>OZ002742.1:170220926-170784300 GCA_963924295.1 Dioctria rufipes | reverse complement strand
TGGTTAATGCCAGCTGAAAGCAATCGTTACTTATTAGTTACAAATTAATAAATGCAAGAAGGAAAATCATCTGTCTCGTTAGCTCAGTGGTAAGAGCAGTCGCTCGGCAAGCGGAAGTTCCCAGTTTCAAACTCAGGACGAGGCGGTTGTTTTTCCTCTTGCATTTAATATTTGATTGAAGATCGTTAAAAGATAAAAGTTCGTAAAAACATTCTTCTCTTCTCCATCATTGACTGATTCTGACAAGTGTAGGTTCGATTCCCTTCCGAAAAAAAAATAAATAAAAAAAATTACTGTTCAGTTCAACTGGCTCAATTTGACTCCTTCTCAAATATTTGACTCTTTTAGTAACAGTTAATGGAAAGTGAAACAAATTACACATACCTACACCTAACTACATACCTTACATACCACCCCCGCAACATTGTACTGACCCGATTCAAGAATTTAATGACTTATCAATTGATAACAGAAAAATATTCCGTGCAATCCGTCTCAGCATCACTGAATCTATCCAATTTTCTGTGTAGTGTAAATGTGATTGTGGTTGTAGTGGGGATATGCTCAATGATCATGATATAACGAGTAAGATATACCATGCTCAATGTTTTTGTTCGCGAGAAAAAATCGATGATGCATTGTCCCTCCTGGTGTCGTCGAATCGTCGGTTTCATACGGAAGAAAGTGTCTGGATGTAATTTAACGCCTCTTTGAGCTGGGTGAAAGGACCATTAAATCTCACCAAATGTGACACTGACAGTCGGTAAGAATTATGCACGCCTAAACGTAATGAGTTCTCCTGGGAGATTTGTATCTTCTATAGAGATTTATAAGGTAAGGAAAGATGCTCCTGAAATGTATAATAAAAAGTCGAGCAAGTTTTAACATTTTAATGGCAAATTACATTCATTTTAGGCATTTTGATAATTTTTACTTAATCTCTGTTATTTTTATGTAAAAAAAATTTTTTTGGGGCCATCTGAGGTGTTAATAGAAAGAATAACAAAATTGTTCACGAAACTAGTGTTGTTTTTTTGCCTGGCAGTGTACGAATTAAAACTAGTAATTCTAAAGCTTTTACAAGGGAAATTATTGTCCCAAATAACCATCTGTCCAACTATTCTTTATAGCTGACTACATGTGCATACTCAAATTAAAAGTAATTTTGCGGGGTTTTTAAATCTTGTAAAAAACTATATAGTTATCATGCATTTTGGCGGGAAAATCGTTAAAAATTCCAAAAATTAGGAATTTTTTCTCCAATTTTTTGACTTTGATGTCGTTTTCTTCTGATGGAAGGTGATATGAAGGCATATTGGGCGTATATCAAGAAAGTTACAGGGTGTAAAGTGGAAGAAGTACTAAAAATCATAGCCCCCGAAACAACGCGTCTTACTCCTTTCACCGTATATTTTTTTTGCCTGTCTCCGCGACAGCTATAAAACCTTTGAGTTATGCGCACCAATTATGAAACACCCGTTATACATATATACATATATTAATAGAATACAAAACAATTCGAATTATCACACAAAAAATTATTACATACCTACTCTTGGCATATTAAACAACAACATAAACAAGCTATCTACAGATATCTATGTGATCTATCATAGCATAAGGCATGGTAGCGTAAGTTGATTGTAATACCGAAACAAACTCCCACAAAGGAAAAAAAAATTCTCCAGACAAAATCTATAAAAAATTCCTAAAACAAAAAATCGTGAAAACCCTTAAAAATTAAATTCGCAAGAAAATTCCGAACAAAAAACAATTATAAAGCAAAATCCGTCAACGAATTCCCGTAAAAAATTCCGATAAAAACGTCGTTCAAAGCTGATGAAACTCGAAAGGCGAGATTTACTGTTATGCCTAGTTGCCAAAAACATTTAAAAACAAAACCTATAAGAATATGTATTATGATGCTTTCTGAAATTTTTCAGTAATCTTTGGCCAATTTTTTTCGGTTTATTTACTTTTTAGGAATTTATTCGTTTTTGTGTGTGTAATTTTTTTGTTTTTTAATTCCTACCAGACCTTCTGGTCGATGTGTTCCATCAATTACGTAGGTAGTGATCAAGCGACCAGTTTTGAACTCTACACTACCAATAAAGTTATTTTCAGTTATTAAAATTGCTTTATAAAAGTACCGCACCCTCAGTAAAATCCAACCTAAGTCTATGGTAAAAATAATAAATCTATTCCAAATGAACCGCTTTTCAAATCACATTAATGTTATAAAAGTTATGGAACCGCTTTGGTAAGATGACAAAGGGAGACTGACAATAAATTGTGTCTTTTTCTTTTTGCCATTTTTATAAAATAATTCTGGTATGGGGGAGAAGTGTTACAGACTAACTTTATTGGGGACATTGCCGTTTTATTTTCTGTCAAAAGTCTCCTTATGCTGTGTACTGTAATATTTTATTTTTCCCTGGCGGGAACCGAACCCACACTTGCTAGAATCGCTCAAAGAGAGAGAATAGGAAAATTTTAAGAACTTTTATTTTTAACGATTCTAAATTGAATCATAAATACAAGAGGAAAAAACAACCGATGGCAGTGGTAGAGCAGTTGGCCGGCAAGCGGATGGTCCCGGTTTCAAACCCCGTACGAGGCGGTTGTTTTTTCTTTTTGTATTTATGATTTAATTTAGAATTGTTAAAAATAAAACTTCTTGAAATTATTCTATTCTCTATCTTTGACCGATTTTAACAAGTGTGGGTTCGATTCCCGTCAGGGAAAAATAAATTTATTTATGCGCTTTCACCGTTACTTATTAATGCCAGCTGAAAGCTGAGAAATGCAAGAAGGAAAGTCATCTGTCTCGTTAGCTCAGTGATAAGAGAAGTCGCCCGGCAAGCGGAAGGTCGCGATTTCAAGCCCCGGACGAGGCGATTGGTTGTCCTCTTGTATTTACGATTTAATTTAGAATCCTTAAAAATAAAAGTTTTTAAATTTCTTCTATTCTCTGTCTACTGTAAAAATTCAGATTAGGGAGGATGCATTAATGCAAAAGTTTTAGGGGATCGTTTATGTCTTTAGACTGGGTTGGCTGGAAATAACTGCTAAAAAGACTATACCTGTGCAAATTGGAAAATCTGAATTTTACAAAAAAAAAAAAAACTAATAATAATAAGAAGATATGTTCATCCCAAAACCATTAACGCAATTAATTTTCTTTATTTTCATTGTCACTTTTTGCAAAACTGATTGTTGTTATTTTTTTTTTTAAGTTTACCTTAAATAATTATTAATTGGAATTGGTACAGTAGATACCATAAAAAATACCTAAACTACCCAAATTTATACTAATTTATTTCAAAATATCCAAACTGTACTGAATTCACCTTGTGAAATGAGATAAATTCCCTTACTATAAGGTGAAGGCTGCTTGTACTTGTAGATCAAAAAGCTATTTGGGGTTCACAAGAAATTATGGTCATGCAAGGTTAACTCCTTCTTTATTGTTTTGTTTTTTCCAATCAATTGTAAATTTTTTTATCAACAGTGAATCATATCATTCTCATGAGGTAGTTTAAAACCTACAGTGATTATATGTACATATAATTATGTATGTAGGTCCACTGGCATTTGTGTGATTTGCTTTAAACGTTTTCATTCGAGTATGTTTGTACGTTCACTAATCAAACATTCATTTAAAAACCACTTAAATATGTAAAAAAAAATAGCTTATGCTTATCTTTACAACAGTAAAATGTGAGGTGGGATGGCCATTGATCAGAAATGACTTATCTTTTCGAGCATGAGTGTAATCTCCAGGATTAATTGAGACAAATTTGTTTACTTGGTAGTACAAAATATTTTATATAACCAAGAATTTAGCTTCAGATCATATTCCATATTTCAACTTAAAATTAATGTAACTTAATATTATTTATAAAAAGTGATTTATATATATGTCGTAGGCATTTAATAAAAACCGGCATTTAATTAAAAGCTTAGTCATTTAATTAAAAGCCGGCATTCAATAAAAATCGTATTGATATCTTTCTTTTACCGCGCGTGTATGTGTGTCTATGTGTATATGTGTGTGTATGTGGGTGGTGGGTGTGGGTGTGTGTGAGTATGGGTCGCAGGCCTGGGTGCAACCTCCCCCTTCACCACACATCCCCTCTCCTAGTATTTGGTTAAATCGGGTGGTATTACACTATCGGCGTAAAGGCTTGCGGATCGTGCGTTGATATATATTTGCTTATTTTATTATTTGCCTGGAGAGCCAGCCGGCATTTAATTAAATGCCGGCATTTAAGTAAATGCCTAGGCAGATAATGGTAAAAGAAAGATATCAATATGATTTTTATTGAATTTTGGCATTTAATTAAATGACTAGGCTTTTAATTAAATGTCGGATTTTATTAAATGCCTACGACATATATATGTAAAGTGGCCAATAGGGGTCCAAAAATAGATCTCTGAGGCACCCCATTAAACAGGAGTGGAGGGCAAAAAAATTATTTCAAATGCATACAAGTGAATTAACAGCTCTACGGAGATCATAGAAACCCTAAATTAAGGAATTTCAATAATTACGTTTGTCTGGAATGTATATCAAACGTGGTTCTTCTATAAGGAGATATAAAAAACACCATTTGTTCGTTCAAATATCTCAAGTTTATAACGAATTTAGATATTTGCTGGCAACAGCTAATGAAAGTGACTATGAATTCAAAAGCAGCTTGCCGAAATAATTAAACATATCTTTAAAAATATTTCAAAAATCACATTCCATAAAAAAACAAAACTTAACAAAAGAAGAAAAAATATTACCAACGATTGTTATCTTAAAAACAATAGATTTCAATGTATAAACTCTCAGGCATGATGTAATTTAACAAACGGGAGCGTTATCTTAAAAGTTGCATTTAGTATTTCCTTAGTACTAATTCAAGCCTTCCGCCAATAGGACTGAAGAAATGTCAAAAAATTAAGCCCACTATGGAGCATTCTATGATAAGACATTATCTAACGTGTATTTTCTAATTCTTAACATCAAAAAATAACTAAAACCGTCGTTTGTTTTCGAAAAAGTTTTCTTTTGTACCTTTTAAATTAATTAATAAATATTTAAGGTATTGTATGACCATGTAAGTAGAAACGTGTTTTATTAAGTGGACGCTTGCACATACGACGGTAGAACCGATGCCGCAAAGCTAAAATTGCTATATTTCTATAATGCCGTTCCGGTACCTTTGCCGTCATGTGTGTAACAGGCTTATTGTTTGTACATATTTTATACGCACGATGGCACCGCAACGGCCAATCCCAGCGACTCTGCCTTTGTGTGTGCAAATAGCGGCATCTCAATTACGTTAGTTGTAAGAAAGGTTTTATTATTTTATAGCTCATCTGGCATTTTACTTACATGTACCTTTCCGTAATGGAAAAGGGAGTGGATAGTATTCATATTACCCGATGCAACTTGAATTCTAGGTATGGAAGAATGGTCACAGGTTAAATCATTCTTGTCGGGATATTCACGGAGAATTAAACACATTTTCTAGTATTTTCGTTTAGTCATCTTTAAATATTAATTCCTCTTACGTAGTTCACAGTTAGTGCGCGCATTTACATTCCAGCGATAGAACGTATTTTGTATGACAGTATGTTTAAATATAGTCTCAAGAAATTGCAAACACGATTTAGACTTGTTCTACTATATTAGAGACAAAAAATTTTCTTTTGCTACAAATTTAAAGCTCTGTGAAGCCTATGAAGTTTATTTTAAAAAAGAAGTTAAATAGACACAATTCATATTTTTAGCCAATTTAAACTATATTTTTAATATTTTAATATCTTTTCATTGCTTATTATAGCTTTTTTTTTATTTTTTTTTTATTTTTAGCCTGGTATCGGGGAGAAAAAAATCTATGAAGTTTGCAATACCAATATTATGGAGAGAGCCCAGTGATTATGTGCGAAATTTCCATTTTTGTGCAGTTAATCCAAGTAAGCGTCGGGCTGGCAAAAATGCCAAAAAGATCTTTTACCTTCAACGTCTGCTCCAGTGCCACACAGTGAGAATTTTCCTATAAATTCTCGTCCAGAGCTACAGAATCCCCAAGTATTACCATCACTGGCGTCTAGTACCAGCACCAATGACACCGATGAATTCGTGATCGAATCGGTAAGTTGTGAGCCACACCTCATTAACTCAAAAGAGTTAAACGACCTAGTTAGAGACCTGATCCTGCCCAAAACTAAAGCAGAAATTCTAGCTTCTCGGTTGTAGCAGTGGAATTTGCTTGAAGAAAATATTAAAATAAGTAATAAAAAAAACGGCATGAAATATTTTCTTGCTTTTTCACTAAAGAAGACGGACTCTATTATTGTAATGATGTTAATGAATTATTTGAAGAAATCGGTATTCCAGACACTCATTCTATTCTGACTGGTATCTTTTCATAGATAATTCTAAAAAAAGCTTAAAATCCATCCTTCTTCATAATGGCTCATTCCGTAATGGCCGTAATGGTCAAAGAAAATTACGAAAGTACTAAAGTATAAGGAGTGCACGTGGCATTTTAAGATGATTGGCTTTCTGGTGGGAATGCAAGGCGGATATACTAAATATCCTTGTAACCTTTGCTTATTAGACAATAGAGCAGACAAAGAGCATTATCAACAACACTCAAGCGAATCGAGTCCGAGATAGGAAAAAATAATATTAAATTAATTGTTGAGGTAAAGCACGTTTTGACGCCTCCATTGCATACAAAATTAGGCCTTATGAAACAATTGGTTAAAGCCCTTCTGCAAGATTCTGAAGATTTAGAGTATTTAAAGAATTATTTCTCCAAATTATCCGAAGATAAAGTAAAAGCCGGTATTTACATCGGACCACAAATAAAAGAAATAATTGCCAGTAAGAGCTACTCAACATTCATGAAAGTCAAATCTGGGAAAGCCTTAAAGCAGTGGTTAATGTTTTTCTCTGAAACTACAGAGCTGAAAATTACAAAGAGCTTATTTCAACTATGCTTGATAGCTTTAAAGTCGTGGGTTACAGAATACCCCTCAAAGTTTATTTTACATGCCGACTTGGATCAATTCAAAGATAAAATGGGTGCCCAATTTCAAGAACAAGGTGAACGTTTTCATCAAGATATGATGGACTTTGAACGTCGTTATCAGGATCAATACAATGAGGGACTGATGGGAGATTATATTTGGGGGCTAATACGAGAAAGTCCACACAAAAACAAAAGAACTACTAAAAATATTCATTTTTAAAATATCTTTTATATATTCTTTAATGGTAGTGTTTGGTTTATATTTGTTTTCCTGTAAATAAAAGTCTTTTAATTGAATAGCAACAGTTCGTTTTATTTTTACCTACAATAAAGAGATGAAAAATGAAATTTTCTTGATTCTGGTAGCTGCAAAAGCAGACTTTTTCGGGAAAACTATTTTTTCTTTAATTACTAATGTGGAAGAAATAAAATACGGATATGCGGAACCCAGACTCAAAATTTGTGTTGACCGGTGTAATACCTCACATATATTATAATTCTAATAATATACTCACACCCAGTGAAAACTATTCGGAGTGAGAGTTATTTTCACACAAATAGTAGAATTTTATAGGTATATTATGTAACAAAATTTAGAAGATTCTACGATATACAATGCGACACACATAGAAAAGGGATGTAATTTCCAGCTCAACTATGAACGAGATAATACAATTAAATTGATCTTGTCTTTGCGCTGTCTAATCAGTGTAATATTATTAAGTTTCACTATTTTCAGTCTAAGTTTTACAAATATATTACTTTCTATATTTTTAACCAACCTTACTTTCTTTCCCAAGATTCTGTTAAGATCACGAACTACACTAAATACCACTGGTGACATAATGCATCCTCGCTACGTTAAAATAAATTATTATTCTAGGTTCCTTGTAAAGTGTACCATAAAACTTTGTTTTTATTTCTCCTGTTCATATATGTCAGAGGTTTTAATACAATAAGACTTATGTCGTAATAATACTTCTGACTTTCTTCCCAAATTAAGTGAAAACCCCCAAGGATCAATCTCATTGTATTCAATGTACCATGCTAGATGACACATCGCATTCTAGTTTCATTTGACAGCTTTTAAAACTTCGTAAGTTTTGCTCTTAGAATATAGAGAGTACAGGAAGTGTGATAAGCCGAATTTAGCGTAGTCAAATCATGGTTGTGTTATTATCTGTTGCCACTGTAGTGAAAGCTCAGTACAACCGTGTAGTAAAATCAATATAGAGAGTGGAGCAATAAGATATATGGTTGAAAATATTACGTTTGCTCCCATATATAATGTTCTTCTTCGCTGTCACTACACCTACATACCCTGAGAGTTTCTCAACTGTCATAAATGTAAACAAATCTCGGTAGATAGAGGAATTTTTCGATATTTCAACGTTTTTGTTATGTATTTTTAATTTAATTTAAAATAAAAATGTGTGTAAAGTACACAAAATAATATTTTATAACTGTACTTGCCTAAAAAATGATTTCCCGCGTCGTACCTTGGTGTTGTTGTGGCAATTTTTCACGGAACACTTCATTCTGAAAATACATGAACATCACTTAGAAATTTATCACTATAATATCAACAGATAATTTCTTACACTCTTTACTTTATTTAGCACTACTTTTAAATAAAATATCTTTTACTTTTCACAAGTTTTAAATTAAATTCAAATTGTTGCAAATTAGGAAACTTCGTTTGACAGCTAAAAATACATTTGTCTCTTTCTTCAATATAATGCTGACCTACTTCACAGGACCCTGAAAAAATCCACGGTCATGCATACGAATTTTACAGGTATCAACACTTCCATTTGTCTCTATATTCTAAGGTTTTGCTTTTAAAAAAATCATCGAAAATATTTTTAGTGTCAACTTGGCGCATGTCATAAACTAGTGAATATCCGCGAAAAGGCTTACTTGAACAAAAAGTTATAAGCTAGATAAATTTGTCACTTCATGTAAGCGACGCTGAAATTATTAAAAAGCTCTGTACACCATGAAAAAACCTAAGTATTTATACTAGCCTCGTATCAGTTTGCTCAGCTTGTATATTGCCGGTATACAACGACACGCAGGTGGTATACTATGATATCTGTACTAGCTGTGTGTCAAAGGTATTAGGGTCATTAGTATTCATGCGCTTTTATTATAATAATAATCTTCCTTCAGTTACTGCATATTTATTGTTTTCAATACCAATGATGACATTTTAACAGTTATCAAATGATCAACTATTAATTCATTTTAACTAGATGTCTATATTACAATATTAGGATAATATTGCCATTTACAATATATAGCTAGATTCTTCCACTTCTTTTAATGAAATGTTGAATAAAAGTCCCAAGAAGTAATCATGTCAGAATCACGCTACTACAGCGACTTATTACAAAACAAAAAAACAAAAAAAAAAACAAAAAACAAATTATATTTTTCTGAAGTTGTATTTTAAAGAAAATAACTTAAATTGGCTTCCTGTAGTAATGGATTTGAGAATAGCTCCAATATAATAAAAACAAAAACTAAAAACTAAAACTAAGAACGGATTTTGTTTTTGGTTCTTCAATTGAAGTCATTAAGAACACTGCGAGTAAGCTAATAAAGTTGCTTTTCTTAGGTCACATCACACCATCATTCTAGTTTCAATGTCTGTGTATGCAGAAACCATGCTTAATTTCGAATTCCCAAGAGAATGTTCCACTTTTTCCACCCCATATTTGGGGTGTATGCGTCGGGATGAGGGTGAATTCAATAATAAAGTACAGACTGCAATCAATCTGCTTTGGTTCTATATCGTAGTTACCTAGCCTTTGTAAGTTATACCGCTTTTTCGTCTATTACCTTTTATATAAAAATAAAGAGTACAAAACAAAATAGGAAAAAATTTCACCCTATACACAATTAGGTGAGATTTTTCTCCCATATATGAGTTTTATATTTGGATATGTATCTAATAACAAAACCTTATAATCTAACCGTAACAATAGAAAAATGAATGGCAAAAGCGATGAAGCGGTCAAACATTTTTTTGGGTAATGAAGCGAATGGCAATGGTCAAGCTCAATTTTTCGTAAAACTGTGAAAGTTTTTCTTTTTCTTTTTTTTCCTCTAGAGAACAAGATTTGTATCAAACTTGGCGTTCAGACACATTTTAAATGCGCATTTATGGTATAAATATGATCAGATTTTAAATATATGAGCTGTTGACAATGTCCGTATTTTACATAAAAAAAAACAATCATTAGCTAAGCTACATATCTAATTTTTTCCTTTTTTTCCTGGTGGAAGCCCTATCACGAAAACCTTCCTGCCCTCTTAATGAATCGTATCAGGTCTTAGTAAGGTAAGTTTTTCAACTAATTTATTGATAGGAGGGCACGACCTGGAGTATCCAGCCTGCTCCGGAGGAAGGCCGGACAAGCAAAAAAAAAGTGCTGGGTTGTCGCAGGCTCTCCTTCCAGGCAGGACAGATGCTCAGGGCTGTCAAAAACTGCCATCCTTATGAGATGAGCGCAAAGCCAGCTGTGGACAGTGATGAAGCAAACGACAGTTCTGCATTGTTTCCTTCCGAGCCTCATAAGAAAATTAAAAATATTCCTATTAGGCCAATCAATGAACAGTTTTGTGGACCTGTAAGTCCTCAGATTCTCCCATTTCTACAGCTATTTCCTATGAACATCCGCCTACGGCGGGTTGCTGTCAGAGAAATGGAGAATGGGAGACAGTCTTAGCTAAAAGGATACACAATTTATCCACAGATGAACTGCAGTCCCCAAGTAACTTAGATCTTATCCGACTAACTCAGAGCCATCAAGGCTGCTTAAGTTACAGAAAGGATAGTATTGTCCTTTCGCTTGAAAAGTTTGTTTTGAATGACTCCTGCAGTTTTCACCCTAAGCTACTATTCCATTAAAAAACTACTTTTTGTATTAAAAAATGACACATCATTACACCACTTAGTGCGGAAACCTTCGTAGAGCCTCACTACAGTACTGCGGTGGCTAAACTAAGCGACTTACAGCGCTGGACAAGTGTAACTCCATTTATTTGATTTTGTTTTTTTGCAAAATCTAATTCCAGGATGACCCTTTCCCCCCCCCCCCCCCCCTCTTTACTACAATGCTAGATGCACGCCTGTGCTAGGTATCATTTGTTAATCAATCTGCAGGTGAGTGTAAATGTGTGTGGGAATGTGGGGTCATGATGAATATATGGTGTATGCTACATCGGTGTTTGCTGTTTCTTTGTGTTTGCAGTGAACTGTGTTTGCTATGGATAGTGGTGTGTGGGATGTATTGTGGTATAAAGTGTACGTGATGTATATCACTTGTTGTGAAGATGATGCGACTTGTTCTAAAGGACGTCAAAAGTATTGAAATAAAATTGGGAAATTTTAACTTGGTTAGAGATCCTAACTAAACTTATCTAAACATGAACAGATAGAACAAGAAAATCGTTACAAAGACTCTTTCGATGCCAATAATTATCTATCTAATAAATTTTAAATTACCATCGTAAGATGCATCGTTTAGAAGTTAAAGCTTGATTAAAAAAAAAAAAAAAGCAAAAAAACATTTCAAACTCCAGAACTTCTGATATTTTTTATTTAATCTACTTAAAATTTATGGTTTTTGAAAAACTAACTTTTTTTCTTAATCACCCTGTAACTCCTAAACGGTTGATATGGGCCCTGCCTAGGTGAGTGCTATCACCTCCTGGTCTATTAACCTCCAGGGCGGAAATACCCTGTGCACAGAAATTCACTGATAATAATTTCAAGGAATTTCTATAATGCATTTAAAATGCTGAAAAAATCGTTCCATTCGACCCTAACGATCAGAAAGGTCTCATCAGTATTGTTAACTCTGATCGCCTACCATAGAAGTTCGATGATAGGGTCATTCAATTGCCCATATAGGGCATGACCCCATTTAGGGACAGACGGATGGACAAACATTCTAAAGTCAAAATAATATTTTAATATATAATGTGTGGATATCCAATACATTTTGTCATCATTATTTCTATCCATATCAAACGGAATGACAAACTTAGTATGCCCTATAGATTTCGTCTAGGGCATAAAAATAATACTAAGAGAGTAAGAAGCAATAACGAATGAATAGAATAAAAGATTTTCCAAAAGCTTATGACGAGAAAATTCCTAGAAGAGTGTTTTTTCTCAGAGGCGTCTGTAAATACTTGTTGGTCTTACCATCGATAGTATGTAATTACTGATGGATGAATTGTGGGACCTCTACCTTTTCCGGGGATATATTTCAAAAGAAAATCGAGAATAAATCACTGTATTAGATTAGATTAAATTTATATTAGGATTAAGTGAGGCTAGTGGCGCTTGCACTTTGGCCATTCTTTGGGTTATTGTGTATCACTTTATTTATACAATCCCACTCTGCCTAGGAAAAGCAGTATTTTTTTGGTGGAGTTTCTTTAAAGTTAACAGGCTTTAAGAAATATGAGCCAAACGCCTAAAATATGATATACCCAGCCGATGCATGTATTTTTCAAATTTTTTAATTAATCTTTTGGCTTGTCTGGAGCCTATCTGTTCTGCTCATGAGGATAACACTCAAAATGGAATGGGGGTGTAATTAAGAAAGATAATGAAATTCTAAAATATGCAGGTTTATTTTGTCGTCAGTTGATTACACTCATTTTAAAACTAATAACTAACTACAACTGGGAACGTTCGAGATTAGCAAACTATCGTACTTATATATACAATTCCGATAAAATGATAATGCAGTCTTAAATATACACAATTCCAATATTTTCACTTTTAAATATTCACAATTCTGCTAAAATGTTTCACTCTTATTTTAATAATTTAAACAATCCAAAATTATTATTACTGGACAGAGTATTGTAAACCAAAAAATTTACCCTTCAAAAATGGCAACGATATATGCATACATATTTATGAATATAAACAATGAATAAATACTATAAAGGTACTCACCAATCTAGGTTATGGAATCGACTTTATGGCGTTAAAAGGCAGTCACGATATATCTTGCTCTAGTCGTGCCCCTGAAAAAAATACTTTGTTTCAGTCGAGACGCAAAATAAAGTTTGTGTGTTAGTACTGTTCTTATTCGAGTCGTTCCCCGGAACAAGATACTTTACTTCAGTCGAGGCCTTTAATTGGATTGTGTTCCAGTTTGTTTATGTGGAATATAGTCATAAATCGTCGGTTGTTGTCTTCACTATAAACTGCTTTATCGACACGCTTGTAAAGGGTTTTCCAATAAGAGGTGTTATTTAATTAGCCCGCTATTTCGGTAGCTGTCATTTTTTGACATTTGACAAGTGGAAACTACCCCATTAATAAAAATGGAACGATACATGATTCAACAACGCATTGAAATTATTAAAATTCACTATAAAAATGGTGAAAATGTGGCAGAACGGTCCGTAAAACTCGAACATTTTTGGGTCGTCATGAAGCACCTTGTCGGACCGCAATACAGAAATTGGTAGAAAAATTCGAGCTGTCGGGACAAGTTAGTGATGTGAAGAATAAAACCCGTGCACGTCGCTCAAGAACAGCCGAGAATATTGCTGCTGTAGCCGAAAATGTTGAAGAAAACCCAGGTTTGTCCATTCCTCGTCGTTCTTTGGAATTAGGCATTCCACAAACGTCATTACACCGTATTTTGCGTAAAGATTTGGGTCTTAAGGCTTATAAAGTTCAGTTAACACAAGAACTCAAGCCAGCCGATCATCAACAACGGCGAGCCTTTGCTGATTGGGTCCTTGAAATGCATGAAAACGATCCGGAATTCCATCGAAAACTCATATTGAGTAAAGAGGCCCCTTTCCACCTCGATGGCTTCGTCAATAAGCCTAATTGTCGCATCTGGGGCTCGGAAAACCCAAGAGTTATTGTTGAAAAGCCTCTCTATCCTCAACGTGTGACTGTTTGGTGCAGTTTATGGTCCAGCGGGGTCATTGGACCTTACTTTTTCGAAAATGAGGCTGGAGCAACAGTTACGGTGAATGGATTGCGCTATCGACAGATGATTAATGATTTTTTTATGGCCGGAATTGGATGGTATTGATCTGGACAGCGTTTACTTTAACAAGACGGCGCTACGTGCCATACAAGCAACGAAACCATTGATCTTTTACGGGAAAAGTTTCCGGACCGTGTTATCTCTCGAAGAGGTGATCACAATAAGCACCGAGATCTTGTGACTTAACACCTTGCGACTTCTTCCTTTGAGGCCACGTGAAAGAGAAGGTCTACGCCAACAGCCCAGCGTCGATTCAAGACCTCAAAGATTGAATTCGTGAGGTTATCGAGGACATAGGGAAAATTTCATGAAAAGGATATGGTCCTGTAGGCGTGGTCGTGGTGGTCATTTGCCTGATGTTATTTTCCATTATTAACGGCATGCATTCCTCTTTATAATGAAATAAGGATCCGATCATTTATCTCAAAAAATGGAATTTTCTTTGAATATCAAAATAAACCTCTTATGGAAAATCCTTTAGATAGGTGTATATATTTTGTTCCCAACCTAGTTTCTATAAAAATAAATACTTGGAAGTTTGTCTGATTTTATTTTCAGGAGTCTTTTTATTGCTGGTTTTCAACATTATCCATTGAAGTCCATCTCTGGTCCATTTGGTTTTAAAATCAGTTTTCAATGGTAAGCTTCACGTTGTTGTAAGAGATACAGAAAATATTATCCCGGTCCTATCTATGAGAGGCAGTGTTGAGTGGTGAGTCGGGATGATAAATAGGAGCAATGAAAGAAGCGCAGTACTTATTTCGATAAATATTTACAAACTATTTCTACTCGTGGGTTACACCTTCCGAATTTCAAAAAGGGATGAAGCGCGATGTCATCTTCAGACTGTAACATATCCTCAGTGTTGCGACTCATATAATATAATAATAGTACCGACTAATGTCGCTAGAGTGATTTATAGTAAGGCTAATACTCTAGGCAGACGGGCAAAATTAATGATCATTCGTTCGTAATTGAATTTTTCAAAAATCGCTTTACCTTTGAATTTTAATTTTAATTATTAAAAATGTACTGTCAATTAATATAAAAATTGACAGGACTTTCGTTTTAATTCACAAAATCTTGGATAAGTTGATTTTTGAAAAAATCAATTACAAATGAATGATCATTGATTTTATCCGTCTGCCTAGGGTATTAGAGTCAATGAGAACCACCGTTTTTTTCCAGTAAGTCTGTGTTATCACTCCCATCTATTCCTGGGTGTCCTGGCACCCATTGAAATGTTAGGTGTTCTTTATGCCAAGGTTTGCTAATGTTAAGATGCATTTGGTATGGAATAAGTCCCTAAGTTCAAATCTTAAATAGGCGTTTTTTTTCACCTTCGTTTTACTTCTGTGCCTGTCCACTTCGACAACGAATTAGAGATAAACACCGTTTTCTCAAGTAAATTTTAGCATATATTGTGCTACTTCGGACGCAACATGAACAAATTTTCTGTCACACCAAGATTTTTTGATCTGTTATTTTCTGTAAACCCATTTTGGAATTTTCGCGCATTTTCATCACTAAATCCAATGAAAAATGTCAAAAATGAATGAATGAATAACCCTTTTAAGCCATTTTCGCTGGATGTGTTTAAGGAAGTGTAAAAAAAACACAGAAGAACTATTATATTTTAGTTAAAGTGTGAACGATCATTTTGATCATCATCAAAGTTGTTCTCAACTTTTGAGGAATATGGAGCAAAGTTGTTTGCTCTCCAGTAGATTTTGCTCTGCGCGACAACTTTCATTTGAAACATCGGTGTTAGTGACCAAGTCAGGATACCCAGATTTCATAATGTATCCTTTTATTGGTTGAAGCAGGACTTCTCTCGCTATAGAATCGAGCACCACATTTATTCGCATATAGAATTCATTCTGAATATCCTTTTGAATGCTGATGACCAGCAAAAAAATTCTGAATTTTTCCTAACAAAATGATTCACACCTATTCTACTGCACCTTTTGTAAAAAACGTAGCATTTTCTGGAAGCGTGCAATATGATACATTTAGGAACACAGGCCCTAGATAGTACCTTGGCCTTCAGTCATGGTTGTTGAAGTCTATAGAGAAAACAGGAAGCGCTGATACCTGTACATGAGCATCCCTTAGCTCGCGGTGTTTGAAGCAAGACAGAGCCTACTCATGTTAACACGATGGAAGCGTTGTTTTAATTGAAAACAGCTGCCAAAGGGTTTTTGATAAGCCTTCCATGTAAAGACGGCTTCTTAGAACATTATCGGCGTGGCAATGGCGTGACAAAACAAATATTTAAAGAAACAATTATAACTCGTAATTGGAGAAGTTCAGCGAAACAATACACAACGACGAAGAAGTCATTGTGCATTGTTGTAGTGAGTGTATTAAGAGAGATTAATTTTTAAATATTTTTTTTTTTTAATAAAAACAAAATAAATCTGCAGATTGGGAAAGATTGGTCGGTCTGTTTTGCTTTAAGGGATGTTGATGAATACACATGCGAATTTAGTACAATTCTACGATTTGGGCATGCGTGAATACATACAGTATTTACACAGCAGATTTTAACAACAGCACAATCGCTTTTGGTTTAACGATAAGTACAACCAAGCAATAAAAGCGAAAGAGTCTGCTTTTCGCACCTATCAGTTGCATCCATGTCCAGAGCTGAAACACTATCCAAAGAGAAAAAATTCTTTTTGACCAGTACGTTAGAATATTGGCAAGACGCAAAGGCAGCAAAGGTCTCTCATCCCGGGTTAAAACAAGGATAAATTTCAGCAGTTCCTCTATTCCTTCACTACTTTACAATAAAGTAATATTTGACGCCCTGAATAAAACTAACCTAATATTTAGATTGTTAAATTCACTTCAAACAATCCTTTTTCACCCACTTTGCATCTCCCTTGTGGATATGTACAAGAGCCAATACACATCCATACGTGAGATATGGTCAAGGTCCTTAAGTTGATCACCGTCACCATAGCTGCAGGTCCTGATAGTTTGTTGTCCAAAACAAAGACCGATAGCCCGAGCATCCATCCTTTGGTTTCAAGTCACGTTATATAAAAGCTGTGCCTCATTCTTGGCTAAAGCTCTGCGAAAACTATTCTACTTACTTGCCTTATTCGACAGGAAAAATTCCAATTGCTTCAAAACTGGCTCACGTCCTGCCTATTCCCAAGAAAGGAAAGGGTAGCGATTCCTCAAATTATTGAACAATTGCAATCACTTCCATTCTTGTGAATCAATTGTTAGCTCCAAATTAATGAAGTATCTAGAAACTAATCAAACCCACAGCGATCGCCAATATGCCTTTTCTTTTTCTGACTTTTCTAATGGAACGTTGAAGCCGTAGTTTTCACAATTTTTGTGAGTCCAAAATCGTTGCCCTATATATTTCAAAGGCTTTTGATAGTGTATGGCATTCAGCCCTTTTAGCCAAAGTTAAAGAACTTAGCCTCTCTCTCGTCCTCTTCTATTATGGATCTAAAGTATCTTATCTGGTCGCTTAATACGGATTACATTTGATAGAGTTACATCTGAATCTCAGCCAATAAATTCCGGTATGCCTCTCTTCTCAATTGTCATTATTGATGTGCTTTCCCTTACTTTCAATCCTATCCATTGTTTTTCCGATGGCAATACCCTTGATTTCGCTTACTCCTTTGACACTCTTGCGGACTACAGAGAAAACGCCATATCTGTCATACGAAAGAAGATTTCTCGTCTAACCGACTGAAATTTATTGAAAATAATTTCAATAAATTTACAAAAATGCATTTAAGTGCGAAAGAATGATTGAACTTTTCGACCCAGCGATCAGAGAGGTCTCATCGGTATGGTTATCTCTGATCGCCTACCATAGAAGTTCAATGATGGAGGTCACACCAATTGCCCATATAGATACATACCAGATTCCATGATCAAATCCTTGAATAACCACCTTGGTAATATCCTCGCTTGGAGCAAACCGAATTGCATCGAATTCAATACATCTATGCTCAAAAGCTGTCCCATCTCTTTAAAACAAGATCATAGTTTTTCCACTCCCGTTTGGTGCACTTCTTGACGATGCACTGTCTTTATGTATTCTGGACATTAATATTTGCGGTATGTTAAGCTGAACAGATCACAACATCTCTGTTGCCAAAAAAGCATCGAAATATCTTGGATTTCTGAAAAGCTGTAAGAAATATTTCAGCCCATCAATTCTAGCGCTTTTCTACAAGTCGTACATTGGGCCTAGAATGGAATCCAATTTCAATATGTAGGCCGGTGCTTGTCACAGAGCCTAAGCTTCATTGGATATTTTCGAAAACAGAGCCTTCAGCTAATTGATGATGTGGCAAAAACTTGTCATATGGACTCACTAGAACACCGCCGTAAAATTTGTTGCGTTTTGCTCCTATATTTCTAGATGCATGGTCAATGTGCGGATGAAATATCTAGTCTGATCCCTGATTCCTGCATGTAATACTCGCACTGCAAGCCGCGCACATCCTTTTACCCTTCAAAATACTTTCGGACGTAGAGTAAAATTCCGTGATGATTTTTCATCCAGCACTGTACGAACGTGGAATAGACTACCATCTTCTGTCTTTCTTGCGGCGTGCAGTCTGCGAAAGTTTAAAGGTGACATATATCGGCAGCTTTGCGAATGGTAGCCACTTGCTAATCTGTTCGACTCGCATCTTTTAAATGATAAATTTTGTGCATTTGACATTTGCGAGTTATAAATTGGCCAACTTCTCAACTGTAGAGATTTCCTTAATTGATCAGCCGGATGTTCGTTGTAATCTCTACAAAAAACAAAACAAAAAACAAATGGATTTTATCAAAGAATTTAGGAATTCTTAAAACCGTTCAGGACTTTTCAGATACCCTGTTTGTATACATGGTGTTTCCGTCTAGGTAGTCCATAGAGCAGGATCTCATAGCAATCACCTAGATGAACACAAATTGTATTGCAGGACGAGGTCCACATAAACCGTTTGGTAGATACAGGGTGGGGTGATTAGAAATGCTCGCTACATGAAATTATGTCGTAAATTATGTTGTAAATAAAGTATGCAATTAAGTTCACTCACCTAAGGTATGCAATATTTTATAATAATAATTTTTTTTTATGTATATATGATTCTTTATAAACACGTTATAAAATGACTCTTAAATACTCCATAATCATAGAACTCTTCCTCGAAAACGCAGAATGGTATAATTGCCTCTCATTTGAGTCATATACAAAAATATGTCACCTCACGTGTTATGATTGCTCGATAATTACACTGCTTTGAATTTTACGAACAAAAGCACGACTTTGTATCACTGAAGCAAACGCTCTACTACCGTGTGTGATACGGTTCCGTATAGGAATCAAACGTTACCTGCATATATACCTAGTTGGTTTGATTACTGTATTCCCAGATCTCAGCGCTCAGTTAAGCGTTAGCGGTACGTGATACGGGTGTCGTCAAGGTTTACTATTATTTCTATAATATCAGAAGAATTTTTATCGATGAGTTCGCATCCAATCAGTTTTTTATACCTAGTACTTGAGGAAAATGTTTCCACCATTTTACCATGTGAAGTATCGGATACCAGATTAAGTAAAATATCAGAAATCGTATCGCCTTTGGCGTGTAGAAATTTTTCTGGTATGTTATCTTCGTGAATCCGTAACCGATAAAGATTCACAATGGCTCGCAGTATTCTGATATTTGACAACGCAGAACTCCTTAAAATGCAAAAATTATAATTGTGATTTTTGTTTTTTAATACTCTTATAATTTCTGCATTATTTAGAGCAGGTATAATGAGGATCTGCTGTAGTTATCTGAAGTTGGAATGATACCGCCAAGATATCTTCCGCGTACCTAAACGGTTTCAGACAGTCATCGATGAAATATGAAGGGGCTTTGTACACAACATTTTGCAATATATAATTTTTTACGGTTATAGTTACTTCAACAGACTCCTTTGGAATTATTTCCCCATTCCATACACGTAGTATCAGATTTTACACAGTTTTTCAATAACCAGTTCTTCCCACATAATTAGTTCAATTAAAATGCTGCCAGATCTAAAAGTTTATGACATCTTAATATCTGTAAACAGGTCATGTCTTCCTCAAAGTCTAATGTTTGGGGTGAGTATTATTGAAAGGAATGGTCCCACTTTGATCTTGTTGAAATATGCACACCACTCTTGAAAAATTTCTTGGATGTTTGTAATAACTGCCCTCTTGTAACTTTCTATTTTGCGTGATCTTGTAAGACATGTATATATTTAAAGAGGGAGGTTTTTTCCACTGAATTTAACACTCTTCGTTTAATTCGGCTTTTATAGTCCTCTAGTTAGTGTGAAAATGCAATTTGGAACTAAAATTCATTTCATTTGGTGATGATAAACTTAGCAGAACTGGTAAGGAAGCAGCTTCTAAAATGTCTACTATTCCTGCGGCCTGGGCTTGATATTGGACCAGGCTACCTGATAAAAATGCACGACTCGATGATAAAGGTAAATAACCACTTTTGGATGATCTGTACTGAGAATGAACCGACAGCTTAAAGTTTCATGAATATTTTGAATGGATTTTTCTGTATATTCCCTTCACTTTTCGTTCTTTTCTACCAAGGTCGTGTTTATGCATCAAACGTTACTTTGGCTTGAGAACGAGTCGACGTAGAGAGCTGAAATTTGTGCACGGTATTTTCATAAAAATGATGAGTATAATTTCAAAAATTGGATCAATCCCGCAACCCCTTCTTGATGTTGCCATATACAAATTTAGGATATGTACAGGTGCTGTGAAGACGATCAGTCCAAGGTGTTTTTATTGTACTGAAAAGTTCTTCAGACTATGAAATCCTATGAAATTGGTTACAATAATTTTTACTGTAACCGTTTTGGAAATGTATGCGAAAAACTACTTCAAAAATCAAATTTTCTAATTTCAGGGCTATTATTGGGATACATTCACAATTTATTAGAACAATGAATTTGAAATAACTTTTTTTTAGAAAACCATATAATTATATGTTAGTAAATTATTCTTATTTTATTCCTGCTTTTAGGAAATATTCTTATTGTTGTTTAATTTAAACATACATTGGTTGAAAAAAATAACGGTAATCAATGAAATAGTTTGCTTCAAGTAAGGAAACTTGGTTTTAACACTGATTAACGTTTGAGAAAGTTATACACATTTTTGAAAAACAATACTTGCTTGAAGAATATTCTTCTTGAATATTGTGTCAGTATGCCCCCTACTGCCCACCCCACAACAAAACGCTGGCTACGCCAATGACTCTTAATATAGAAAAAAAGAAAATATGTAAAAAGTGGCTCTGAAAACTGAAAACAAGGGCTCTAACTAAACTAGATCTAAAAGGTCGCAAAAGGCTCAAACAATACAAAAAAGAAACTTGACAAAAGGTATGAAGACTAAAACTAGACCAGGCACAAAAAAACACAAAAGAATAAAAACAAAGGTAAAAGGTAAATGTAAAAATTTTCACAATAATTTTTAAATAAAGTTTTAATGCCAAAGTCGAAGTTATCCTAAATTTAATTTAAAAAGTGTGCCTATATCTACAGATAAGTGGCAGTTCCAAGAAGAGTCCCCAATGAAAAATCAACCAAATAATTAACAAGAATTAGAATTAGAAACGAATAATTTTATTAAATGCCACTGATACTGTTATAGAGTCCCGCGAGGGCAGCCTGTAGTATCATAGACCTCTACAAACTGCCCTCATTATCCCTCCAGCTTAGCATCTCTAACGGAGCGCTTGTCTTTCCCACAGCACATGCAACGATTCCTAAGCGGGGAGAATTTTATATAATAATCTTATGTATGTATATATAATTATATTTATGCTGTACACAAGTCTTTATCGCAGCATTTGAATTCATGTCAAAATTAAGCAAATTTGTTAACATGCAAATGATTTAGTTTTTATAGGGGTAATGATCATAAGAGCATAAGAAATTTTCTAGGATCACATTGTTTGGTGTATGATCTGAAAATCCTTATAAAATCTCAACTTTCATAATGGTGTCACTCAAGATTAAATAACAGTTTTCAGGTATCGCATGAAAATTAAACGTTCCGAGATAATAATCGTTTCTCATATGACTTTCAACCGCAGTGATCGAGGTGGTTATCGAAAAATTTGAAGGTTTTATTGTGTGTCCTTGGCAAATTGTATGGTGCATTTTTATCACTACCCAATATACTCTTCTACTCGCGCATACCTATCTAGACTATACATATATGTACGCTTGTTCTCTCTATAAATGACTCGAAAAGTCAAATGACACTTCATGCTAATAAAAATGGGAGGAAACACACTGTCTCTTAATTAATTCCAAGGAATTAAGTGACGAAAACGTGTTCTGTCCGTGTAATGATATGCATGAAACCGATCTAAATTGATTGAAATGCGCGTAATTTCTTATGTAAACACAGGCTGTTGTAATTTAAATTGATGTGAAACATTAATGCTAGGCCAAACATGTATATAGAACCATTGTCAGATGCGGATATATAAAATAATGACACAAGGAAGATTTGTTTTAATTGTTTTTTGTTTTTTTACATATATTTAAGTGAGATCCACTGATGATGCGGTCGAGAAAATTTTAAAGCGAGTGACTAATTATCGAAATAAACTGTTTTGAAAATTTTAGTCAAAACATGATTGAATTACAATGCGACCTAAGTAAATGATTTTACTCATGTAATTTTTATTTCGAATCCACTGCAATTGCCCTCCTCCGGTTGTGATGATAATGAAAAAAATTAATTTAGTACGCAAAAAAAAACACACATAATTACGAGGAGATTGAAATGTAATTGTATTGCAACTTTGATTGTAGGTATCTAACGTTACTATATGTTTTCTTTCTAGTATCCTCCTACTGTTATTGTCCAAAAACTCAAGTGAAGTAAAGAGATGGCTACCGAATTTTCATACATTATGGACGAAATTTTTGTATGGAAACTCTACGAAGGAGTTTCCCGATTGGTTCCATTTTCGAAACTAAATTTACTTTTTTTTTTTCTAAAAAAAAACCGTGTGCAAGATTTCTGCACTCTAAGTGGAAGCGTTCTCGAGTTATCGTGGTATGACGTAAGTTATACACATTTTCCGGATCTTTGTTACCGTCTGCCACAACTATCTCACAATCCAATGTGTATGCCATTTTAACCATTGATCATGAAATATGATTCTCACCTGCTACACCAAAAATCAGCCTTTATGAAATCACGTGAGGTAACCGGTATTATTAAGGCTTTCGAGGCCTTCTCGCAGCAACCTCCATCACTGGAAGCCAGGCAGACTTCCGAATAAGTTATAAACTATGGGAAATTTTGTTTATGTAATGAATAAAGTATTTTGGGTGGCAGCTCATAGTCTAATATACCTTGCATCATAACTTTTATTCATTTTCTTACGTAAGATTTTTAAACATCGTGAGAAAGTAACAAAATAAAAAAAATCTTTCTCATGGCTGCGTGGGTGCAATATCGCCAATCTCCGAGAAGTTTTTTTTAATCGTCGATCAGCGCAGTCCGGGATTTCATTCGTTGGCTTATTGGAAGAACTCTTACATTTTAGATAAAATCTATAAAGATTGTAACAACAAAAATAGAGAAAATAAAACAGTTAAAACCAAAGTTTTTAGAAGAAGACGTTTTTTGTGAGTTAAAACCCGAATTGGTTACAACTTCTTAAAATTAATTAAGGTTGAGTACTCTCTCCTCTACGCATGGCACTCGAACTTCAGTACAGCCCCTGCCACTTATGGGAGATCAAATCGATCGCCTAGCTGATACAAAGCTTTTCTCGATCTTCGATCTTCGCAATGGTTTTTTTTTTCATTTTTTCATGTATCCATTGCAAGACAGAGTCGAAAGTATACGTCTTTTGTGACGTCACTTGGACAATACCAATTCTTAAAAGCTCCATGTGGGCGATCTAAACGTGAAGTTCTAGTTTACATGGACGATAACATGATTCTCGAATAGAATAAAGCAAAGGCAATAGAGAACTTAAAAGATGTTTTGGACGTGGCAGCAGACTACAGTTTGGATCTGAAATGGACCAAATGCCAGCTCTTAAAATCTAAAGTAGAGTATTTGGGTTTTATAATTAGTAATGGAAATAAATGTGAGCCCAACAGGGAATAAGATAAAAGCAATTCGTGCGTTTCCTGTCCCGAGAACCATTAAGACTGTGCAGTCGTTTTTAACCGTTACCGGATACTTTCGGAAATTCATTCGTTATTATGTTATAATCGCAAGGCCGTTGAGTTATCTTATAAGAAAGAATATTTAGTTTGAATTTGGAGAGCAACAGTTGAGAGAATTTAAAGAGCTAAAAGATTTTTTATGTTCAGATGTGGTACTTGCGATTAATAATCCAAGCAGAGACACTTAGGTCCATACCAGCGCGATCTTGCTAAAATATATATCACTTTATATATACGTATACTTTTTAAGTCGCAAAACTCGCCTCGTACAAGAAAAGTATAGTAGTTATGAGCTTGAAGCCTTGGCAGTACTGAAGGGTCTGAATGAAATCTGCGTGTATCTACTGGGAACTAAATTTAAAGGGCTTACAGATTGTGCAGCATTCAAGAGCACAATGAGCAGAGCAAAAAAGACATTAATATCGAACATCGATCTGGTAGTCGAAGGCGTCATTTGATGCATTAAGCCGATACCCAGTGGTTATGACTTGTGAAGAAAATATACAAATCGCTCAAAAACGCGATCCTTGATAGAAATTCGAATCAATTCGAAGATTACCATTCTGAGGCTAAATTATTATGCAAGTTTGTAAATGGAATTAAACTACTAGTTATACATGAGACATGTTCACAAAAGAGGTCATTTCGGTTAACGAAAATTGGAAGTAATTATTAAAAGCGCATACTTCATACCACATTTAAAAAATTGAATTATGGATTACATAGCTGTTGCATTCCTTGCATCTTAGTAGCAAAAGTAAGAGTTTCTATATCTAATACCCAAAAAATCAATCCCCCTAGAAACTTTCCATATAGATTATCTAGACCCATGACAGCAACAAAGAAGAGTTACCGACATATTTTTACGGTTGTAAATGGATTCACTAAGTTTGTGTGGATCTTTTTGACGAAAACCACATCCACTTCAGAGATTCAAAAAAGGGTGGCTATTCTACAAGCGACGTTCGGAAATCCATCGAGTATTATTACAGTCAAAACACCAGCGTTTTCATCATCGACATTTCAAGTACCAAGAGGAAATGGGCTGGTAGAAAGGTTGTACCAAATTATAATCACAGTATGTACTCAGTCGATTGTAAATCGAGAATCAAGATCAGTTGTATAAATACACTGTTAAAGTTCAACTGTGGATCAACAATTCGTACCAACGCAGTATAAAGGCAATACTATTCCAGTTGCTATTGACTATCACAATGAAACACACTGATGACATCGAAATAAACTGATAAACGAAAAGCTCTTAAATATATTTCAAAAAGAAGGAGACGAACGACGAAAGGAAGCCGCTGAAAATATCTTGGAGATCCAAAACTAAAATCAACAGTACTATAATAAAAAGAGAGAAGCGCCGACGAATTATAAAGTTGAAGACTTAGTGATTATCCATCTCACACAATTCGGTGCAGGACTAAAATTAAGTCCTAAATACATTGGACCGTATAAAGTTATAAAAGTTAATCCTAATGAGCGATATTATGTTCTAAAAATTGGTCAGCAAGAAAGCCCAAAGAGCACTAGTACAGCAAATGACTTCATGAAACCATATTCAAGTTTAAATGAATCTTACTCCGAATTAGAGATCGGAAGTGAAGATGATCGAGCCCAATATTTTCCCGACGAATCACCATATCAATCGAATTAAGTAAACAATAAATTTACGTAGTCACACATATACACACACTCAAACCATGCACTTATACCCTAGCCACACAGCAGGATATAATTAATCATTAGTACTAACTATTCATTAAAATGCCGTGTGTCATACAGTATACGTCATTATGGCTCGAAAAGCAGATGATAATGAAGTACACTAATGAAGTGTTTTCCTTCTTCATTATAGCAATAATGAGAAAAAATGTGCTAGATTTGGCATATAATGTAAATCTGGAGCTCCGCTGTGCATCTGCCGATGTGAAAAATAAGAAGAAGAAATGCAAATCACAAATTATATTATCAAAATTCTTTTTAATATAATGTTATTATCATTTGTTAATTGTTAAATTGAAAAATAAAATAAATAAAAACAATGTTTATCGCGTTAATTCGATGCATATTGCTTCTTTAATGTGGTAAGTTTATCAACACCTCTTTGGCAGTACAACTTAACTAAAGAAATGACCGTGTGTCTGCAGTTTATAATAATTCATTATAGACTAATGAGTCGTTAGTTATATTTCATTAAGAGTGCTGTGTGTCTAGGGTATTAGACACAAAGCACAGTAGAATTAACACGATAAAAGAAGAAGTAAGTAAGCTTGATATTAGTTAAGAGCCGAAATCGATTAAAATAAATTATTTTACATTAGAAGTCTTGAAGACGAATACTATGTTTGAAATAGGAGATATGTTTTGATAAAGGGATTCAAGAAGTAATTTGTACCAATACAAAATGTAAACTCTCCTTAACGCCGATAAGGAAACATCGCTCTACCTTCAAGCAAAATGTATATGTTAAGCCCTTGAGATGTCTTATCGTATAACCAAGGCCGATAGAACTATCCGAAAATTAATAAAACCATAAGAAGATAACGACTACAAAATGATGCACCATTGGTACGAAAGCCAACGTGGATCATTCAACGACGACTGTACAATGATTACTTAACGACGAAGCGACGTAAATTAAGACGATTGTGACACACGACGATATAAAGAAGGCGCTGGATAAGTGAAGCTTGTTGCTTATCTTCAGTCCAATTTCCTTCAAGACAACCAGTAATGAAAGCTGTTCGGCCCATTCATTCAACCCCTTCGTTTTCCACTTATCCTATATTTGGATACAAAGAACCACAAAGTATTCAGGTTTTCTACAAACTGCTTATCGAAATAGGAAATTTTATCATCACACGGAATCACGTAATTTCCGCTGAAGATTTGATGCGCTGCGGTATGAAGGATTTTAAGCCATCAGCTATCTTCTTCCACGACTCGTATCATCTAAAAACAAACAAACAAATTCATTAATAATACTAGAAGAAACAAAAAAAAAACAATATTAATTACAGCAACTTACCTCTGTGCCAATTTCGCAATGTCATATAGTGACATTTCATCAGTCAGCTGACTTCGCCTTCGCCTCAGTCAAATACAAGCAATTGCAATAAACGTCGCTAGGGCAACACCGAGAGGCGAGAGCTCATAACTGGATGCGGCGGCTATATAAAGCCAACGAGCCGAAGCAGAAAATCATTCTTTGCTCAGAGTTCATCTGATTCAGAGTCTAATCTGAAAAATAAGAATCGTGTTCCTATCCTCCATACAGAAGTATAATTCTAATCAGAGTTTAATCTGAAAGTTTGGTCTCATTACATCTGTTTTGCACCACACGTTGCAGCACGCTGCTGCAACGCTTTTGCTGCTTATTCAGCTTTTCTGTCTGACAGAGCCGCTACCATCAAATAGATTCACAGAAAATGCTTGTGTGCGTCATTTTACTGCTCTAGTGCCCACAGGTATTAGCAGCATTATTATTTTTATTCTAGTAGTTTTCAAAGTGACAGAAACTAATTCCGGTCTTCTTCTTCTTTTCAGAAATAAAGAGACGGACCACGTTTTTTTGGACCATTTTTTTTATTGAATTTTTTTTTAAATATATTTGAATTGTTAATTTGAATTTCTAGTTTTAAGCTTTTTGAATTTCGTGAATTTGTGATATTAGGTTAAGGAAATGAATTATTGAATAAAATTTTATATTTGAAGTTGAAAAACGCTGAGTTATCTTTTCAACAACCGACATCTCTCTCTTATTGTTTGAGACCAACTCTGACAAAAGCCCATCTGTAAAACTTACTTCATTCTAATTTTTCCAGAAATATTTTATTTGAAAACGTCCATGTTAATAATAGAAACATCTGCTACGTATTCGTTCTTTTTTTCACATTCCTACTATTACAACTCAAAAACGTTTCTACACCTATCATCCAATCAAAGCTTTTCAGTTTAAAAGTACCGAAACATGGTTCAGAAGAATTTACATTCGGTTTCACTTTTAATTAAAATTCAAATCAAATCCATTGCTGAGTTAGGTTTAACCAATTATTCTCAATAGATTTCTCAAGCCAACAGTATAACCACTTTCCATGTTTCAAGAGGGTGCGATGTCATACATATGTATACAACTATTTTCACTTTGGGCATACATATTTTGCTCTACCATAATTTTGTGCTTGACTTATCATCATACAAGAGTAGAACACACTCTGAAGTGCCCCTCCCCTAAGTAATGCCTTCCGTTGATACCAAGACGAAGAGTGAATAAATTTTCCCATCAAAACCACGGAAACTGCGCGCCTAAATAATTTGTTTTTGATAAAATTTGAATGAAGATTCACTCACTTTTTGAGCGCATGTAATTTGCAAATAAATAGGATTAGCAGCACTACATAAGACCTGAAGGAAGTCATCTGCCGGAGGATGGAGGATATTGTAAATAATAGTAAAATGAAAAGAAAAAGAAAATTATTCGCGTACTTAGAGATCGTTAAATTTGTTACATGCAACCCGAAAATTTATGCTGTTCCTCAATTTCTTCACATTTCATCTGCCTCCTATTTTATATGGATGAAACTGCATTTGAAGACTAAACTCTGGCAGAACTTGATTTCAATAATCCTTTCCCTGACATCAAGAAGGATGGCTGTGTTTGCTTTACTTGAGGTGTATGTTGTTCTGCACTGAACAGACAAGCCAAACCAAATCATGGTAACCTTGTGCAGACTGAACATATATCCTGAACTACTGAAATTGTTCCATTTTAGGTCACTGTATGTATCCGCTACATTCCCACCCCCTGCCATCATTACTTCACTTGCAAAGCATTGTGTACGCAATTTTATTACGTTAACACCCATGAGCCAAAATTCCTTCTTTCATACATATCATGGAGGGGAGTTAGAAAGGAAACTCTGATGAACTATCGGGGAGTAAAACAAGATTTCATGAATATTGCATTAAGTCATGCTCTCCCACCACCGATTACAATTCCTTATAAAGGGATGGAGCTAAATTTGAAAGGATGTTCTGCATTTAATGGACTTTACTCTCAGAAAGGAGGAAATGAAATGTAGAAGCTATGCCTGTTCAGTATAGGGGTTCGGGGTCCATTGATAATAAAAAAAAAATATTCATAGTAAATTTCTGCTGCAATAATGGACAGTGATATGTGAAATTTAGCGATATCTCCTTTCCTTTGGGTTATAGGAGTATTATTATTTTTATTATTATTTTTTTTTTTTTTTGTAATGATTTAATGTTAATTCTTTAATGTTTTTACCGGCTATCACTGCGGTGATGTCCCTTAAGTATCTTAAAGAATAATACTTATTTTGCTTTTTGTTTTTTGTGTTTTTATTATAATTATTAAAATAAGGGATGAAAACAGAGATGGCGACGTTCATCTAGTCACGCAAGGGCGGATTCAGACAGTTGTTCTAGAGGGGGTGGGGATCGACCCCTTCGCCCTCTATAACCGCACTTGTCATTAGTTGTGAACTGCGCATTTTCATTATCATTCAGATATCACTAGAGTTCTTTTACTTATTTATATAATATAAGTTTTGATCCCGTAAGCAGAGTAAAATTTAGTCTCACATAAAATAGACATTATACACTTCTTTCTTATCTTACTGATGGTACTTTTCATATAAATTGCTTGCAATTCGTTCAAACACCACAAATTTCTGGACTGGACAACAATTTCTTGCAAATTAAATTGTTAAAGAAATTTTCGGGGAATGCTAATTAGGTAGGGTTAATATATGTATAAAATTAAATTAAATATTTCCAGGAAAACTGAATCTGAGATTAATTAAACCGGCACTAATAATTTTTCCAACATACTACTTTTCATCAAAATATCCGGCTTTTGTGAGCTTTCGATCACAAAAAAGTCCAAAAATTTTGCTTGTACTGAAAATTCCTTAGTGGTATAATTTTAACTGTTTTGAGAATAATTTATGACTAAAAAAGAAAAAATAATAAATATAAAAATAACTTTTTAAAAAATCTAGATAGTTTTTCCATTTAATTAAATATTAAAATTATATTACATTTGTGTATAAATTTTAAAATTTTCTTGGTACACAAAGAAAGCCAAGTCAAAGCAAAGTAATTTAATTAAGTATTTTGATAAATAAATCCTAGTAGTTCCAAATTTCATTGTCATTCACTGTAGTGTTAAAATTTAAACTTCCCAGGGGCTAGATTCCGCAACTGTGAAAACTTTGCCAGTGCACACAATTTAAAAAACTCACTGTTAGGGAAAGTGTACACTTAAATGTTGAATGACAATTTTTCTGTGCTGAATGTTGTTTGAGTGAGAAAATTGTCTTTTGAAGAAGTTAACTTCAACAAATAACTATGAAAATAACGCTTGACAAAAACTCATAGGTATCTCTTCAAAATTCACGACCAAAAAGGGCGCCCAGATCTTGCTTTCTTTGTATACCCTGAAAATTTTAAAATTTATACACAATTGTAATATAATCTTAATATTTAATTAAATGCAAAATGAAGAAAAACTTTAGAGAACTTCTGTGATGTATTCGTTAAGTGAAGGGAGAAATTATTTTCTATTTTTTAAATTCGGTTTTAGAAGATTTGAAAAGATTTTTTTTTTTTTTGTATTTTCCATTTCATTTGATTAGAGTATAAATTTTGATTTATTAGAGCTCCCCGCTGTATCCACCCTTGAGTAACTGCGACCTGTACGATCTTTTGTAGGATTACCTCTAAGTGATCTAGGGCGCCCATTCCTACTTGAACACTTTTATAAAACCTACAACGTTCTTGGGTGCCATCTTTATAACATCCTCTGGTGATAAGATAATTGAGCCTTATGCGAAAAGAGTTTCAAGAAATTTTGGCATCCTTCATACAGAATCGACATTTCACTGATCTCTCTTGACCTTACTCATCGTCTTAAGATAATGGGGCCTATTCTGTGGTAAAATTTTGTCATTTTATGTTATTTTATGCCTTAAAATAAAATAATTCCCCAAAATCCTCTTCTGTACCAGAAATTTTATTTTATTTTATTCATCGTAACATAAAATATTTCCTGTTATGGAGGATAACATAAAAGATCCGAAACAGCATATTTTAAAGGTATTTTGACACATTTTATGAAAATGACATGTATCAATTAACATTTGTTGTGCGAAAATAGTTTAATTAAAAACTAAAATGTGAACCGCCATACATAAAAATTACAATTTTGTTAGAAATTGTAGAAATTTGCACTGGTGCGGTATGGTAAAATATAAAAAGTTAATTATATTTGTCTAGGTTTTAATTTTATGCAGAAGAGATCATAGGATATGATATCTTAGCGACTCCTACGATCTATGTGAGTTACCCAACCTTAGGCTTCAAAAGTTCTTCCGGCTGGATAATTAATAATCTTCTTATATTGTGATTTATAAACTAATTTTGCAAAGTTATGAATAATTCTAATTTATATCCAAAATATTTCGTTGTAAGAAAACAAATTCAAATACTTATAGAATAACTATAACCTCATACGGGAAAGACATCCATTCCGTTCACTGAATTAGGAATCTCAAGGTGAATAGAATGGATGTCTTTCTGCTGCTTTGCATTTCTACGGACATGGTTCAAATCAAACTCCAGTCAGGAGCTGTCATATTTTAGCCATTTTACAGCGTAGTATCTCAAGAGCTATTAAGAAAGCAACAGCTTTCATAAATGATTATTTAGTGGGTGATTTGATAGAGTATCACGCAAATGTCAATTGACCAGCTGTTCAAAAAGTAATAGAAAACATAGCGGAATGTGCTAAATACTTTATGTTACGTGTTCATAAAAGAATTCATAAAATAGTTTTATGAAACTACGACAGAATACGAATTTTTAAATTATTTTATTTTCATTTTATGAAGAAGGGATTTTATCGCCAGAAAATAACATAAAATATTATATTATGAAAAATTACAGAATAGGGCCCAATATTTGAGTAGGAAATGCCCAGTAAGTAGGCCTGTTTTGAGCCTTAGCTCTTTGTTGCGGATATGTTATGAATATAATCGGTTGCATCTGTTCTGGGGTGTTTATCGAATGTATCAATATAATTTCCTCTTCTCAAATACTTACTTGTGTTGAAGGCTGACTTCTTGTTCCATTGCGAATAAACAAAGATATGGCTACTTCATTTACAAGGCGATTCGCAATTAGCATATACTAAGGGAAGGTTATTCCCCTGCTGTTTGAATAAGAACCGAATGCAGTCATTGAATCCCACTACAACTATGCTAGCACAAACGTTATTCAACTTGAAAAACACATTACTACCATAGGTGAAGTTCAGTAAAGCTTTAATTAATCTTAAATGCTGTGCTTACAAAAGCCACTGAAACATTATTTAAGACAAATTGTGGTATTGCAATTTAATCGTTATTATAAAATTTAATGCAATAAGACTTTGCATGATTTAGTATCAATCGATTACATTTGACCCAGGTGTTCATTCTTTTCAAATCACAATTTACATGTACAATTCAGTCTTTAAGAATATCAGTCGGGTGGTTTAAGTGTAGTTGTACATCATCGACAAATTAGCAAATCATTGATAAATTAACTGAATAGCAAAACTCCGAATATTGATCCTAGAGGTGCACCATAAATAAAGGGCAGTGCGGGGGATAAACTTTATTTATTATAAGTATAAGCTCGTTGACTGTGGTTTCATAGGAAAACCTTTACCAGAGCAATGATTAAAATACTCAAATTAAAAGAGGCATGAAGTTTCTGAAGAGATATACAATGGTTCACACTGTTAAAGGCTTTTAATAAACTTTATTAGATCCTTCAAATCTATTTATTGTATTTCATCTTATTCATGGAAGACATAACTACGTAATGTGACTAAGCTAAGAAAACATAGAAATTTTTTTCTATGGAAAGCTGTATATTTCTTTACCGGGCTGAAACATCACAATAACTTCTAGTCATCTGTAAAGAATCAGCATTGTAAGTATCATCTTTCAACGGATCACTTTCATAATATTTCGAGTTATCAAAATAAAAAATAAAATATTTCATGAGATTTATATGTACCTACACTCTAAAAAATTTATGTAAACATGTTACAATCTTAATAGTAAATTTTACTACATCTTTTGTAGTTTAATTACATTTTGAATTGATAACTACACGTTTGAAGTGTAAATAAAATAATTACTACAACAAATGTGGTAATTCTTCTAACTTGGTTTAAATTTCCCCAAATGAATGGAGTAAATTTACTTCATTGTCATAATTTTACTGCTCTAAAAAGAATAAAATTCAAATTGTCTCAGCTTGCATGGTTGCGTCCTCAGATGTGTCTTACCGTACAGCCGAAAAGGTTATAAATATTTAATGTGCTTATGAATAAATGTGACTTTTGTCAGTTTAGTGATAAGTGAATATACAGGTATAACAAATCATTTATATTTTCATCGTGAAGAACGTAATTGCAATTTTAAATGTCTTTGGAAGACGTATGAAAAATCGTTCTCCAGTTATAGTAATTACCGTGTTCATTGGCATAAATATCACTCGTTTACAAATGTTGAAATGGACCAAATGTAACATTCTTGTTCATACAATTTGAGGTACATAAATACATATGTTCAGATTTTTTTTTTTAACAATATTCATATTAAATAATTATACAATTAACTTTTAGACGGGTACAACCTTGGAGGAAGTTAAAAAAAAAATACCAACAAATACACCATTCCTTGTGATTATAGGTAAGTTCCATGCATTCTATTTAATTATACCCCAGATAAAATGTAAAAACATTTTTATGTAACAGATGCCGCTTTATTTGGGAAACAGATAGCGTACATCTTCATAGAAAAAACATTGATTGTGAAATACGAAGATTTTAATTTTGTTGATTTAATATGCCAAATAATATCCAAAAGAGGTATCAAAAACATTACAATTTATGGCATGATATTATTTAAAATATTATCCGGAAACTATGAGGGGCAAGAATAAAAATATTAACACTTTAAGCAAAATAAATAATTTGGAAAAAAACATTAGTACACTGTAAAATTCCATAAAAAATAATCAAATATTAGTACAAAAAGGAAATTTTTTTTTTTTTTCATTAATTCTATATATCGAGTAAATGATGTAAAACTCGTAATTACAATTTTTTTTATAATTATTAAAGTGAATTTTCAAGTACAAAATAAATCTTTCTTTTTCCCTCCTGAAAATTGAATTGGAGTTCACAGTTTATTTGTAGCGGTGGGATATTGTAATGGGTGGATTGAATTCATTTTTGAACTTTGAATTCAACTTCACTCACTTCGTTTTTATTCCGAATTTCAGGGCTCCTTAAAAGTTGACTCAAATTCAATCTGACCGCATAATACCTTTTCACTTAAGAAAACTAGTTATTCAATGTAGTAAAAGTTACTTACTCAACGTAGTAAGATTTACTACATTTGTAGAGTAAAATTTTAACAAAATTCACTTGCTCAATGTAATAAAATTATTTACTGATTCATAGAGTTTTTTTTACTCTACAGACGTAGTAAAGTTTACTACATTTTTACAGTAAAGTTTTATCAAAATTTACTTACTCAATGTTGTAAAAATTACTACCTCTGTAGAGTAAAAAAAACTCTATGGATGAGTATAAATTTGCATTTACTTTTTGGTGTAAATTTACTAAAATAATACGAGGTAACTAATTTCCTATTATTTTATTAGTAAATTTACGCTAACATTTTTTAGAGTGTACTCATATCGGTTATTATAATTCCGTTCAGATCTTTGGATACGCGGTGTTAATAACTTGAAGCTATTATGAAATACTTATATACTGAATTATAGTGATCTTACTATTGGTTTTGAAATCAGAATGGAGCGAGGATGTATTAAGATAATTAAATCAAGCCATTACTATTATTTAGTAAATAGCTTTGAGAAAGATTTCGATTTTTAAGAGTTAAGCTTCCAAATCAAGAATGGATGCCAATAAAACAAACATAAGCAACAAATCTTATTCTCCACAATTTCGAAAATTTCTCATGCAATTTCAATGTAATACTAAATAAATTTAATCCTTACGAATAAAATATGAGTAAACAATAGCAGAAGAAGTACTGAGCTCTTTGGTATACCAACTGCAAGAAAAATCAGTTTTTAGATAGCAAAAATAATTCAAGTCCAAATCTAATCCGTAAAGTTGTAAGTAAAACTCAAAACGAATTTCACGGCGTTCGTTTGAGTTTTTTTTTCGTCCTTTCAAATACACCATAATAGGCAAAATCTTTAAATTGGATGTCAGATTCCCTTTATCGGCCCAGATCTAGAAATTGGTTTCTACATCAGTTATGAATATATCTATTCATTACATCTGCCTTCTCTAAGTATTCCCTGAAAGGTACATAACATGCTTAAAAATACGTTACATCAATACAGTTACACAGTTATCTGACCAGCAGGACACTAATCGTCAATAGTGATGACAGATTCTCCTCACCCAGGGATATTACCTCAGGTGTCCCGCAGGGGGCGGATCTTGCTCCACTCCTGTTCACCATCTATATCAATGACGTCACTGAAGTGCTGGTTGGTCATAAATTCCATCTCTACGCGGATGATCTGCAAATTTATGGTGCGGCCAGTGTTGATGAGCTTCCGTCCCTGATTGGGGCGCTCAATGCAATGCTCGGCAGCATCTCTGAATGGTGTCATTCTAATGGTCTAACCCTCAACCCCGTGAAAATGCAAGCAATCAGGTACTGCATCCGCGACAACCCTTCCAGCACTAATGACACGATCCCTAACCTGCTTATACAAAATCTCATCATCCCTCTCTCTGACAGACACGTTAAAAACCTTGGTCTTCTCATGGACCCCCACCTCACATGGCGACCACAGATCAGCAGGGTTTGCTCCCGTATATACTTTGGCTTTTTGTACGCGGTGTCACATCATCTTGATCAGACCATCAGACAATCCCTTATTATGTCCTTCATTATGCCTCATTTCTATTATGCTGATGTGGTTATGTACCCTCTGCATGCCTCGGATATAACTAAATTAAATAGGGCTTTGAAAGCATGCGTAGGGTACATTTTTCGTCTTAAACGGCACTCGCACATCTCCGCTCTGGTCCAGTTGTTCATGCCTGAACCCCTGGATAAGCTCTTGGAACTCAGAGTGCTATGCTTCATACACAAAGCTAGATGGTGCTCACTACCAGCCTACATAAATCAATCGCTCTCATGGAGCAACCTTAATGATCGCAGAATTGTCCTGCATAGAACCCGTACTCGATTTGGGTCCAATGACCTCTTTGGGCAGGGAGCCTGTCTTTGGAACTCTCTCCCTGACCATGTTAGAAGAGCTGGCACATACAAGGAATTTAAAGAGCTGGCCCTGGGTCACCTCATGCGTGCTTAGAGCACGGCAAAGCTATCTCACCATTACACATCACATCATTTATGTAAAAAAAAAAAAATGGACTGTTATTTTTGAGTAGTATTTTTATTTATTTATTTACTATTTAGTTTTAAGTTAAAGCCATCTACTGTTGCTTTACTTTTCTTTATATTTTATGTCATTTTACTTCATTTGTTGTTATTGTTATTTGCCTTTCTACTGTTATACTTTCTGTGCCTTAGGCTTTCTATTGTTGGACTGTGTCTGACTACATATGTTACTTTAATTGCTTTCTACCGCAATGAGTCCGTTCATTGCTCCTTTTTTAGTTTTCTAATTACTTAGTATGTATCCGATTATACCAACTAGCTATTACTTACTCGATGTACCTAACGTTGTAACGTAGCGTAAGCTGGGGTTCTTTAATAAAGTATTTTTCTATTCTATTCTATTCTATTCTACGTTACGCCTGCCTTGCTAAAACAGTTTAATGTCAGGTATATAATACATGAATGACTTCTTCTCTAAGCATTCCCATTTTCCAGAAAGTGCATAGCCTTCCTTCCTAAACCATGTCAAAGTAAGGTGTATTAATTTACTCAATCATAATGCATTCCAAATAATGCTGACAGTATTAGGAAACCTGGATCCAATTTTCAGCTCTAATCAGAACTAGACCAAGACATGGTCGGACAAACAATAACGTACTTTACCCAATGATATAATCTAGGATTCGAAAACATCTAAAGTGAACTTATTCAACAATTGCAGATATTTTTTCTTGACAAAAGACAAAACTAATTTATTTTCCTCTTTCTTTATATTGTTCAAAATTACTCTATGTACTTCTAGTACAAAAATATTATGTAGATTTCTTCAAATTTAATTAAATTTCCAATCTCAGAACAAAATTAATTCAATCCCATTTAAATTGGTAGGCTGTCATGTTACATACATAGAACAAACGTAATCCTTTTATCATCTTTTATATTTCGGTGTACCACAGTCTTCATTATGCTTGTCTATCTTGGGGTTCTTTATAAAATAACCTGGAACCCCAAAAACTTAACATGAATTTCCACACCTTTGATCAGAATTTAATTCACCCCTCATCAAAATTGAATTGAGAAACTGAATTGTGAGATATAATTTGCTCAACCCTTTAAAGTTTTGAAGATGATAATATGATTTTGATATGGTGGTGTTGCTTTAAAAAGTATGGCAATTTCTTAAAGGGCACCTACACCTATATATGGATAGCTAAAACTGGCGGAAAAAAATATAAGTTTTTACGTTACCTTTGTTTGGGGAAGTTAAAAAAAGATGGGTTGAGATAGAAATTAGATCTTTGAATGACACATAATTTTGTAGTTAATGTGTGGTCACGGGTAAGGCAATGCATTAATTCCTTTATTAATAAAAAAAATTTAATTAATCAAAATCCATCAAATTTCATTTAATTAAAAAAAAATATTCTCTGAACTACATGGCCACCTTGCGATTCAGATCGACCCTCCCGCAATCTCTTCTTACTTGACTTCACTTGACTTCTTTTCCTTTCTTAAGCCCTGTCTATTTTTGCCACTTCCTTCTTTTTTTTTCTCTTACACTCATGCAAAACATTTTTTTTATTCTGTCGACAGATTATGACTATCAGAATCAGCTTAACACAAGCAAAGTTTACCTAATAATAAGTTAAGAAGCTGTAGAGCAAAATGGGCAAATTTCTGGTGTTTTTTAGAATGAAACAACTAATTTCCTATACTTTCGTCTTTTGCATGAATGGGGGAAAGGAACTTGTCTATGCACTACTGTAGTGCAACTGAGACAACGAGTTAAAAACAAAAATCGAGAGAACGTAGGATTACCCGAACGACAAAATCTTATTAAATCCCTCAAAATCCTTTCAACCTATTCATAATAATGTACTTCGGGCCACACTTCCTCCCATATTTAAGAAAAAGGTAAATTTGGCTTTGACCCAGATGCTGAAACGAGATGTAAAATTCCTCTCAAATGAAATTCTCATTTTTCCCGAAAATATCAGAGAATTCAGCATGAGTTCTCCCACTTAATCTCTTCATAGCAAAACGAATGTAAACAGAAACACGTGCTGTTCAAATATCATAGGATTACAGCAACAACATGTGTCCTTCTACTAGTCCTTTTACAACAACAACATGTGTCCTAACATTATCAATATTTCATGAAAACCGGTTTTCACAAAAGCGCGGGAGCATTTTATGAGAGTAAAACGTGAAAACTCCGCCCCTTCTCATTTATTTACGAAAATGAAACATTTGCCATTCTGTTTCAGTGCATGCAACTTGCGCTTTCACATTTTTTATCTTTATTCATAAATTTTTTAAAGAGAGTTTGATTTTTTTTCGATTTTTTTTCTTTCTTCCTTCCTTTTCTTGCCGTGTGCATTTTAAATGTAAAACACTCGGATATCGCACCAGCTTCTTAACTTATTATTAGGTAAACTTTGATAAAACACTCGGATATCTCACCAGCTTCTTAACTTTGGCTAACACTAACCATAAAGTAATAAAGGCTAAAGAGATGACAAGATTAACTTTGCTTTGCGAACCAATATTTGAAAGCTCAATCTGAAAGTTTGGATGCAATCGTCAAAGCTTTTCTTTCAGAGCTCGCATCTTCTGTATAGAATTGTAGCCCACTGTACCAGCAGGCATCACATCAAGTCAAGGCATGATGTACTGAATGGAGTAAATGCAACACTACTAAAGTTTACCAATGTAGATATTAATACGCATATGAATGTGTTACTTTTGGAAGCTCTTTTGATACAAAATATTATTGCTTCAGGCGGAAGAAATATTTTGCGATGATATACAACTCATTTGGAGGTATTAGCTGCGTTTTTTTATACTGTACTGGTTCATTGGAAATTTAAATTAATTTCATTCTATAAAACGGTAGGCATGATTATTTTTATGGGGGCAAATTATCAAATTGCATTTCAATATTCACAAAATGCCAAAATAGATCTAAAATATTTGGTTCTAATTCTCTTCAAAAGCTGGCAATTTGATGGTTTTTATTCATTTATAAATCCGTGCATCTCCTTTTATAGAGATCAGGAAAAAAGAACGCAGCATTATAATAGTAATAGAACTGCATATTATATCCAAGCAAATTTCTTAGACGGCGATGTTTTTTTCACTGTTGTATACAGTGTTTTTATCTTACAGACGTAAATATATTGAAATAGTTGATGAATAATTCTAACAGCTTGAAATGGATATATTTTCGAAAATATAAACAACATTTTTACAAATTCATTAATTATTTTTATGATATTCAAATTGTCGGTATTATGAGCGGAGTGAGAGCGACCTAGAAATCAATTTATTATACTTTTTAGTTTTCTAGTGCATATCCGACTGCCATCCGTCCGTCACCACAGTAACTTGAGAGCACATTCATGGTTTGTTTCAAATTACATCATTTTGCATATACTTATTGAGAAAGCAGTCAGCTGAGGACTTTTTGATGTACTGGAAAAGTTTTCAGAATATAAAACGCTATGAAATTTGTTATAAGGATTTCTACTTTCCGACAAACCGTTCTAGAAATAGATGCGTAAACCCTACCTTAGCGATCTGCCTATATGGCACGAAAGAATTAGTCTTAGGCCAATATACCTTTTTCCTGGCTTTTTTAACTAAATTAATTTTCGGTTGAAATTTCAATATATAAATGTACAGTATTTACCAAATTCTCATTGGGGCGTATGTACATTTAAGTTTACATCTTCTGGTATTAAAATAATTTCGATTTCGAAAATCAGAATTTAAAATTCTTGAATAAAATTGACTATTCTTTGCGGATTCCATGTGACAATCCTTAATATTTTCAATATCGATTATCTTTAGAAAGAGAAATATAGAGCAAACGTCTTGTTTTTATATGGTGAAAAACTTCATGATAAATATCGTCCAGAAATGATACATAAAATTTTAAATTTACATTCCTTATACAATGCAGGCAACCACTTAGAAACATTTTTTCTACTCGAAAATGGGTTAAAAGAATAAAATATATTGTTATTTTTGTAAATCAAATTTTATGCTTTTATTATTATACCCTAGATGAAATCTATAGTGTATACTAAGTTTGTCATTCCGTTTGTAACACCTCGAAATAATTATGGTAGAGCAAAATGGATTGGACACCCATTCATAATATTAAAAGTTATTTCGATTTTTGCATGTCCGTCCGTCCGTCCGTCCGTCCGTCTGTCCGTCCGTCCGTCCGTCCATCTGTGCGCACGATAACTCGAGAACGCGTATACTTAAAGAGCTGAAATTTTGTACACGGACTTTAAAAAAAAAAGTAAAATTAAGTTCGAAAATGAGACAAATTGGGCAACTCCTTCGTGGGGTTGCCATATAAAAATTTCGTTTTCCGCTATATATTTGGACACTGCCTGAGAACGCATCGACGTAGAGAGCTAAAATTTCGTACATGATGTTTTTACTACATTAGCAAATAAAATGTCAAAAATGGACTAAATCGGGCAACTCCTTCTTGGTGTTGCCATATAAAAATTTAGGTTTTTTACGTATATACTTTGAAAACGATCTCCAAGACATTTTTATTGTACTAAACTTCTGCAGAATACGAAATCCTATAAAATTGGTTATAATAATTTTTTCTGTGCGACAAACCGTTCTAAAAATATATGCGAAAAACAACTTCAAATCAAACTTGAATAGATCGGTGACCGTATGAAATTTAATACGGGCATTCATGTAAGGTATCATAAGAATTGGTCTTAGACCAATTCTAGCTTTTTTACTTGTTTTTAGTTTGTTAATTGCTTTGTTTTTCTGTTTAAAGAGTTTCTGGGTTTCTCATATGCAGTGCTCTTTTATTAAAATATCAATAAAAAAAATCGAGTAGTTAAACGATGTTCACAACACAGATTATCTTCTGCAAACCAATCGCTAAATTCGCTGATTTGTCTTGTTTTCTCAATGCATGTGTTCTTTATGACTTCTTTTATCGATTTCATATTTTGACTGATGGAAATAATTTGTACAAAAATATTTAAAATAATTTTCATTAGCTGGAAAAATTTTTCTGTAGGCGCCTAAGTTTACCGAAATCCGAATTTTTTGAAAATTTTTATAAAAAAAAAGTGCTCAGATTGATCTTCAAGACATATATATTCTGCTGTCTTTTTCATGCAATCTTCGCAAAATTTGCAGCCGATATTCGGTAATATTTTAAAAAGAATATACCCCAGAAAATATCGCAAAAAAGAGTCCTCAACGGGTTTATCATCATTATTGATAATATCAAAATTATAACTTTCGAAAAAATCAATTTCTAAGCTATTACTGTCTATATTGGAATATATTACTTGATTTTCAGTATTTTAAAAGTTGAATTATCAAATACAAACTCCTCATTATTATCTTCACAATTTCTGCTTTCAGATTTGAGTGCCAAAATTTTGCCAGACAAAAGCCTACTTATTATATGATTAAATTCATAAACGGAGGGATTTCGATTATTTCCATCCTTATATCTTATTATAGAAAATAAATTTCCTGCAACATCTTGGTTGAATTTATATGTCAAAATAAATTCTTTTTCTGGGAACGAAGCTAATACCTCCAAATGAGTTGTATATCATCGCAAAATATTTCTTCCGCCTGAAGCAATAATATTTTGTATCAAAAGAGCTTCCAAAAGTAACACATTCATATGCGTATTAATATCTACATTGGTAAACTTTAGTAGTGTTGCATTTACTCCATTCAGTATATCATGCCTTGACTTGATGTGATGCCTGCTGGTACAGTGGGCTACAATTCTATACAGAAGATGCGAGCTCTGAAAGAAAAGCTTTGACGATTGCATCCAAACTTTCAGATTGAGCTTTCAAATATTGGTTCGCAAAGCAAAGTTAATCTTGTCATCTCTTTAGCCTTTATTACTTTATGCACTAACCAATACTCAATTATGAGACAATAAATAGTCTTTTGTATCGGACCAACTACCAGGTCATAAGAGTTCTAGCGCAGAAAATATGCCTAAACTAACCACAGTGTCAAGAAAACACTCAGAAAAGTTATTGAGTGCAGGCCTGGAGTACAGCATTGTCCTACAAGAGGGCCAAAAGCTGAAATTATCCTCAAATATAATAACAGAAGAAAGAAAAATCAACAGAACAGCCTACAATGAAAATAATCAGCACGCAAAATGTTACGTCATGAGACTAAAGCAGTCATCATAAATGAATTGGTCATGGGAGAGATACGGGTGACAAGGTGCAGATGGACATACTACAGAAGCTTGATAAAACACTAGAAAATTGAAGTGAACTGAAATTTTTGGGCTCCTGAAAACCAAAAATGAGTTAGATATTACAATGTTAGAAATAGCCGTTCTACTGGAAGAGTATACAGAAGTTCAAAACTAAGAGTGTAAACTCCAAGAAATAATAATCTTCCACAAAAAAAAAAAAAAAAAAACATACTAACAGGATTAAGCAACAGAAATAAGGACCTACATACCTATAAATGAGGGTGCTACTTATGAATATTGATATTCTCCATTGATGAAAAGTCTTACAAAGTCCTCGAAAATATTAACAATAAAACACGCAATTTATAGCTCCATGCCCGCGAACTTTTGGTAATCGGTTTTTGCATCATGGGTCTTCCAATAAGAGGTGTTATTTTAATTAGCCGCTATTTCGGTAGATGTCACTTTTGGAGCTGTCATTTTTTGACACTTGACAAGTAGAAACTACGCCATTAATAAAAATGGAACGATACACTATTCAACAACGCATTGAAATTATTAAAATTCACTATAAAAGTGGTGAAAATGTGGCAGAGACGGTTCGTAAAACTCGAACATTTTTGGGTCGTCGTGAAGCACCTTGTCGGACCGCAATACAGAAATTGGTAGAAAAATTCGAGCTGTCGGGACAAGTTAGTGATGTGAAGAATAAAACCCGTGCACGTCGCTCAGGAACAGCCGAGAATATTGCTGCTGTAGCCGAAGGTGTTGAAGAAAACCCAGGTTTGTCCATTCCTCGTCGTTCTGTGGAAGTAGGCATTCCACAAACGTCATTACACCGTATTTTGCATAAAGATTTGGGTCTTAAGGCTTATAAAGTTCATTTAACACAAGAACTCAAGCCGGCCGATCATCAACAACGTCGAGTCTTTGCTGATTGGGTCCTTGAAATGCATGAAAATGATCCGGAATTCCATCGAAAACTCATCTTGAGTGATGAGGCCCATTTCCACCTCGATGGCTTCGTCAACAAGCAAAATTGTCGCATGTGGGGCTCGAAAAACTCAAGAGTTATTGTTTAAAAGCCTCTCTATCCTCAACGTGTGACTGTTTGGTGCGGTTTATGGTCCCGCGGGGCCATTGGACCTCACTTTTTCGAAAATGAGGCTGGAGCAACAGTTACGGTGAATGGATTGCGCTATCGACAGATGATTAATGATTTTTTATGGCCGGAATTGGATGGTATTGATCTGGACAACATTTACTTTCAACAAGACGACGCTACGTGCCATACAAGCAACGAAGCTATTGATCTTTTACGGGAAAAGTTTCCGGACCGAAGAGGTGATCACAATTGGCCACCGAGATCTTGTGACTTAACACCTTGCGACTTGTTCCTTTCGGGCCAGGTGAACGAGAAGGTCTATGCCAACAGCCCAGCGTCGATTCAAGACCTCAAAGATGGAATTCGTGAGGCTATCGAGGACATAGGGCAGCCACTTTGCGATTTGGTTATGGAAAATTTCATGAAAAGGATATGGTCTTGTAGGCGTTATCGTGGTGGTCATTTGGCTGTTGTTATTTTTCATTATTAACGGCATACCTTCCTCTTTATAATGAAATAAAGATCCGATGATTTATCTCAAAAAATGGTATTTTTCTTTGAATATCAAAATAACACCTCTTATTGGAAAACCCTTTATCTATTCGAAAAACTATCTTATAAGATCACATCACAAAGAAAGAATTATGGAAATATGCCGTATAGGATCGCCAACGAAACAAAAACTGAAATGTAAACTTTCTGGCAATATCAACTGATAGAAATTGGAGTCAGCTGAAGATTGTCAATGGAAAACTAAGTTCTATTGCCATTCTAAGCAACTTATTCTGAATCATAATTATTTATTCAAAAATCTACTACGTTGCATAATGTAAGAGCTTTGTCACATTATTTCATGATGTAAATAACTTTTTGTTTCAAGTCTTTTTTTTTTAAGTTAAAATACTTTTCAAATCCATTCTCAGTAGGATGACATGAAAGCCAAACCAACTGAATCCAAACAAATAGGTACAAAATTTTTTGATTTTATTTTCTATTCGTCTGCTTAAAATCTTACGTAAATTGATCTAAAGATCAAAGTTAGTCGCAACGCACAAAAGTCAAAGGTTATAAAAGACTTCACATATCCGGTTGAGTATCAACACAAGAAAATTAAAGTAATGAAATCACTCAACTGAACGGAGGGACTAAAACATTTAAAACATCTTCAAGTCTGAAGAAGAAGGCTTCTCTCTTAAATTACTATTCCCAAAAAGCCGGATGCTTTAATTTAGTTTGGATCCCAAAGCCCCAAAAATGATTGCATTCTCTCATAAATATTCTTAGGATGAGCAATTAAAAAAATATCCATCAACCGAATCTGTATGTATGTCTGCATAAAAGCAATCATACTTTGGGGTTGATATTGCCCTATAAATATTACCGCTGACAATTTTACTCGTTCATACATACATATGTAGATACAAAGAAATATACTTTACAAGTAACAACTCCATATTAATAACTTTCCCCCAAAAATTAGGGATGAAATAGTCTCCCTTCAAAGTAGTGTAACCGTTTAGTTATACGCACAGAACTAGTCTAGCTCTATGACTCCTTATCAAATCCTGCAGTTCATTTGAAAAGGGCTTTTTCGTCACAGATAATTCGAGATCAGTACAGAAACGACATGTGCAGAAAATTGTTTTTGCAACTTGCAACTTTTCCTATTTGCAAGGAACATAAATTTTTTGCTATCGATAGTTGAGCAAATTGTATTGACAACGTACAACCAACTACAATTATCCCCGTGACTTGAAACATTGCGACATAGCAAGTTTTAGATTAGATTTTTATCGGAGAATTTCTCCCACTATTTTCGCTTTATGTATATATATCCAGTTTGAATTGGTTAGGATTGAGGTTGAAGGGTGATGTACATTGTACACCAGACTGTCTATTAGGTCAGAAATGACTTTTAGTGAGGTGGATGGATCTATTTCTAGAGGATAAGTGATGACTTAAATACTCAAATCAGCTTTGACAACACTGGCCTGTGAAGACGACATGTAAATTTAACGTATATAACCACAATAACTAATTTCAAAGGTGTCTTGAAGCCTGCGAAATTTTACTATAGGTTGGACCCACTTCAAGAATTCAAAAAAACAATCAATCTGACAGTCACCGGGCGGAGGAAATCAAAACCAGATTAAGCATATGTCTACTAATCGTGAGTTGACGGTTGGAAGGCATTCCAAGTGTTAGAAGAGTAGATTTGAAAATGGATAATCATCTTAAAATAGTTAACATCAAGCTAAGAATCGTCACTGTCAAGGATAAATTAACCAAAGGAGGCTCACTTTATTCACAGAAAAATAAAAATTCCGCTAGAATACTGACTATTTGGGTATTCTAGACGACGACGACGTAGACATTAACGTGGTATGGAGAGCGGTAAAAGGTGAAGAGGAATTATAGTATATTTTCAAGAGCCCGGTGGGAATAGTTGGTAGACATAATATGTCAAAGAATTTACGTAGTAAGCAGGTACTTTATCAGCAATCCATATCAATGGCAAGAGCTGCATAATGAGTCCGCTCAGCTGAGTTAAACACAGTGTCTGCTATGACAGAAAAAGGCAAAAAGCAGACCTTGAATCTGAACCAGGAAATGCGATAAGCAGTACCAATAGTAGAACAAATATCCGAATAGCGTTCTACCAAGAAGAATACGATAAGGTCTGAAAATAAAAGCTTGCTAAACAGCTACAGTGGTGGAAAGAACACTCCTACAGAGCTTTTAATATAATATTTTAGGGCGTTTGGAAATAAAATAAATAACCGGCCAAGTGGGAGTTGGACTCGCGCACGAAGGGCTCCGTATCATCGTAGAAGTACTACATATATACTTTTTATTTATTTTTTAAAATAAGAGTGGGTGTCACGTAAAAAAATTATGCTGTCATTTGAAAATCATTTGAAAAAAAAATGCCTACTTGTGATAATAACAATGAATGAGAATAAAACGAGGAAAAAAACGCCGAAATAATCACGTTTCTTATATGGGGGCCGCCTTTAACTTTAATTTAATTTAATTTTTATTATTTGTTATTACACCGGCAATAGAAATACATATTCTGAGAAAATTTCAACTCTCTACCTGTTACGGTTAATGAGATACAACCTGGTGACAGACAGATAATAATAAGAATGAAAAACTCCGAAAAAATCACGTTTCTTGTATGGGGGCCCCCTTTAATTTTTAATTTTATATTATTTTTATTATTTGCTGTTATATCGCCAATAGAAATATACAGACGGACAGCGAAGTCTTAGTAATAGTGTTCCCGTTGTTACCCTTTGGGTACGGAATCCTAAAAATGATCCCTTCATCATTGGAAGCAACAACGTGAAATTCCAGATAAGTTCCCGTATAAATAAATGTAGATGGGCATTTTTTCAGCTTGTTTGGATATAAAACTCCAGAGAAATCTCAATCAAGAACTAAAATCCTTCAGTTTCATTCTGAAATGCGGAAGATCATTGAATACATACCTCGTTCTTTCTAGGCTTTTGTAAATAGATTTCGAAGTCCAAACATAAAGTCCATAAGATTTCACTGGAAAGATCGAATATCAAACAAAGAACTATACAAGGGCCAAAACATCTCGATCAGATTGTCCTCTTTAAAGAAATGTAGAAAGACTTCAACTCAAACTCAAACAGTCACTGCTACACCGACATCATGATGCTTATCAAGTGTATATTTATGCATACTATCCTTTGTAGCTTATTGGCATAACTAGTAAAAGTGTTAAAGAGTTTTAGCTTGTGTAACGAAAGAATATTTAACAAGTTCTCGTTGGAATTCATAGAGAGTACAGTTAAGAAAAAGGAATTGGTCAAATTATTCATTTGTCACAATGCTTAACAACGGAAGAGTTCTGGATAATTTAGAAGAAAACAGTAATGGCCGCCATTGGATGACCCAAGGGATGTGTTGTAGTCCTTTCTATGATCTCCTACATGAACTATCTAACACTGGTTATGACATTCAAAAAAAATGTAAATGACATGATGGTCGCACTAGTATATGTGGGATAAGAACGATCGAATAATCTCCGATGAAGATTGCATAAATTTAGTCTAATACTGGTTCTAGAAGGCGAGTTTGAAAGTCAATCCTGGTAAAATAATGATCGAATAATTCGCAAAGAAAAGTAGTAGTTATGACTGTATCACAGAGGTGAATTCTGAAGAACTGTGGAAATCAAAAATTACTCTGTGGTCATTACTACCGCCCTTAAGGCCTACTATGGTTACATAGACAAAATGTAGATAACACTAGTCTAAGAGTAATTAATGTAATGCATGCCTAAATAAATCACAGCCTTAGAAAATTTACCGGATCTCCTTCCGCTATACACTTGTGTAGTAGTTGTAAAAATTACGGTCGCCATGTAATGAAAAGCTGATATTTTATAGGTACGAAATCCATGTAGTAGTAAACATTGTTAGCAGTCGTAACGTTACCACAGCAGTACTCAGCAGCTCAACTCTACAAAATAACAAGACTGATGTTGGTTAAAATTGAGTACCAATTGAGCAATTTATTCACTGGGCTTTTCTTATTTATTCAATTCATATCTTACTAAGAATTACCTTCTTTATGCTATGATGACACTTGTTGCTCAATATTGCTCAATATTATTAGATCGCGAAGCCTCCATGGTATTACTTAATAATTTCAGTTGGTTTTGGTATACATTTTGTGTATTGTGTCGAAGGTGACCTACTCACGCTGTGTACAGCAAAACACCAGTGTCGCATGCCTTTTTAATCTGGCAAGTCTATTGTAAGCCCTTTTGTGATTTCCCGAAATCACATTTTGGCACAACTTAATTAACTGGAGAGTATTGCAGAGATGAGAATATGTACTGGTAGTCATTAATCATACAGCACAAAATTACCCAGAGATATCATATTTGTTTTGTAATGTAGCTGTAATCAACAACTTCAGCTAGATTACGGCAATTAGGTGAGTAGTGTAGCGGTATGTGAAAAAAGCAAGATTATGTGAGCTTATGTTCACTTCTGCATTTATTGGTAATTATTCCAAATTACATTAATTCCACTCAAATCTACTCTATCCAGTTAGTTCACTTTACTATAATTACTGTTTATGTGTATTAATTTGTAGATTGCATATGTAATTTATATGCCGTATCTTGGCATATATTTAATTTTAGTTCCATTTATAATGTTCTATAAGTTTACCACGACATACGCACAATTTTTTAATTCACCTTAATCTTAAACTAACTTAACTACATTGTCTCTTCTCATATGTCATTAAAATGCCAATTTACCATATGTTTAATTTTATGCAAGAAACTTAAAATAAATGCTCGCACTAATTATTAGTATTGTGGCAGCTCGAAATCCCTAATTTTTACTTGTTCAAATATCTCTAATTTTTACTTAGTTTTTTATTACATCAAAATTATTATGATCACGTAGGGATTTGATTTTTTGATGGAAAAAACAAAATATATGAGAGAATACTTTTTGCGATTTTGTGACTACGACATCTTCTTAATTTAATAATAAATATTGTAACATTATAATATAATAAATTGTAGTTCTTATTTATAAATGCTACAAATTGGTGACCCCGACGTGATGCCCGACGAAGAGGCGGAACAGCCCAACGAAAAGGGGGAACAGCCACAATCAATCGCACGAGTTGCTGTAAAAATTCCACCGTTTTGGAAGGAGAATCCAAAACTTTGGTTCATCCAACTGGAGAGCCAATTTTTTAACGCAAAAATAACACCTGATGAGACAAAATATCATCATGTTGTGGGAGCAGTTGAGACTGGAATACTAAGTCAGGTATACGACATTATTTCTGATCCACCCGCCACCAAAAGATATGAGGCATTAAAGAAGAGATTAGTAGAACAATTTGCAGATTCGGAAGAACGGAAATTACGGAAGATTCTTAGTGAAGTCGAACTAGGTGACAAAAAACCATCGCAATTTCTCCGCGAGATGAGAGAATTGGCAGAAGGACGAATTTCTGACAATATTATGAGGTCACTTTGGAAACAAAGACTTCCCACCCAATGTCAAGCAATTATGTCAACACTTTCTGAGGAAGACCTAACGAAACTGGGAAGGGTAGCAGACAAGATAATGGATGTGAATTATTTTGATAATCAGAGAATAAATGCTGTGATGACGACTAATGATACGAATGACCTTACTAGAACATTAGCTGAAATTTCAGATCGTTTGGCTAAACTAGAATATCGAGGAAGATCATCATCCAAAAGTTCATCATCTAACCGACATAGATCAGCATCGGGCCGGCGTCCAAGTCCACACTCTACAAGCAATTCCGAAATCTGTTGGTATCACAGAAAATTCAACACTAAGGCTAGTAAATGCAGAAGTCCTTGCAGTTTCAAAGGAAGTTCTTTAAATTTCCAAGCCGATCATTAGATGCGACGAATGATCAAATACGTGCAACAAGTCGCCTTTTTGTTTTTGATTCAACGACCCGGCAAAATTTTCTTGTGGATACTGGAGCTGACATATCGATTTTTCCAAAAGGAATGAAAGATATGAAACCTGATGACACATCTTTTCTTTTTGCAGTAAATGAAACCAAAATAAAAACTTTTGGCGACAAGCTTTTAAATATCAGTCTAGGATTACGTCGAAATTTTCAATGGAAATTTATAATTGCTGATGTCGATAAAGCAATCATTGGCTCTGATTTCTTACATCATTTTGGACTTTTGGTAGATTTAAAAAATCGAAAAATAATTGATTACATTACGAAATGTTGTTCTAATGGTACTGTGTTTAACTCAAAAAAATGTTTGAATATAAAAACGATTTCTAAAAATTCGTCATACGCAGAATTACTCGCCGAGTTCCCAGAAATTATTAAACCTAGGAATTTTGACAGCGAAGAGAAAGTGAATATTTCTCATCAGATCATTACCAATGGTCAACCTGTTTTTGCAAAAGCGAGAAGACTGGATAAGGAGAAATATGAAGCAGCGAAGAAGGAATTCGAGTTTATGATAGAACAAAACATTTGCAGACCGTCGAAGAGCTGTTGGGCTAGTCCGCTGCATATGGTCCGAAAACCGAATGGTGATTGGCGACCTTGTGGGGATTACCGGATGTTGAATTCAATTACTGTTCCAGATCGTTATCCTGTTCCGAACATTCAAGATTTCACTTTCAATCTGGAGGGAAAAACTATATTCTCTAGAATCGATTTAGTTCGAGCTTTTCACCAGATTCCTATGGAGTCTAAAGACATTCAGAAAACAGCTATCATCACTCCGTTTGGATTGTTTGAATTTCCAAGAATGACTTTTGGTTTACGTAATGCAGCACAAACCTGTCAACGATTTGTGCACGAAGTTGTTCGTGGATTAGAATTCTGCTTTCCATATATCGATGATTTCCTTATTGCATCTTCAACTGAAGAGGAACACAAGAACAATCTGCGAGCTATCTTCTCCCGTCTAAAAAATTTGGCGTGGTAATTAATTCAAGTAAATGTGAATTTGGTAAGGCATCTATTGAGTTTCTCGGATTTTTAATCTCTAAAGCTGGTCTCAAGCCAATGAAGCAAAAAGTTGAAGCTATCCTTAATTTCAAACAGCCTGCGGATTTGAAACAACTGCGTCGATATCTTGGAATGTTTAACTTTTACCGTCGTTTCGTTCCAAATGCAGCAAAAATTCAAAGTGCACTTAACGATTTCATGAGGGGAAATCCAAAGAAGAATTTAAAATTGGAATGGACAACCGATACAATTGAAGCTTTTGTTAACACTAAGAAGGCTTTAGCAAACGCTGCTATGTTAGCGCATCCTTCATCATCAAAAGAACTTTGTATTATGGTTGATGCATCTGATTTTGCCGTTGGAGCTGTGTTACAACAGAAAACAGAAGGTAATTGGGAGCCATTAAATTTTTATTCACAGAAGCTGACTTCTGCGCAACAGAAATATAGCACATATGACCGAGAGCTATTAGCGATTTATCAATCAATAAAACATTTCAAATATATGTTGGAAGGTCGAATTTTCAAAATTTTTAGCGATCATAAACCACTTGTTTTTGCGTTTCAACAAAATCCTGAGAAGGCATCGCCTCGACAATTAAGACAATTGGATTTTATAGCACAATTTTCCACCGATATCCATCATATTTCTGGTTTTGATAACGTAGTTGCTGATACCCTTTCAAGAATAGAAACAATAGATATTTCTGGAAACATCGACGTTGAAAGATTATCAGCTGAACAGAAATCCGATCAGGAGCTCCAAGGCTTGCTAACTAACAAAAATTCCTTGCAGTTAAAACTTTATAATGTACCTGGCTCGACTTCAAAAATTTATTGTGACATTTCGACTGAATTCATTCGGCCATATGTACCCAAAACTTTTCGTTTTGAAATTTTCAAGAGACTTCACAACTTAGCTCATCCTGGAGGAAACGCAACTCTTAAGATGATTCAACATCGGTATGTGTGGTCATTCATGAATAAAGACATTAAAAGATGGGTCAAAGTATGCATTTCTTGCCAGCAATCAAAGGTAAATAGACACTGTCACAGTGCCATAAGTCAGATTTCTGTCCCTGATGAAAGATTTAAGCATATACACATCGATTTAGTTGGCCCATTAACACCATCGAATGGATTTGTTTATTGCTTAACAATTATCGATCGTTTTACGCGCTGGACTGAGGTTGTACCTTTGAAGGGGATTTCTGCAGAGGAAGTTGCCGTTGCATTGTACTCTAACTGGTTTGCTCGTTTTGGTGTTCCAGAGAAACTATCTTCAGATCAAGGTAGACAGTTCGAAAGCTCATTATTTACTGAACTTTCAAAACTCATGGGAGTCCAACATATCAGAACAACGCCATATCATCCATGCGCGAATGGTATGATTGAGCGTTTCCATCGTGTAATGAAGGCAGCAATCAAATGTCATTCTACTGAGAGATGGACGGAAGTTTTGCCTACAATTTTCTTGGGTATAAGAACGGCGTATAGAGAAGACATTAAAGGTTCGACAGCAGAACTTCTTTATGGAACAACTTTACGTACACCAGCTGAATTTATGATTGAACCTATCTTTAAACTAAGCTCGAGCGCATCAGAATTTTTATTAAATCTTCGCAACAGTATGAGCAAGATTCGACCTGTTCCTTCGACAAACCATAGTTCAAATAAAGTTTTTGTTTATAAGGATCTCTTTACTTGCAGTCATGTTTTTATTCGTGTCGATGCTGTAAAAAGACCACTTCAACACCCATACCAGGGACCATTTGAGGTGATTTTAAGAGCTGAAAAAGTTTTCAAAATTCGAATCAAAAACGCAGAGAAAAATATTTCGGTAGATCGTTTGAAACCTGCATATATGTTAAATACCGATATAGACGCTGATACCAATGTTTTTAAGAAACCGCACTTACTTTCAGTTCCTATTCCAAGTCCTTGTCCCGTCAAGACTTCAAGATATGGAAGAAGAGTTAAATTTGTTGATTAACGTTAACACTAGGGGGGGAGTAATGTGGCAGCTCGAAATCCCTAATTTTTACTTGTTCAAATATCTCTAATTTTTACTTAGTTTTTTATTACATCAAAATTATTATGATCACGTAGGGATTTGATTTTTTGATGGAAAAAACAAAATATATGAGAGAATACTTTTTGCGATTTTGTGACTACGACATCTTCTTAATTTAATAATAAATATTGTAACATTATAATATAATAAATTGTAGTTCTTATTTATAAATGCTACAGTATTAACACAATACTTATCTTAACCAAAAATCCTGTCCTGCCAACACCAACTGCACAAAAACCTTTAGCAGATATAATAATATATCTTTGCTACTTTTTGTTGTATGCTTGAGTGCTGAAAATTTAAAAGAAACTTTTTTAATTATTAAAAATACTGCTTGATGTGATTTTTATGCATATAAGATTGCTGTCACAAAACTGAGAGCTTTCTTATGGCTCGCCTCCTTATTATAGCCTCTGAGCGGCCATTTTGTAATACGTTCCACAAGAAAAATGCGAATTTAGCATATTTTTCGTACATCCCTGAATTGTACAACTATTTCAAAATGTGCCAATTTATCTCAACTAATTTATTTTAGGTTATCCATAAATTCTCCTCATTTATTTATTTAAATAATTCACTTTTTCTGAAAGTTATCAAGATGGCGGCGCCCTGCCATATTATGACAATTTCCTATGTGGAACGCAAATATTTCTCAGTTCTCTTGCATCTCGTTCCCACATCTTTCTCTTTCCCACTCATTATGGGAATTAATTTCACCTTTTATGTTAAATATTGGCTTACCTGCTGAATTGCACACCTTTTAAGCTTGATCAACAGCTTGTGCGCATTCTAATTCACCAAATTGACCTTTTTGCGAATCAATTTAACAGTCGTAATCACGGTATTTTAGTTCGAAAGTGTTGTGTTGGTTTCTGTGGTTTTTCGCCTATTTCATGAATTAATAAATGGTATCACATATCATCAAAAGATAATCCAGCAGATGCGGCCTCAGGAGGAATCCTTCTGAATCTGCTGTTAGAACAAAATATATGGTGGCATGTCCCAGAATGGCTCAAAAAAGCAAAAGAAGGTTGGCCCATTCAAAGCCGTACACATGATACAGAAATTGAGAACAAACCAGCTAAAACCTTTAGCAATACAATAGAGGAGGAATTTGTTCTTTTATACAAATTTTCCTCATTTTCAAAATTAATTCGAGCAACGGTTTGCTGTTGGAGATTCATAACCAACTGTGGAGAAAATATGACACGCAAATATAAGAGTCTCTCACCGTCAGAACTAAAACCAGCAAGAACACTCATTTTCAAGCTGCTACAGCCGCAAACGTTTAATGTAAAAATTACGGAGCTTCAGAAGAAGAAACCAATTTCCAACAAAAGTAAAATTCTATCTCTCCACCCGATCCTTGATAAAGAAACGGTACCTCGAGTCGGCGGACGTCTGACTCAGTCAGAATTATCATATGATGAAAAACATCGCCAGTACGGAAGAAGGCAAAAAGGTTGCAAGAGGAGTCAAAAAACCAAAAAAAAAACATCAGATTTGTTAAAGGGAAGGACATTGTCGCCGAGACTAGGCCTAATACGCGAAAGGGGCGTACATTCAGAAAAACAGCAGTGCTACCACCGCAGGAACGTAGTACTACCCCTCTAATTCCGATGGCTTTTCTTCAGAAATTAGAAACTACTAAAGAGATGGCAGTCATGGTAGCTCAAATCAACATCGCATGGAATCGAGTATTGAAGGTAAGAAAATACTATCTGCATTCTCATGGTTCAAATCATCATATTAAGTTCACGGTAACATAACGAGGAACATTGACGGTGATACATCACGTAAGTAGGTATTATTTGGAGGCGGGAGATTGGGCGAACGCACACCAATAATAAAATACTTTAGACTAAATTAAATCACATTGCTTCAAAAAATCAGAGCTGGCATTCCCAATGACTTGCTGAGAATTTTGACTATAAAAAGCCTGTGAAACAAAGGGATTTTGGTCAGTCGTATCTGATCACTTGAGTGCGACACATTAAATTGCATTCTTGACACCACAGTCGTAATGCATTAACTTGTGACTGTCATACCATTCAAACCACACTCGTAATACAATAAAATTACAGTTGAGAAGTACAGTACAATAAACTGAAACTATCTATCTGGTCCTAACCTAAGGATTCATCACATCAACCACTTGTATGCTAGATTAAAGTATACAAGAATCACATATATAAGTATAATAAAATGCAGTAAGGTTTATTATATTTGTACCTTCCTGAACTACAGTAAGGTTCATACCACACCAGAACACTAAAAGAGAAACCAGTATATTTTCCATATTAACCTTATCCTATTTTCATTCCATCACCACCGTCAAATAAGCTGAACCAAGTGCATTAATAATTTTTATTATTGTTATTGTTTATTAAATTATTTTGTTCATTATCGTAGCTGAAAAATAAAGCGCATATTTAAGATTGTTTAATTGATCAATTGTTATTTAATGACCAGGCACCCTATTTTTATTAGTTGTGACAAACCAAGAGTTTGTTCAGTGATGGAATCCTTGAAGGAGAGCAAATGTAACAATATTAATAGAAATTTACCTAGAGTTAGAGAGCAAGCTTTCGAGAAAATTTAAGCAAATCAGAGATACAATAAGATATATTATGACAGAAGATATAAAAAAATGCATAAATACAAGTTAGGTGACACCTCATGATTAAAAATACAGTCACAACCCCAGGTATACTATAAATAAAAAATGCCTACCTAAATATCGTGGTCCTTACCAATTTTTCCATGTTTTTGACAATAATTAGTATGTAATTGCAGACATTGAAGGCATGCAAGTTAGTAGAATACCTTACAAAGGAGTTACTACCCCTGCAAATATGAAACCATGTATTGGTATGAATGATGGACCGCCGTTGAACATAAGTGTCTTAGTTGAATATAAATTGTAATAAATGCGATGTATCTATTTATCCAGTGACATATACTTATATAGTTATTTTGAATTTTAAACAATATTGCTTTTTTGTGTCTGCCAAGATATCTAATGTTTAAAAGAGTTTAAAAAATAACAAAAGTTTTGATAATGTGTAAAGTAAGTGTGACTATGCAGCATTGTCGATTTTAAATCTAATTGCAGTAGAAATAAATTTGTATTTTTACATTGTTAACATTTTCTCGGTAATAGTTGCTCTTTGATAGTTGATATATTTGTTGTTAGACTTTCTCTTCACATTAGATTTCGTTTTTTACAATTGTGATAGATGTACATAATATGTGCATGAATATAGTAAATCAATGATTACACTCTAATACTAAAGTGATTTCTTTTGCTTAATAATCGGATCGATTATTTTGTCAGGAAGACCGAATTGTAGACATATTTTAAAATATTTGTGTAATTTTATGTAGGTATAAGACCGATCGTATATTTCGAGAGAAATTTGCATCATAATTTAATGAATACTTGTTTTTTCACTATATATGGAGTGCGTGGAGTCAATCCGATCGGACGTTGCCTAGTGTTGTACATTTAATCAAATCTAAACATATCTAATCAATTAACTTAAAACAAGTGACAGTCTTCTGCTAAACAGTTTTCATCTAAATCGATAATTATAATTATTTAAAATCCGACGAGACCGTTAAATAATAATTAATCAAAATAAATTTTATCCGCCAAGTGAAGGGCTCTTCTATGCCCTACAAATATTCAATAAGCCAGCAGCACGGTAACGTTTCCTTTCCTTCTCTTCATCTGTGATCAGTGCAAATGCATTAGCACCTGTCACTGATCAGCACCCAGCGTTGGTCATTGAACTGCGCAGTCTGAGTTATTGAAAACAGCAAATAGGCATAACACTATTGCTGTTTTTTTTACCTCGCTGTGTCGTTGACTGCTGCTGGTTGCGCCCAAAAATTTGTGTTGCTGTGTGTCGCTTTTTTTTTCTTCTTTTGCTTTTTTGTTTTTGCCTTCAGCATACAGAATTTTATTTTAGATTTCTGCAACATTCGCGGAATAAGAGCAAATCGTTTTTCTGTGTACTGCCACCGTAACTCTAAAAATTGCGGCAATTCTTGCGATAAGTGAAACCAAGGTCGTTTATGATGCTGATATTAATCAGTATCACGTCCCTGGTTACAGCTTCGTGCCTCTTTTTTCTCAGCATATAGGGATCGCAGCATATATTCGGAATGATGTTACCTTTACTATTCTTCAAGACTTTCCTTCTGCCAATCCAGAGTTTAATTACATCTGGATTAGGTTCAAACTTCACAAGCAAACCATATACTTCTGTTTCCTTTATCGCAGCCCAAATATGTCTGATGACGACACGGTATCCGTATTTGACAATATCTCCAACAATATTGATCATTTGCTTTCTGTCTCCCCCTCTTCCAAAATCGTCCTGGCAGGCATGTTCATAATATACCGTGGCTCCGACATTCTTCTACCACAAGTCTTGTGGGCCGTTTCGTTGAACTCTTCTGTGAATCATTTAATTTACAACAGCTAGTGGATGCACCAACGCGAATTCCTGATACACCTGGAGATAAAGCTAATTTACTCGACTTGTTTCTAACATCTCATCCGGACAAATATTCCATCTCAGTCGATTCCCCTCTCGGAAATTCAGACCATTGCGTAATCACGGCTCAATTTACCACCTCAAACCTGTGCAGCCCTACTTCTCCACCTACAAGTAGGCTTCTTTGGCACTATAAGAATGCTGATTGGGAAAATCTCAATAAGTATCTTACAGAAATTGATTGGCCGGTCTGTTTTGCTTCGAGGGATGTTGATGAATGCATATTAGAATTTAGTAACATACTAAATCTTGGCATGCATGAATTCTTACAGCAGATCTCAACAACAGCATGATCATTTCTGGTTTAACGATAAGTGCAAACAAGCTATAAAAGCGAAAGAGTCTGCTTTTCGCGCCTATCATTTGCATCCATGTCCGGAAATGAAACAAGTCTACAAGACTGCACGGAACACCTGCAAGTCCATTATCCAGAGAGGAAAATTTCTTTTTGACCAGAATATAAGACAAAGAATCTTGGCAAGCCGCAAAGATAGCAAAGGTTTCTGGTCCCTGGCCAAAACTATAAGGAACAACTTCACCAGTTCCTCTATACCTTCGCTACTTAATAATGGTGAAGTGATTGTTGACTCCCTGGATAAAGCTAATATTTTAGCTGCTAGATTCGCATCAAATTCTTGTCTTCCACCCACTTCACAAACACCTGTTTTACATCGCCCATGTGAATGTGTACAAGAGCCAATACACGTTCGTACGAGGGATGTGTTCAGGATTCTTAAGGGGATCAACGTCTCCAAAGCCGCAGGTCCTGATGGTTTTTTGCCTCATCCTGGGCTAAACCTCTGCGCAAACTATTCTACTTGTCTTATTCGACAGGAAAATTTCCAACTGCTTGGAAACTAGCTTACGTTCAGCATATTCCCAAGAAAGGAGATGGTAGCGATCCCTCAAATTATCGACCAATTGCGATCACTTCGATTCTTTCAAAGCTTTTTGAATCTATCATTAACTCTACATTAATAAAGTATCTAGAAACTAATCATCTCATAAATGATCGCCAATATGGCTTTCGAGCTGGACGCTCATCTGGAGACTTGCCGACCTTTCTTACGGAACGTTGGAGCCGTAGTCTCCACAATTTTCCTCCTCTTCTATTATGGATTGAAAGTTTCCTATCTAGTCGCCAAATACGTGTTGTATTAGATGGCGTTACATCTGAACCGCATCCCATAAATGCCGGTTTGCCTGAAGGCTCTGTTATCTCTCCAACTCTCTTTTTAATTTTCATTAATGATCTGCTTTCCCTTACTTTCAATCCCATCCATAGTTTCGCAGATGACAGTACTCTTGATTTCGCTTACTACTTTGACACTCTTGCGGACTCCAGGGGGAGTGCCGCATGTGCTAAACGAGAATGCATTATTAGATCATTGAATACCGATCTTAACAATATCCTCGCTTGGGATAAAGCGAATCGCGTCGAATTCAATGAATCTAAGACCCAAAGCTGTCTCATCTCATTAAAACAAGATCATAACTTAACCACATCCGTTTCTTTTGATGGAGCATTAATTTCTGATTCACCGTCACTAAACATTCTTGGCATTGATATTTCCAGTAAGTTAAACTGGACAGATCACATCTTCTCTGTTGCCAAAGAAGCATCGAAATGCCTTGGATTTCTGAAATGGTGTAAGAAATATGTCAGCCCGTCATATCTAGCGCTCCTCTACAAGTCCTACATTAGACCTAGAATGGAATACAATTCCCATATATGGGCCTGGGCTGGTCGCACAGCCTTAGCTTCATTGGATTTTGTCCAAAAAAGAGCCTTCAAGCTCATTGGCGATTTGGCAATAACTTGTCATATCGACTCATTCCAGCACCCCGCCGCAATGTTGGATGCCCTTCGCTCCTTTATCGCTATATGCATGGTCAATGTTCTGATGAAATATCTAGTCTAATCTCCTGTAGAATGATTCCTGCACGCAATGCTCGCGCTGCAAACCGCACACATCCTTTAACCCTTCAAATTACTTTCGGCCGTACAGTAAAATTCCGTGATGCTTTTTTATCCCGAACAGTGCGAATGTGGAACAGCTTACCATCTTCTGTTTTTCCCCCGGCATACAATCTGGTGAAATTTAAGGGCGACATACTTCGGCACCTCCGCCACTCTCCTCATATCCCTTAATCCTTTCCCTATCTCCTTCCTGCCATGCTGTGCTTTGCATCATAGGGTATCCCCTGAGCTTGGCTTAACAATATAAAAAATATATATATATACATTATATATGTATGTAGTTCTGTAATCGTTATAATCTAGCATAGTAAGCTGCATGGCCGATCATTCTAAGTTGCCCAAATAAGAGAATTATCCATGTACAGTCAGTCTATCGTATAATCAATAAAGCCATCGCAGTAGGTCAAGGTATTGTGTTTTCTGTAATTGTGCCCTCAGATTTGTCATCCTACAATGGAACGTATTATTCTACTTAAGTTAACTTGATAATTTCATAAAAAGTCGAAAAAACAGGTTGAACCCTTTTTGCTGACATAGAAAACAATAAATAATACAGTTGCGCCTCTTTACCATTATGCATATTTAGAACATTTATTTAATTAGTTATCAAATGTAATCATTAGCTGATTTTTAACGATTTTTTTTTTTCGATATTTTAAAACTTTAAACTGCTCTCCTGCAAAGGTACGTTTTGTTGCTTAGGTATCCCAGTTTGCCTTTCATGCGTCCTACGTGGTAAAAAAAAAAATTGATCAACAACTAATGAAATTAGCAGTGAAAAAGAATATTGGCATTCAGTTTTTTTTTTTTTTTTTAGAAAATACTGCCAATTTTATTCCTTGTAATAATGTTTCCACAAAAAAAATTGAATTTTTCAAAAGAAAGTAAAATTCAACTTGAAAGCAATATGATGCCTCACCAGTTTGCAATGTAGAGAAATAAATTCCTGTAGAAAAACAACAAAAACCCAATGTTGTTAGAATCATAGTTTTCCATTTCCTTACTCCCCTTAGCAACATTCTCATTCTTTTTCACAATTTCCAATCGAAGCGGTAACGAAACTTCCCCTGCCATTCCTCCATAAGAAAACCTGGAATACATACGAGGAGAAAATTTATGTTCCATCCATATCCATGCAAGCAAGATGTATAATTTAATTTTCCCCTTCATTTCTTACAAAACTTTCATGCTTTATCAACATAAAACATTCCATTTCAGCGGTTTAAGTCTAGAAACTCATATACGAAACGACAGCAACTTGTTGTGCTGCCCAACTTTATTCCTAATCTGTTTTGTATCTGCTGCTTGTTGTGTTTCGATTGTGACTTGTTTTTCATCCTGGATTCCATATCCATCGCGTTAGCGGCGGTTGGCGGTTGCTGTGTGTGCTGTTAGCTCATTTTCGGTAGTGTTTGAAATTTGGTCGTGTTTCGTCCGTTCTGCAGGCGGACTGCGACGATAGGGAAAAATGGTAATATTAAATGTGAAATTAATTTGCATTAAATCGAGTTTTACGGCTTGTTATCCTTTGATTTTTATTGGATAAATTGTCACAGGAAAAATTAGTGTGAACAAATTGTTGAAATAAACGATACAAACTACAATCCGCGAATTTGTTTTTTTTTTATTATTATTGCATCCGAAGAATTAATGGCTCGCAATCACAAGAGAAAACCAACATCAACAACAGCAGGAGCAGTGTATAAAGTGAATGCAAAATGCTGATGAAAGTTTAAAAATTACAACAACCACTAAAAGTCTACATTTAGTACCAACCTACTTACATCCCTTAATAAAATAAAAAAATAAAAATAAAATCTTTAGGGGTGAAATGAAATCAACGAAATTTTTCCATACCTGTGAAAGGAGATGTGTGAAAAGTGTGAATATATAATAAAAAATTTACTCGTAACTCAACGAAGATGTGTTCACGCGATCAAAAGATCACGATAAGGTGTTAGTTCCTTGCATCTAACGCCCCGCTCGCAAGCAGGCATAATTGTAAAAAATGTAATTTTGTGTAATTGTGTGTGCAATTTATAACAGTTAACGATATATATTTACACATGCTTGCAACTTGAATGTATGCACGATCAATTTCCACTTACACCTGGTCATATCAAGATCATCGCAACAATTTCATGATAGAGCTAGGTACCTACCTGTCGCACAGTTTTTCGTCTTTTTTCCTTTTACGGTCAAGTTGTTAAGGCACAGCAGTGGAATTTTTCTTTGTGGTTTACTCCGCGCTCTTGACTTTTTTCTTCCACATTACATTTCATTTCTTTGTTTGTTCCGTTTCATTTCAGTTTGAATTGAATTTCAGTTCTTATCATCCGGCGTAGGTATAATTAGACGAAGAGAAAACTGCGACTTTTAGTCTTTCTTTTGTAATGTTTCATTAAGTAGAAAAGTTTTTTCTTGTAATTGTTGTTGCTGCTGTTGAGAAAATCAGTGATTTCCCATGCTATCTGCATACCTACCTACAAAATTATAAAAACTGTAAAAGTCTTAAGTGCAGCTATTCTTTCTTTTTGAACAGTTTATTGAACGTGCGATGTTTTTTTTTGTTTTTTAATTAAATCTTGGAAAAAAAAATTTTTTTTTCGTTCAAATGACTGACGGTGATTTTTTGGAAAAATCTATTAAAAAATTGTTAATATTTTTTGTCTGTTATTTTTTTTCGTTTTGTTTAGAGAAAATAATAAATAATAGATAGGAAAAAATAGTAATAATAATTAGTGTCAATATTGAATAGTGTAAAAGTGTTTTTTTTATCATTTATCTCGTATCTAAACCCACCGAATTCATTCCAGGGAATCGTAGTGTAATTAACAACGACTTCTAATAGAAAACGTTTCGTTTTATAACGGTTTTTTTTTCATTAGCAAAATTATGGCAATCGAAAGTCTTAAGATGTCGAAGCTGATTTTCGTATTGTATTTTTCAGATTTTTAATAGGTATGTAAACGTAGAATTTAATTGATTTGCAGAGTTAATATTCATCTTTTTAATTTCAAATAAAATACGAAAAACAAATCCTTTAAATAGCGCATCAAAAATGTGTTAAGATAAAAATGTAAAATTATTTTACGGCCAAATCTACTAAGTCATTGCTTCTATATTTACTTTTTTTCTCATGTTTTGTTATTACAGCGCGGAAGCTCCTGATCACTGAGTGATGCTTTGGAGAGCTTCGCGTTGCACAACCGGAGAGTATCTGACCAGGAGTCTTTATTAGACAACGCTTGGATACTCTTTGATGTTGTATTTTCTAGAAGACTGTTTAATACAGCCAAGCACAGTAGGAATCAGTTTAAATGGGCCCGTTATAAGGACGGTGTAAGATCTTTTAAGAAGGCTATCAGACTAACAAAGAGATCCTCATGAAGAAAATTCTGCATGTCAATAGAGTGTAATACAGAAGATTCCAGGCTTCTGAGGGTACTTGCTAAGGACCATAGTATTCCGTCCTTTATAAAATGGAAGAAAAGTGTTTGGGCAACTACAAACTAGGAGCTATTAAATACACTTCTAGACGCCCACTTTTCTAGCAGCGCGCACATGAGTCCAAAGGTGTACCGAATTTTGCAGAACGACACTTACACGATAGAAAGGAAGAAGTGATCAGCTTCATAGTCAGCGAGAAACATATAGCCTGCCATATCGCGAGATATTTATGGCTTGAATATAACAGGCAGAGGAAAAAGAACTGCTTAGTGGCAGGAGAACATATACCAGGAATCTAGTAGGGACCTTACGGGTCATTGGACCATAGGAAACCACGCTAGAAGGCTAGGTATAGCATCGAACAATTTCTGTAGGAGTTGTGACGGCTCGGAGGAAATCGAAGCTCTGGGCACGTACTCTGCGAATGGCTAGCTCTGATGAACCAAAGGGTAGGCTACTGGGGAGCTGCAAAATAGTGCTGAGTTTCTAAGGGTAGCAGGAAGGGTCTTATGCAACATTTATGTTACCCCAAGAAGATAAGGATACGATGGACCCAATGGTGGTCTAAGTGAAGCAGGATGTGTACTTATAGCGGCACACCTCTTATCTAACCTAACATACCCAGTTTTTATTGTAAGCCCTTAAGAGGCTTCTACCAGCATGACTTTACAAAAGATAAATCTACTACTACTAACCTAGCAGAATTCTCTAACTTCGTCATTGCTGCAATTCAACCTGGCAAGCATGTAAACTGTGTCCACATCGATTTCAATAAGGCATTTGACAAAATTGATCACCGTATTCTGTGTATCAAGATTACTAATTTTTGCTATCTTCCTCTCTTTGTTACATGGTTATGGCAATACTTGTTTGATCACACTCAGATCTTTATTTTTCGGGGAGTATTTCGCATTACATTTACAAACACCTCTGACGTTCCGCAAGGTAGCCATTTTGGTCCGCTCCTATTCATTATTTATATTAATAATGCAAGCTCAATTATGATCGATTCTAACATACTTTGTTATGCTGATGCTGCCAACATTTCGAATGAAAATTACTGCGCTCTTCTAAATGTCCATTTCGCCACGATTGCTGTTCTATAAATCTTCTAGCTTGGAATATTAGTAAGTGAACTACTAGAAAACAGTGTCCTCTCTATTTTGATTATTCTGTAGATGGACATTTATTGATTAGTCTTGGCAGAGCTAAAAATTTGGTAGCCATTTTCAACTTTTGATTTTCTTTAGATGATCATATTGACTCCATAGTAAACAAGACTAATAGGGCTTTAGGTTTTGGGAGACGATGGTCTAAAGAATTCGACGATCCTTATGTCGCCAAATCTGTCTACTGTGCCTTTGTCAGAGCAATTTTTGAGTACGTTCGTGCTGTTTGGGCTCATTTTTACGCAGTGCATATTACTCGTATTGAGTTATTTTAACGAAGATTCCTTAGGTTTCCTCTACGTAACCTTCCTTGGAGCCTTCCCATTGTTCTGTCTCCTTACACCGCAAAGCCTTAATCTGCTTTCTTTAGATGAGAAACTTAAGTGTAACACAGTCGCTTTCGTTTGGGATATTTTACAGAGAGTTATGAGCCCCTTCAGCTTCTGGCGGCTCTTGGTATTTCAACTCCTCTCTGCTCCCTTAAGTATCATTGCTTTCCCCAAGTTCCTCATTATAGCTCTAATTACGGTATGCGTACGCTGATATCTGCGATGTCTTGCATTTTTAATAACGCTCATTCCGAATGAATTGATTTTAGTTTTACTAAATTCCAAACCAAGAGTCATCTAAGAAAGTTTTTGGGATTTTTTGACTGTATATTTATTTTATACTTTGTTGTACATTTTTATTAGTTAAAATTGATATTTCTGTGAATTATTTTTAGGTTATGTAGTAGTCAAACTTTGATGAACCTGAATTGAATAAACCTGCTCTTTATGCCAAACCTCTCGCCTGCAACTCTTTCCTTCATTTTTTTTTTCAGCAATGTAACGATGTTGCATAACCCGAAATTTTCGCTTGAAATATTTAGAGCTTCAACTACATTTTCATTGTTAATGTTTTGTTCGGATGATTTTTTCGCAATATTTTCTCCCAGTAAGTTTTCATAAATTTACTACTACAACATTTTATTAAATTTTGTCGAAATTTTGAGGCTCGGTGAATGTTTGGATCAATATCTACCTATAATAGCACTTTCCAATTTTTTGGGAAATTCAAGAGCTTTACAAAGGTTTTTTGCGGTGAGTGAAACTGTGGCTTCGTAGTCACTGTTATGCTATTCATCAGTAGGTTGGGCTTCAGATATGATATTAATTAATCCAATATAGGTTAATTCACGATCTGCTAGTAAATAATTAATGTAGTGCTCGCTTAAATTGCCAAAGGCTTTTTTTTAACCGTTTTAACAAAGTAATGAAATTGGATATTCCTTCATCAGTTGTCGGAACAGTATTGCTGGGTACAACTACTTGTGGCCATCCAACACCCATTTATAGTTGAATGTTTTACATCACGTAAAGCCAAGGCTATATTCTTAATACAATTTAAAATATTATAATTATTAAAAATATCATTAAAAATCTGTTTAATGTAATTAATTTTGAAGATGGTATATGCCTTGGTCTAAAGCACTTGTATTTGGTGAAAAAAAATGCTTTCACGATTGGATGCTGTAGGTTACGTGGATAACACTATGCATTATCTAATATTAAAAATATTTAGATAGTAAGATCTTTTTTCTTCATGGTACTTTTCTGCTTTTACAAAAAAAAAAAACATTTTTGAGACCAATTCCGAAATACCTCACCAGTCGTCCTTGTTTTTTTATTTGCCACCCAATGTACGGGAAGATCATTTAAGTCTCTTCGTTTCATTGCTCTCGGTCGAATAGCTGAATTTACGAGTAAAGGTTTCATCTGGTGATAATCTGATGTGTTACAGCAAAGCAGCAATGTTCCACTATCTTTTTTTATCCTAAGGCCACTAACACCTTCTACATTTTGTATTACAAAAGTTCTGTCTGGATGTTCTTTCATTAAATTATTATTAAATAATGAAAATTCTTCAGCTTCAGCTTTGTCCAAAGACGCAGCTTCACATTTGAATTTAAGGTTCCGTAATGAATATCTTTTTCTGAAGTTTTAAAACCACCTTTTATATGCCGAAAAATTTTGTATTTAATCATAAGCCTTGCTTTTTTAACTTATATTAAATATGCACAGCTTTTCCCTTATCATTGTTTTTTTTTTTCGTACATGCTGTCGTCCATCCAAATAATCAGTTTTTTCTCCATATTTCCTAATAAAGGTTTTCTTGCATACGGTGAACTTGATAAGATTCCGGAGACCATACTAATCCTAATATTTTCCTGAATTTATTTCAGTGTTCGGACAGTTGATTCATTAATTCCATATGCCTTAGCAATCGCTGCGGGTTTTCTCCTTCTTTAAGTCGACACAAAAGTTGCATTTTCATGTCCAAACACATCGGTGTTCTCGTTCTTCTTATTATTACACGTTTATTTAACATCTCGAGGTAAAATTACATTATAAATTATAATTCTAAACAGTATGTGTGTACTAAATAATATAGCGTTGTTAAGTTCGATTCATTCTAACTTATGAATGTTTAAATAAAATATTGCTCTATATCGATGCTTTTCTATGCACATACACAAATGGTGACTACAACAATGTAATGAATTTTTGTCCTTACCCATTTAGAACTAACGCATTTAAGTATGGCCGAATACACCTTAAGTTTTCTTATCGCTGTTTACTTGTTATACTTTTAAAGCTTCTATGAAAGTATACTTTCTGTCTGCCTAAATTCAGATCGCGTATAAAAAATCCCGCGTAAATTGAGATCGCGTATAAAAAATTCCGCGTTAATTACCATGCAAAAGAGCGGCTCGCGTAAAAATAGTTCCGTGTAAATAAAGGGGGTAATATTAACATATATTTTTGCCTAACTTTTTATCCTTGAACGCTGTGCTAGTACAAGAATTATTCTTTGTTCTTATATAAGTGAATTACTCTAATCATCATTAGCCTGCTTTAATCTTTCGGACGGGACACAGGTAGGAAACAGTTCTTGTCCATCGGGCCCTATGTTTCGTACGACAGCTTTTAGTTTACTCTAGATCTAATAAATAATGCTGATTCTGTGTCCTTCCCTTCATGTAATTCTTGGTTTTCTTATACGTTGAATTTCTTCTGGGTTTCAGTCTGAGTTAGTTTGTGGCCAATTCAATTTCATTTTCTTGTTCTAATTTCCTCGTCGATCATTTGATACTCGATATCTCGTCGAAGACACTTATTGACAAAGGATTTGCAATCGACGTGTTATGAATTGAGTACGTAGCCTTCCACATCTCGCAACCATATAGCAGTACCTAATGTTTTCCCACTAGAGTTGAAGAGCCGTAGTATTATTTTAACGAAGATCTCACTGGAGTTCCATATCCGCGAGAGCTGGAAAAATGCTCTTCTCGACATTTTTATACAGGAATTGATATCTGCTTCTATACCATTAGATTCCATAATTATGCTTAGGAATTTCGGAGGTGGAACTTGTATTAATCCTCATTTCTTTAATTTTCACTGGATTGAGTCTCAATCAAACCAGATGGACTACTACTTTCTGCTACAAGATTTTGTATAATGATGTTAAGGTCCTGGTGTCGACGGGTCAGAAAGCAAATGTCATCAGTATAATCTTATTTTGTGAGATGATCATTCAATCTCCATTATCTGATTTTTATTCTAGTCTCACATAAAAATTTTGGGCTAACTAAAGGAGTTTTAAGTAAGACCAAAAAATATTAGATGACACAATTTATCTGGGTATACCTATACTAACCATTAGTTTGAACTTACCAGCAATACGCTGTCAGTTTCATCATAAAAACATTAATATTAAACCAATTCCCATAGAATAGGATACATCTACATAATCGCTCAAATTATACGTCAATATAACTTTATTCCACCTTTTTTGTAGAGAATTTTTCGATTTTTCTCTTTTATAAGTATACCATATTGCCGTAAGACCGACAGGAACGAAAATATTCGCAAAATATCGAAAAAAATGTTATTTTTTTCCGTTTTCCAGCTGTCAAAGTTATGCGGACAACCGAAGTCCGCGGACTTTTCACAACTTACTTCGAGAGCTAAAAGGTAAATGAATACCAATTTTTAGCTTGGTTGGACTTTTCCGAAGTGATATCCTAAAGTTCCTGGACCATAATACTTTTCAGTGAATTTTAATCTACTATAGACAAGAAATCTCCACCAAAAAAAAAAATCTATAAAAAAATAAATTCCTTAGGAATTGATTTATTGTTGTTTATCCAGTCAATATGGTCACCAATATTGTTTAAAAATTGTAAATGTAAATTGTTGTCAAGTAAATTCTGATTTTTTCTCGATACTATCACAAGCATCTTTTGCGCATAATTTCAAGTCAAAATCATTTGAACGGTTGTCATCCCCATCTAACTCCTTTCGACCAACAGCAATAGTCCTATTTATGAGTGGTCTGCAATCTGTTCCGGTGTCACGAAGCAAAGCTTGAGGATATCGAAATGTCTCGTTTCGCTAAAACTACTGGCTGTAGAGCTTCTGAAGAATAATCTTTATTTCTTCAAGAAAACTTTACTAAAGAACATAGGACAACCAGACAATTATGAAACGTGATGAGCCATAGCTTTCGGGAATAATACTAGCCAAGCCATGAAACAGACGTTTGCACTTGCTGATGATAGCGCCGAAATAGTCCTACCTGAAGTATATAGACAAAATAAAAAATCTTTTTTTCTTTCTTTAAACGGGTTGATGAAGAATGGTTTTCCAATAATTTTAACCTTCATTACTTAGTTTCCCAAAGTTGGTCTAATTTACACATCCTCCTTAAAACGACAAGTTTCCAAGCTTGAAATTCATTGCGCTGTGTACTGCTGCTGAAGAATACGTGATTTTCATCCGTTTAGTTTATATTATTTAATGATTTTAGTTAATTAAGGCCATATATGCTCAGAACAGCAAAGTGACCGAAAACTACATAAATTTCTTTCCGCAACTCTCACATTGGTGCCACGTGACGCGACGGCTACAGAGAGTAACTAAAACTCCATTTTTTCGTGGGATTTTACTTGAGCTTTTTTTTTATACACTTTGATTACTAAGCTGCGTTCGTTTGCAATTTTCAAGTTCAGTGCAGTCCGGAATTACATTGAAATACGTACAACAATCCACTGACTTGTAGTTTAGATGGCCACCTTATATTATCTATACCTGTGGCACAGTATATTTATACAGTAGAACAGCTCTGTCAAAACTGTAACATGAATAGGATGCTTCTATAATGTGACTATAAACTCTTTTTCAACACTTTTAACTAACACATTAGTCAATTTTTACTACAAAGATTCCTATGTAAATCTAAAGTGGAAGAAAGAGAACTTACAGAATGCACAAACTTGTACTAGAGGAAAAGGGACAAAATGACAAGCAAAAAAGTTAATAACAATTTGTTTCATTTCACATGCCATTCGGCTTCGTAGAACTGTCAAACTATCACAAAATTATTACAGCCATTTTGCCTATTACACTGTTCTTCTAGCCTCTCTAGGAACGAACACCACTTTAAGTGCAAACAGCTGTTTAGTTTATGGAACAATACATTTGTAAGTAGATTATCGAGATATGTACTTACATAAAACTAATACTTCTTCCCGTAGATTGTGCAACTAGCTACCTTTTGCGCATTTGCATCCGTATCATACGCAGTAAAAAATAATTCTCTAAAGTTAGTGGCAACAATTTGTGCCACACAGGTTAGGGATTTGTCGATAAGATTAGGGAAAGCTCCATCTTGGAAAACTAAGATTAGATTTTTATCCCTAAAATGTAGGTAGGTTTTTCTCCCTCAAATGTAGGGAATTTTGGTTTTTTCCCTTAACATTTAGGGAATGTAGGGAATTTTCATATTTTTTTTTGTTTTCCCCCACATTTTAGGGAGTATTCTCAAAATGTAGGGAACATTCCCTAAAATATAGTGAATTTTAGATAGTTATTTTGTTTTTCCCCACCTAAAATGTAGGGACTATTCCCTAAAATTTAGAGAATATTTCCTAAAATTTAGGGAATAGGTGATAGCACCGCACCACTCTCCACCATAGGTGAAGGTGATAGAAGACCACCCCTTTTAAAAAACATAAGAATGAGCTGAATAGCTCATTTCTGATGGTCCATACTACTAAGTACACTAAGTGCACCAATATAAGCACTGGGCACGCTTAAATAAAATATTGAAAAACAATATATGACTTGTTTTCAAGAACAATGTGAGAATTATGTAAACGAAAATACATTTCCATAAAAAATGTAGTATAATACTTAATTCGTTAAATGTTCTCTTCCTTATATCCAAGAGAGCTTAACATTTCGGGAATTTTACGTATAGTACTTAGAGGTGTTCTGGCGCCAGATACCTATATTCATTGAATGTTCCATTGATTTGGGGAAATTAAACTGATTTTCCCTTTCTATCAGAGAAAATTACATTTATTTTTAGGGAAAAACGTGTCAGGGAATAGTCCTAATATTTTTTACAGTGTTCTTAATAGTTCCCTCTTATTGGAGAAATGTTTTGTTTCTTTTTTTGTTTTTTGTAATTAGAATTTCCTTACGCAGTTTTCAGGTTACAATTTGTCTTAACCGAGATTGATGGGCTATTAGGGTTGGCTGTAAGAATAACTACTTGTAGCTCACTTTCATACCTCTGCAAAAATATAATTCTCAATGAGCGGCTCAAAATCATTCCCACATTTCATAGCCATAACAAATTTGTTGCCTGTTTTTTTTTTTTTTGGTTTTTTTTAAACTTAGATATAACTATTTTCTTGATACAATATCAACACCAGCTGATAAGTATTTTAGAACCTAACACATGGTTCTTTTTTTACTATCCCTAAAATGGTATAACTAAATCAAAACTTTCTCCTCTAATCTTCATAAAACGAAAAGAAATGGAAAATATACCCGTTTTCGCCTTGAACTAAAATCGATTCACTGGCAAAAATTAATTAAAGTGAAAGTGCTCAGCTGTCTGAAAAATCAGTGCTCTATTAAGGCTGTGCAAAAATAGAACTAAAATTGGCAACAACCCATTTCCGTGCAACAACACATAACTATACCCAAATTATGCAAAGCATCAAACACTTTCAAAAATGTCGAATTTTGAAACAGATTCTAAAAGTGCGTTCGTTTATTTTTGTTTTACATATATACATTTTTTTTTAACAATAGTGGTCTACTCATACAGATCCAGATGAAGGGTAAACATACAGTTCTTGTAGTTTTCTGGCATACATATATTCGTATATTATTATTAACCGCAATTTGGCCATAACTTTGATTTTTTTTTTTTTTTTGTATTTTGTTCTTGCTAAATTTACACATAACATGGGACGTAAATCAAATTTCATAATGACACTAACAAATTTCTGGAAATAATCTTTTAAAACATTTTCACAAAATCGTAGCCATTGAAAGATGAAAATTTTATTGCTTACCAGAAATTTATACATGACTTTCACATTCGCCATTTAAATGAGCTGCAAAAGCATGCATCCTTAAAACTCGCGATTATATCTTTAGAACATATTTTGCTTTGGGTGCATATATGTAAGAAGAACAGAGGAGCCATTATGGAGCAAGTTTACAGTTATACGAAAAATATGTGTTTGGATTTTCTGATTCACGCGTATATAAGTGGACGCGCTTCTATCTATTTTTGTCTTATGTGAACAGAAATATCTTTGTGAAATCTTTAAATTGCTGTATAAATTCTCTGCTTTTAGTCTTGTAACCTTGAGTTTCAACAGTGTTTTGTACAACATAGAATGGAACAACTTTGCGGAAAACTGATGGTGAGGCAGAAGAAAAAAGAAAACTTATTTGAATGCCTTGAAAACATTTAATGAGCAGATGTAATAACTGGCTAAGTCCGATTCGGACTCGCGCACGAAGGGTTCCGTACCATCGTACAAAATTTAACACTGACTTTTTATTTATTTTTTCAAATGAGAGTAGGCATCATGTGAAAAAATTATGCTGTCATTTAAAAAAAAAATGCTTACTTATGATAATAATAATGAAAGAGAATAAAATGAGGAAAAAACGCCGAAAAAAATCATGTTTCTTGTATGGAGGCCCCCTTTAATTTATAATTTAATTTTATTTTTATTATTTATTGTTATAGCGTAATAGAAATACACACTCTGTGAAAATTTCAACTGTCTACCTGTTACGGTTAAAGAGATACAACATGATGACGGCCGGACGGAAGGCACTTTGTTTCTTGATAATAGTATAGAATTTATTGTGTAATGTTGACCAGTATTTGTAGCAGTTTTTCTACATAAGAAAACTAGGTATGATGAACGCTGATGACCGTAGCCTTATGTTTCCAGCTTAAGCCTTAGAAGAGCTTCCCGAAACCATGCGCAGGCGCTTCATTTCAATTCAATCGAAAATAAATTTTCTTTGGTAAATATTTTTAGTAAAATTCGAGGAATCGAAAATAATATTATAATATTACTAAGAAGCAATTTCTCTAATTTTCCCTAAATAAGAATTTCCCGCATTTGCGCGCGCGCACTCATGCGGGAAATTCTTATTTAGGGAAAATTAGAGAAAGTGCTTTTAGGGAAATTGCTTTTAGGGAAATTACTCATTAGGGAAATTGCTTTTAGAGAAATTGCTTTTAGGGGAACTGTTTTTAGGGAAATTATTTTAGGGAAATTGGTTTTAGGGAAATTGTCCGCAAATCGATTTTTGCAAGAGTGGCTATACAAATATTTTCAATTGCCTTAGAAAATTCTAACGGGGTTGATCGATATAGAAATTTGCCTAGGTCGAAAGTATGACAAATATTAAACCTAAATTTTGGCATTGCGTAGGATTCAAAATTATACGGGACTAGACATTACGTTAATATGTATAACCAGCTCACCTTAACTGTTCTTAGAATGGGATTCTCTTTTAACTTTGCAAATTTTCTTTTATTGTTTCTGATTTTTTAAATATATTGTTCATAAGAAAATATGCTGGAATTCGAGCTCGTTACAGACAGTCTGGGTTTTTTTCTTAAATTTTTTTAATATTTTTTTAATTAAAAAAAAAAGAATCCTGGGATTCTTCCGCGTTACAGACAGTCTGCGGGCTTTTCTATATATTTATTATGTGTTTTTCAACGACCTACTTTTAGGACCGGCATTGGCAATCTTTCAAAATTAAGTTGATACAGGAACTCAATTCTAAGCGTGGACAACTTGTCAATTGCGTTCTGAAAAAATGTCTTCTTGCTGCGAACAAAATCGTTTTCAGTGATGAGGAACCCTATGAATCTACGTCGTCATCAAACTATGTAATTTGTTATTTTAGGGTATAAAGAATGCTCAAATAATGCACTAATGTATCGTCAACGAGACACTGTTTGGTGTGGTTTTTGGACAGGTGTGAATTTCACTGCACTCTGATCATGGAGTTATTGTAGCCTAATTTTATCGGTATAGAACTGCATAACACGTTGTTCTAGCAGAATGACGATACCTGTCATATCGTACGAAAAACAATTGATTTGTTACCGCACCACTTTCCATTTTTTGTAAACTCGCGAAACGTCGACATATATTATAATATTATTTGCCAACCCCTTCAGGGGGTGACTCCGATCTCTTTGTCGTAGCTTAAATGTATATTTTTGTCACATATTTTCGTTTTTCACCTCAAATTTGTGGTGCTTTTATATTCACCATATTCATTTTGATTTATCCTGTTCATCAACCACAAAATAAACTAAAATTAATTTGCAATGAATTAATGTCAAAATACATGCCTAAAAGTACGGAAAACTAGTCAACGGCTTCTGAGGTTGTGACAAAATTTTTATACTGCGATAATTGGATACTGTACACCTAATTAGAGCAATACAAGTGCATAAATTTGAAATAATATTTTGAATTTGTAATATGAAGTGTTATTATCATATCTTTCTATGTACTGCAAGGCCTTCTGAGCTGAATAATAACACAAAAAAAAACGCAGGGGAAAAGTTCATTTGCTGTATATTCTGACATTAAAGTACGACAAAAGATCAGAATCACCCCCTTGATCGTGAGATTTGACGCTGTACGACTACTTTGCGTGTGAATTTGTAAAATTTTTGCGTGATTGCTGAGATTGAGCCGTATTTCTACATAAACTTCATCAACAATTTCATCAAAAGAATATAGCCTACACAAAGAAGACATTTGACGAACTTTTTATATAAAAATGATAAAAATGGGACGCATTATATGTATGTTGTCAGTATAAAATCAGTTGATCGTGAAATTCGAACAATTCGAACACCTTATATGTATATGCTGCCGGTATTAAATCAGGTGATCTTGAAATTCGAATAATCGATAATTTGGCCATTGTAGAGTTAACGAAATTCTGCCGAAATATTATTGATTTTGATTCCTGGTAAGAAGGCACACAGTCAGTTCATATATACATGATCTACAATGGATTTTGTATGAAATCATTAAAATGTGGAATTTCGCCAATCTATGCGAAGACCATTTAATTTATTTGTTACAGTATCCTCCAGTCATAAGTTGTGATTGATGTGGATAGTTTGGAAACTCTCAATGGTAGACAGACTAATAACATACAAAGACTGGAACAAAAACCAACCAGCGGGAAATAGAATCGGTCCATGACGAATGTAAGAGCGCCTCTTCAAAAGCTCCGAGAGCTTCCCCACCGTATTCTTGTTAAGGGGGGTTACCACTGAAATCTTAAAAAACACGAAAAGTTAATACAAATTTACTGCAAATCTGTGCGTACTATCTTGATAAAAATTGTACATAGTTAGAGAAAATGCATAAACTTAGGTAATGACGTGTCAAAAATAAAGATTTCGGGGTTTTATATGTATTTAATTAGCTTTAGAAAACTCTGGAATTCATGAAATTTGCAAAGTTTAGTACATCAAAACGTAATAATGGTACATTAAATAGATAGATTTGTACTTGAGTATGGAATATCTTGGGCTGGAAGAGGCAATGACGGAAAGAAAACCAAACAAAAAATTTTGGTTACTAATATATTTTAGTTTGAAAGTTGCTATTTTCCGAGACAATTAACTACCAAAATTATGATATTATTTCAATGAAAGTTCAATTTGTAACAAAGATCGAACCTTTTTCTGTTTATTTTGAAAAACTCAAATTTTTTAGTGCAATGAAAAAGGAAATAAAGTCAATAATGTTAATGATGGTAACGGCAAAAATTTCTTGGTTTATTATATTTTGCATACAATTTGGCGTTTTCAGTTCATTCTATCATCGTCAGATGGAGTAATGTGCTTTTGGAAGGCTTTCATTTGTTTTGAAAGCTCAGCGGGCTGTAGCTGTATGCTTGGAGAGTGCGTGCCGTTATTTTCTGCATTAGGTATATATATGTGTGTAGATTTCCCGGAATATTTGAAATTTTATCATTGGTAATTTGTTCATTTTTGCTTTTGAGGCGAGAAATTTTTTGACAATTTTATTATGGTTATAGGTAACGAATTTTGAGTAACTATTATTTAATCATGGGACGTATTAGTAAAATTCGGGCCAATAAATATGGAATAAAGACGAGAAAACTGAATATTGTTAGGTATGTAAATCTGTGTGTATGAAAAGGAAATAATCCTATAAATGTACAAATTTGTCAAATGTGAATTTGAATTTGTGAAATGTAAATGATTTTGATGAAATTTTGGAGGAAGGTTGGCTAAATTATAAATAGTTATTTTTTGTTGGGTTCCATTTATGACCGCGTTTTAGTGAAGCTGTAGAAAGGACAAAATGGAACTTTTTAAAGTTTTGAAGAGTTGTTTTTCGAATATATGTATGTAATTGATGAGGTGTAGTGAGTTGTCACGATTATATACAATGTGTACCAATTTTTTGACTACAATCGATTATCTTTCTAGCGACTATAATTACTACTAAGTACTATTAATTTATGTATGAATTGTTTTCAAAATGCGATTTTCGAAGAAGAAGCATTTTTACAAATTACAAAGAACTTGTGATTTCTCTATTTCTCTATTTACTGTTACCTACGCATAGTGGTACTACCCATCGCGAATTTCTATGAAATATCTCCTAGCGGTTTGATGGTTTGTTCTGGTCTTATCTTCGTCTCTCTATCTGCACGATATATTTATACTGCATTGACATAGTGACTACGACAACACTATTTTGTATTCCATTATTGTGTTTCAGATCTCTACAGGAAAGCACAAAAGAAAATTTAACCGCATAGCAAAGAAATTTTGCTAATATAAATGAAGAAAGATATGAAGCAGGTAAAATGAATGCCAGCCCAAATATTGAGGATTATAGCGAAATAGATTCGTTCACAATTCTGATAGAAAAAGAAAATCAGGATGAAGATATGAAAGCAATTTCCATGGAAGGATTTTGATTGGTAAATTTAAGGTACTTTTGGAATGAAGTGAAAATCCTAAATGAACATTGCAATGCACAGGGTTACACAATAACCACACCAGAAGGGAAGTAAAGAGCACGAGAATGGCAGATTTGATGGCAGTGTTAACATCGAGTCGCAGAAAAGAATTCACTATTTGCTATATTGGTAATCTTTCCCAGTTACAGTAACTCCGACTAGGCTAATCTGGTTGGATTGCGTTTCTTGAAAAATGAAAAATTTTATGCGAACAAAATTGTGGAATTAGATAGAGATAAAATATATATGTACATATATACTAAAATTAGATTAGAAAATCTACCAGACATACATAGCTCAACCTGAAAATTGTGTTGTTGGTAAATTCAAATCTAATTCTCTAACGTAGTTCTTTGGATATCTAGTTAATAAAATGGTAATCTGACAACGTGTGAACATTGCAAAAATTATATGGTAGGTATATTACAACTCAGAATTCCTGGAAGAGTTTTATTTGATGACCGACTTCAGTCAAATAAAATTGCCCAAGCAATAAATAGTGCCAGACAAATTACACGGAAAAGTGTCTGATCAATAGTGCAGACAGCATACATTTCGTTCGCTCCTTGCCTGCTCCTCAACAAAATTCTAAGAAAAATCCGACAGCCAAATTTAAAATCTCGCCATGCCTATGCAATTCTACCCACTGACTTATAAGTCCGTGATTCTACCTTACTGCTGTGCAGATGCCCGACATGCTTTGGACTATAATACAGACGAATATCACAGCATCATATAGCTTTGCATGTACATATAGTGATTTGTTTCAATTTTAAAATTGCATACTTTTATGCGTTTATGTTTACTAAGCTTTTGGAAACAGAAATCGTGAGCTTTTTTTTGGTGTTAACCCCCCTTAATATCATTTTAACATGTGCATGTCCACTTCGGAGAGGGAAGTGCTCAGTTTGAGATTCTAGGGAAGTACTCTTGGAGAACTTATAGAGAATGCAGAGAAAGCTTTATTCATTTAGTTTTTCTGAATGCGCTCCTTTTGATTGGAAGCCTGTATGACTTACAAAAACAAAAAAGCAATATTGTCAACAATTTATTAATTAAACGAAACCACACATTTCAAATGACTACTCAAGAACCATATATCATCATACTTCTCCTATAGCTGATGCACAAAATCAGTGAATACGCAAAGATTCCTTTGAAGAGAGCGCTTCGAAAAAGCTATTTTCTGGATATGGCATCGTATCGCTTCCTTTTACAAGCGCTTGCCATGTTTCCAGCTGGGCAGTAATGCCTCGCTCGAATATAAAATCGACGATGCCTCAACTTGCTGATGTAACCAAAACGTAAGCCAGCAATTACTCGCTCCACTATAAAATCAGCGATGCCTCGACCTAGAGAAATCCTTAATTTTTCTTAGAAATTTACTGGAAATTTTTTCTTTAGAATTTTCATGGATTATTTGGAGGTCGACAATGGCACACATGGAAATATTGTATCTGAAAATAACTCCAGTCGCCCCACAAAAGTGAATAAATATTGTGCCCAAACATTTTCTGTAAATTTCTGAACAAAATGTATGCTTATTGCATTTTAGATTATATATATTATATTGTTTTGGACATAATAAAAGATTTGCAGATTTTCTTCGTTAAAATGTAGGATTTCCAAACTAATTTTTAATTTTCTCTTATTGCCTTGCCTCATACATCTCCTTAGAGCGAACTTTTTCGCAAATTAATTTAAACTAAACAAAGTTTAAGAATAGACTAAAGGTTGAACGATTAAAAGAAATTCTTTTACCCAAAGATGTAATGAAAAGGTAATGTTTATTGATAAAATAAATTTAATAAGGTAGTATACGAAAAAAAAGATAGAACTGGCGGTGACTAATATTTTATACCTGACATGTCAGTAGGTACATAAATCATATCTATGTCTTTCATAATTTTGACTTAGGTATCATCAGAATTATTCCAAGGCGGATATCTTTAGGAAAATAAGATTATCTTAGCCAAAATTTAAGATATTTATCCTGGCAATACTGTGATGTCGAGATCGAGGCATCATTGACTTTATATTGAATCGAAGCATTGCTGGCTTACGCTTTTGTTACGTTATCGTCGTTATTGGTTTTTTTTTCTACACATTCAGTCTTTGTATGTTATTAGTCTCTCTATGACACAACCCTTCTTCTTTCTTGAGAAACGCTCTATTAAATCTGGAGTGCCAATACAGGAATCGATGTTTCCAAATAAGAAAATTATGGTTCGTCGACCCTAATCAAACCATTACCTAAATACATTCAGCTCAAAATTATCGTATATGGTATAGACAAAAAACAAAAAAAAAAAACAATTTGGAACAATACTTAAGGCTAAAGTTCAGATTTCCTCAGCTATGAAATATGATTACAACTTACTTAAGACTCTAACCAGTTTCCAGTCACTTAACTTATCTTATCTTACCTTTTGGATTAAATTTAAAAGGGCTTGAGGCCCTTTTTTGTGTTAACTGTGTTTACTTTACTGCATCTAACCTGTTACAATCAATAACGTTATCAATACATATCCACAACTTTACTGTTCGTTAAAGTCATATAACATTATTCTACTGCTATTAAATTATAATTTATTTAATTAAGTAGAACAACATCCAATGATGAATCATCCAAAAAGGTTTTCCGCATTTTCCATGTTCACGTTTTTTTCAATCCTTTTTTAACTTAGCATTTAAATCCATATAAGTCAGCAGACTAATATAGAACGACAACAACTCAACTCGACTCGTTCATCTAGCGATCAATCAACTTTAATAACAGAAAATTCTGAGGCTTCAGTGTTTATGGCACCATACTCAGAATGTAGCATAGAATAAAAAGGAAAAACTAACAAAGCAACTGTCACAGAATAGAATTAAAAGAGGAATTAGCCATCTCAACTGGAAAACGTGGTAAAGTGCCGTAAATGCTTGCTTACACATAGTTTCAGAATTGTCGACGTAGTTGACCCATTTCACCCATCTGCCTGTCGAGCGAGCAAAAGGGAAGTTCCTGTCAACTATAAGGCATAAAAAAGTCACATAAAAAAAGATCGAGTTAGCAAAGAAGTGGTCAATACATATAAAGCCAACTTACTTTATACAAATGCTAGCATATATACATACATGTATTTATATACGCAGGAATATGGGATGCTCAAAGAATTTTTATTCTTGAAATCAAGACCAATATGTTAAGGCTGTGTGCTGTCCTATCATCTTCTACAAATAACTTAGCACACCTGTTGAACAAATTTTCATCTAGTTTCCTATATACATATACTACGTAGCCAGCCTTCCAAAATAATTTATTAGATTTGCTTTTTTGCGAGCCTACTTTTTTCCTCTTTAATAATCATCCCTAAAGGACTCGAAACTTTCTCCATTGATTCATTAGATTTGACTCAGCGTACAAACGTATGCCAGTAGATAAATGATTAGAGGAAAAATACCTTGGCACTACACAAAGTTTTCCCGCTGCCGCGCCACTCCACCGAAAAAAATATGGAACTGAGCTCAATGGAATGTTTACAAAATGTTTGTTTACTAAATCTTTCCACAGATTTTCTTCATGCTCTTGGAAGCTGTTGAAAATTATTTCCTGTCAAGTGAAAGATTTGCTGCTTTTAAGTGTAAACATATCCCCATTCAAAGAGTGTCCCTTATTTTTTGTTTTTTTATGTTGTCAAAGTTTTCTTCACGGGCTTTAATGAAGAAAAGCCACCGACGGAAATGTAAACAGCACTTGTGCAGAACGAAGAAAAAATATTTTGTTTTTAAAGACGAGGCAATTAATTTAAGTCATCGCAAGTTAACACCCACACTGCCAACGCGGTATATCCTTATTCTGATTTTTCATTTTGTATACAACCAGGCTGCAATAAATTTTTGTGTTATTAATGTTTACGCTTTTTTTTTCTAAAGCGAAAATATATGCTAAGGTGACGGGTTACGAAAGAATAAATATTATTGTTTTTTATGGAGTAAAATTAAAGAGGGATTTTATGGTAATTCTGTTCCACTTCGAATAGAGCCAGGTGAGATAAAGGAGTTAAATATTTGTTTTGCAAATTGGCACCAGAACAGATATTTTTTAGGGCAAACAACATTGAAATAGATAAATTATATAAGATTTAGCTTTAATTCTAGATGTGGAAATAGCTCGGTGTTATGCTCGTTATAAATAAAAAATAAATAAAATCTTTGATGGTTCTTAAGCCCGTAAACACCAACGAGGATAATCCTCATTCTTTCGTAAAAATTATTCATATCTGGGTATAGCCCCGCTTGCTTTTGATGTAAATATTAACTCGTGTAAAACCAAGTGTTTTTTGCTTGTATAACATTCCTTTCAGACATTTTCGGTGTATTAAATGACAGAGATGTGACGTAGCAAGTTTGAATTTCAATTTCAGAAAGATTTTAATTTGTATTCGTGAATGTATTATGTACTTACATTTTGGTAGAGGTGACAATAGCTGGCGTCAAGTTCCCTTGGTAGAAAATAGCTTTTCTTTTAATGAACAACTATTTATACTTGCTACATAGAGCAAAGCTCTGTTAATGGAACTGGTGTTGTGTTGTGGAAAATAACAAAAAATTATGTCATAACCAGTAAGTAGAAAAATGATTATTGGGAAACGATTTTTAGAGAATTTAATCCCAAACAATCAGTAAAGCGTCTATTGTTCAACTGCGGAATACATAAAGAATTTTTAAAACAGTGGTTAATGAAATTTAATTTAACCAACCCCCCCCCCCCCCCCACGATTCTATATAAAAGATTCTTACGAAATCTCTTAACCTCTTAAATTTAGCAAGAAAGTGATTTCAACAAAAATGTTTTTTTTTTATTGTTGAGAAATTTGAACTAAAAGAGGTTAAGAGGCTTTGGAGAATCTGAACACTCCCCTTTAAGTTAGCCAGCTAAGCTGTTAAACACAATTTACTTTGCAAGATGGGAGAAGAAGAAATAATGTTTTTGGCCACAGACACATTGCAGCTGATATCCCTTCGTACACACTAGTCTATAGAAAGGTAAGAAAATCTCTGACATATTAATAAACAGACAGAAAGAGGAGAGAAAGATTTTCTTACTTTTCTATATATTAATGGGCATATGACGTCACTTCGCCCATTCCCTCCAGACAAAATGATAGAGCGTGGATTTGTTCAGAGAATACCTTGTATTCTCTCACCATGGAGTTTAAATGCTTTCCCTTCAACTTTCCTTCTGAAGACCAACTGCTATTACATACTTATTTAAATGGAAAACGCCACAAACTGAATAATACCATTAAACATCTTAACAACAACTTTGTTACTCTTTCTTCTCACAATGTAAACAATTTTTAATACGGATATCCAACAGACAATATAGGTCTGTTCGATTAAAAAACCCCGGGTAAACCTAGGGCTACACCGGGCTAGACTATCTTGTTTTTGAAAAACCTGGGCTACCCCGAGCTTACACCAAAATTTTCTTGGGCTAATGGTTTGACATTTGTCACTTGAGAACTGTCACTTGCAATATGTTGCTGATTGGGGCATATAAATTATTTCTTGAGCAAAAATAAGCAAAAATTAGAAGAAAAGAAATAGCTAGAGCACATTTTATTTGTATTCACCCATTTTATAAATAACTTTTTACAATTAATCATACTCAGGAGAACTGTCAGAGAAATGTCATTACACTAGATTTACCCGCTGTTTTAAAAACTTTGTAGGGGAAAATTTACACGGTGTTTTCATCGAACAAACCTTATAATTTGAAATTTTAATTGAATGCCCAATCGCTTAATATTTCTACAGCCAGCTAGTATTCCTTAAAGCTCCAGAGAAGAATTTGCGAGCAACTGTCATTTATAAAAAAAGAAAGAAAAAACTCTAAGCAGATGTGTCTATTTTCAATGAAGACAAAATGTTTTTAGGAAACGCTTGAAACTTAAAAAAAAAAAAAACTGCAATTTCCGGAAAAGATCGCTAATAAATGATCATATCTCGCCGCGTCGGTTGGAAATAAAATTATCCTCAAAAGTCATAGGAGAGAAGTAAAAATCAGAATTTCTCCTGCAACTACAACTATAAAATGCTATTTATGTACGGTCTAGGGCCCTAGGTAATGCGAAGAGTATCAGGGGATCTTTTTATTTCATAAAACTTTTTCCATAATATCGAGAGAAAATTGAAAAAGTGTCAAAATAAATAAGAAACTGTCATCCCAGTTGACCTGCTTGCAAATGGTTTATTATCATGGATGCAAAATCCACGTTTAAAACCAAGAAAGAGAACAGCGTGAAAATGTTGTGGTTGGGCTTGGTATCAGCAGCAGAAGCAGCATCCGTTTTTCACATATTATTTTTCTATTTTACCTTGAATTGAGTACAATTCATACAACTATCAGTTAAGGTGTGGGTGGAAAGACTGTTGAGTTGTAGGAATATACAGCAATTCCAATTTTTAATTTTTGGACCCCCCCCCCCCCCCGATTTAGATGAAACTTTCAGAATTAGTTAAGTATTAAAAAATATTGGATCTGCATGTTTTTTAGCCTGCCGACCTCAGGTCTTGGATACAGGGTGACTCAAATTTTAATGTTTTCACTGTGGACTTGTTTTTTAAAATTGCTGATTACATTGGATCGGGTTATTCGAGTCTGTCGTGCGATATTTCATATTAAATGTACTGAAGCTTTCCGAAGAAATTTAAAAACATAGATAAAAATTAAAAATATTGAAAACCAAAAAAACACAACTTTTATTAATTTTGGATTTTTGACCCCCTACGGAAGAGAAAGCCTTCCCTACTTTGTAAAGCCAACATGTAGTGAGAACAATTTGTCACACGAGAAATTTGTCTTGTGGTTGCTTCAGTATGCAATTAGAATGGGGTTATAACAATAATGTTCCTTACACCCCGGGTTTTCTAGTACTCGGTTTTTATCCGGGTACCCAGGTATCGAGCAACTCGAGTAACCGACTCTTTGGAATCAGGTTGTTAGGAATCGATTCTTTGGAATCAAGCAAGGAGCGATTCGGGTAGCAGACTTAAATTCTTTTATTCTATCTGAATTCACGAATTCACTAATGTACCGGAGTATTAAAAAATTAAGAACCGATTCTACCCGGAAATCCGGATATTCGGAATCGACAATCGATTATATCCGAATACCCGGGTAACATTGAATCGGGTACCCGAGGAAACCGGGTACCCGAGGAAACCGGGTACCCGAGGAAACTTGGAATCGATAATATTGGAATCGAGTTCCCGGGTACCTGATTTCATTTTAACCCAGGTACAAACCGGAACATTATTTTACAAATGGAAATAAAAGCTAATTTTTGCCAGTGTTATATATTAGCTGTGTCATCCAGAGATTACTAGTCAATTATATTTGAGTAATGCTACAATTTTCAGATAAATTCAACAAATATTCTCTTACCTCAGAGCTGTTAGAATCGAGAGTTTTCCGGTTGTATCTCAAAGCAAGAAACCAAAAATCGTTCCCATGATTCCCATTATTCCGCATAATTAACTTTAATGCAATTCATGGATTTGAAACTGCCATCTCCTGAAAGTTTCTTAATTTGGATCTACAATATCTTGCACATTTCGGAATCGGAGAGAAACTTTTTATATGAAAAAGCCTTTTTAGCCTGAAAGGCATTCGTCAAATTCATAATTCCCACAGGCTGTGGTAAATCTATCTTAGATCCATGAACCTTAGTACCTAACCAAGCCACTGAAAAGATCCATAGTAGTGAAATAACGGAAATCACCTAGCTGGTCGAAGATATCTTGAAATCTGGCCAATGGAAAGGCATCGCCTATTCTTGTTTTCTCACTTTCTAGCATTGCTTGGAGCTGCTGATTTATGAGTTCTTTTTGCATATCTGGAAGAGGGAGGAGGGATTAACTCTGGAGGTTGGTCGGAAAATAATGAAATGGTATACGAAATGGCATTAGTATAAGTAAGCTTAGTCACCCGCCAGATGTAATATATCATTGTAATTATCGCAAATATGAATTACAGAAGATTTTCCTTCCTCAGAAAGAATTTCGTCTAATATTAGTTCCAGTTTTAGTTGTGAAAGGCGTGATATTCACAGAAATGCACCTTTGTCATACCTACTGCTCTTCTATTTGAAACTGCTTGAGTAAACACGTGCTGTTTATTATGCCACGGTAAATCTTCTTTTAAAAGTCCGTACAATTTTCAAGTTATAAAAACCAACGCACCAATCTCGCGTAACGCTTTGCTAGGAAATACTCAGATTTCCTCGTACGGAAATCAATTCGATAGAGCTCACAATACCAGTTCTTCCTTCGATGAGGAATGTGACTGTGACATTAGTGAGACCATAATGAAGTATATGAACGGGAGCTATAATTCTGGCCCCACTATATCGAAATTCAGGAAAACGGCCGCGCCACCAAACGAATAAAGGAGTTCCAAGAAAATAAGAAGAAAACCCCAAATTTGAATGAAACTCCTGACTGACTGACGATACCAGACGGGGTACTATTGTATTCCCATAGTCAATATACGGGCGCAGGTAGTAAAAAACACCCGTTAATTAGGAACATTTTTAACAAAATTTTCCTACTTATAAACAGCAGAAATATTTTCTAAAACGACAAAAATAAGATACAGCGCGGCTATAAATTAATTTAAAAAAGCTTGAAAAATATATTTTAACCGATTTCCCATAAGTGCTCTAATTGGGATATCTCATGGGAATTCGGGTTGGAAATTTGCAAATAGGGAACTTGTATCCATCAAAGGGGGACTTTGGTATAGTTGAAGTTCAGAGCATGTTTATGAAGCTGAATAGTAGTGCAAAAAAGTTAGTGAAAGTTAATTCAATAGCAAAAAAATTGTAAAGGAAAGGAGAGGAAAAGTTATCTGAGAAAGAAAACAGGAGTTCGGGTAAAAGTACCTTTCGACCAATCCCTTCCCCTTCGCTAGCAGGCACGGCGGGAGTTTTTGCAAACAAAGATAAGGAATAAATAAATATATCACCCCGTCCAGCTTGGAATCATAGATATTTCTTATCTGCGATTAATCATAGTATTTTACTTGCGTAACATTAATTTTTTTACATAGATATTTCTAAGAACAACATTTTGCTTATGCATGACAAATCAAAGATGTATTTAGCTCCATTTCATTGCATTCGATCTCCATATAATCGTACGTGCAAAACGAGACGAGGCAAGGCGAGGCGAGGCGAGGCGAGGAGAGGCTATATCAAGAGTTAAAGAAATAAAATGATTGTACCCTGTACTATGAGAGTGTTCATAATAACGCTGTGGCAGAGCGCGATGTGGCGAGACACCTCGAGTTATCTCGCTCCAGAATGAAATATTTCATTTTTTCGCGAGATGCAGCGCGCTAATTTTTATAACTGTCATATTCTTATAATTCTTATATTCTTTACGCTTTCGTATATACTGGAAGAATCTATGAGGATCAGTATGTAAATCTTCATATATGTGGATATTGTGACCCCATACAGAAGCAAAACTGCAGAAAGGGCTGGACAAACAGAAAATTTAATTTAATTTTATATCCTTAGAGTGGAAATTTTGACAGTTTATTTTTAGTTTATATTGAAATCTTTCCTTAATATAATCGAAGGTTTCTATACTCATTCTCATATAATGCGTTGTTGTGAACACTACACCTCGAGATGTATCTTCACCTCGCCTAGCTCAACTGCCTAGACTCGCCTCGCCTCGTTGTGCACGTACCCCAATAAAAATGAACTCCATTCGTCCCTCGCATATGAAGAATCACTCAAGTTACTTAATAGTGTCGAAGATATGGGAATCGATTGAGTGTAAGGCGCTAAATGAACTGACGACAAGCTTAAGCTCAACAAGGAGCCTCTTATATCAGAATAAAGGTATGAAACCTAATGATAATTCTGATAAAGCATGAGTCACCTACTCCTACTACCTTGACGTAGTCGGACTCGGGCCGTTTTCTTACTTAATTGAGAATCTTAGTTGGCGCAAGGATGTTTTCGTCGCTCGTCATAAATTACGAGTCAGACAAAGTGAGCGTCATCAACGCTTTTGCTATCCATCCAATCTACACCAAACGATGTGTTCGAATTGGATTATGGTAATTCGTTGGCTAGCATACGATGCGAAAACAAGATTTGCAAGCCTTAGCACTTTTTTAGAAGGGTGTTTTCTCTGGCACATCACTCTATGTACTTATATGTACATTTCTGAATCACATCCGTAAATCAGCCTTGAGCCTTGTCGGCTAGAATAAGAGGAAATCGATGCCTTTGTAGTAGGTATGTATGTAGGATATTAAAATTGATGTGCTAAAATTAGATCTCTGGTGAACATATTTGGACACGTGGATGGATCTCTTAGAATAATAATAAAAAATTAAGTGGACCTATAAAAAGTTAATGGTTCGGCACTTACTATAGTTTGCAACTGCAAGAAAAAAAAAAAATAAGAAGAAGGGTAGTTCTTACCAAGATAAGTCTCTTGAATAATTATTAGGTCAAGGATTTTGCTCTAACATGTCCTTGTAACTTGTTGATAGAAGAGTTTCTATCGATTTTTCTTACTACTTTGACTATATCTGGATAAGTAGGATTGTCATAATAAAAGCTATATGCATATATCTGCAAAGGTTTTTTTTTCATCTTATCTTGATTGATGTAAAACTTTGTATACGCTCGGTTTCTTGACGTCCTTGGTCGGCTGAATATATTTAGCATATACAGCATCTTACATATACATATATATATGAATGTGTGTACATTCATATTTAGCTGCACTAGAGCATTGTTTGCAATAGAACAACTTCACGGATTATACGGATTGAAGTATATTTTTATTTAATGGGTATGGGATAAAGCATATACGCTGAGAATACTTGTAAGCAGGTGATTTTAATGCACTACGTATACTTATGATAATCATAGTAGGAACTATTTGTGTAGAACCATTATGATACAAAAACGTGTGTAGAAAATACATTAAGATAATTTTACCTTCAATATTATGTAATTCACACATATTTTTTTTTTTTTTTTTAATAATCTTTCCGCTAGACAGAATAATATCAGAGTCTGAGATGTATGCCACGACAATTTAGGTACCATTCTTGATACTCTATTTTTATAGTTCTGCAATGAGTACAAATGCATCCGATTGGAGGAAAGGAAAAGTGTGAAGACAGGCTCTAAAGCCGAATAGAGGAGGGAAATTACTGATAAATGCAGACTAGAATAAAGATGAAAATTTGACTGGAGATGTGAATGACTAAACAATAATAGTTTCCAGTATAATATAGACGTACCTTTGAGGTTTTCTTCGATATTTGGCCAAAATGAGCAAGTTGCCCTAGAATATAACTGCTCTCAGGAAAGTCAAAGTTACTAACCACACAGTAGAATTTCCTGCCAGAACTATTGGCTAGAACAAAAATTTACCTACCGAAATACTAGAGCCAAAAAGGTAATTGATATATTGTTGAACATAAAGTTAGTGAACTTAGTTTTAACAAGTAAAAAAGCTAGAATTGATCTAAGACCAATTCTAATGATACTTTCGATGAATGCTCGTTTGTAATTTCGTATGGTCAACCATCTACGTAAGTTTGATTTTTGAAGTGGTTTTTGAATATACATATTTCTAAAACGGTCCATCGAACAGTAAAAATGATTATTACCACTTTTATAGGACTTCACATTGTTAAGAACTTTTCCGTACATTAAAACCATATAGAACTGATCGTTTTCACAGGATACGTAAAAATACTAAATTTTTATATCGCAATACCAAGAACGGGTTGTCCGATTTAGTCCATTTTTGAAGTTGTATTTGTTATTTTTATGAAAATACTATATGTATACAAAATGCTCTACGTTGACGCGTTCTCAGGTAGTGTCCAAATATGTAGTGAAAATGATATTTTTACCCTACGAAGTAGTTCCCCGATTTGTCCCATTTTCGAAACTTAATTCTACTTTTTTTTTTTTAAAGCCTAAGTGCAAAATTTCAATTCTATAAGTACACGTAGTCTCGGGTTATCGTGATGACGGACAAACAGATGAACGGACATGCAAAAATCAAAATAATCTTAATTTTATGAATGTGTGTCCAATCCATTTTGCTCTACCATCATTGTTTTTAGACGTCCATAAAATTCAGCGCTAAGTATCTCAGCCTGTATTAGATAAGTGGAATCCACAATTTTAAACTAGAACCATGTTTGCATCAGCCACAATAACCAAAATAAAATCTTGTGATTTAGGCTCCATTAGCTTCCACCGAAGAAGCTTAAAAATTGCCAGCAATACCGACAGATACTAGATTCTAAAAATAACAACCTCCTATCACTGGAACACCAATCCAGCCAAAGACACAATAAACCTAATCAAAAGCTGGAAACCGGGAATACACATAAAAACTGTAAACACAGACGACCTATTCCCGCCGCCGAAGATTAACTCGGGCTCTAACAGTCTGAACCAGACTACTTATGAAATGCAAATCTTAAACCATCCCACATACCCAACCTTCCTCTTTCCAATTCCCTCCCCAACTAACTCTACTAACTAAGTAAGGTCAAAAGTTGAGGCTGACGTAGTGGAGCAGCCATAAAATAGAAACCAACGAAATGAAAAGTTGCCAAATCATGAGGAGAACAACCAACGAGGGAGGAAACTACGATGTCATCTAAGTGAGGTCCAAAGAAAAGCCCGAAAGACGCAGATAACTTGAATATGAAGATCTATTCATCGACTTCGTCAAAACAAAAGAAAAAATTGTTTATTTTCCTGAATTCAAGGGATCAGTTCTGTTGCAGTAATTCAGTTGTCATCATTGTAACCTGCTATTATTCAATTTTTATTTTTATATTATTAATTTTATATCACCCGACGCAGTTTATTCAATATTGTTGCGAGCGTGGCCTTTGGTTCGTTATTTAAAACACAATATTAAGTATTTAATATACAAGTTCTTTATTTCACTCTAATCATACAAAATTTATAAACTTTCAATTAATCAATTCAACTCTAATTATCGCTAATACTGTACTTTCAATTATCGCAATCTAATTACAACACTTCCGCACGTTTATTACTTTCGCTTGTTAACACTGCAACGTCTAAGACAAGACTCTTCTTCTGGCTATGACAACTGTTATATTTATACCCTAGAAACTCTCCAGATTATTCTCGAGTGTTCTATTTTCCAGAAGCTTCTTGACTGTTCTATTCATTCTATTCCTGAACCTTCCTGTAGATACCATAATCAATTCTCCGAACCTAAAGTCGTTTACTTCTCCATTGCCACATTGTCAGTAGATGTCACCAGTTGTCTCTTTCTATTGCACGTAACACTGCCCCCTTCTTAAGTTTGTTCGTCCCGAACAACAGGTGGTCCACGGTCTTGATGCTCGTAGTATTGACACAAGCGGTCCAAATGAACAATTTTATGCTTGCCTCTTGTGCCACGCTGAATCCTGTATACCACGTCATTAATTCTAGTTACTACTGAATACGGTCCTTCCCAGTGTTGTTGCAATTTTGGAGAACGTCCCTTACGTCGTCTCGGATTGTAGAGCCAAACAAGATCACCTTCATTAAATCCTGCGGAATTAGCACGTAGGTCATAGCGGGTCTTCATCCGATCAGTATTTGTTGCTAATTTCGTCCTCGTAGCCTCGTGCACATCAGCTAATTGTTGTTTGAGCTCCGATACGTAGTCTTCTGGTAACTTTTGTTCACCTCTGGGGGTACCGAATTTGAGGTCGCTAGGTAAACGCATCTCTCTTCCGAATATTACTTTAGCTGGGGTTTGTCCGGTAGTACTATGAATAGCTGATCTATAAGCCATTAGGAATATAGGAATGTGTCGATCCCAATCGCGTTGATGATAGTCAACTACTTTCTTTAGATGCTCGATCAATGTTCTGTTGAAGCGCTCTACCATGCCATCAGATTGTGGATGTAGAGGAGTTGTTCTAGTTTTTCTTATTCCCAACATTTTACACATCTCCTGGAAAGTCCGCGATTCGAAGTTCCGTCCTTGGTCCGAATGAAGTTCGTGAGGCACACCAAACCTACTGACCCAATTCGTTATTATTTGTTCCGCAACTGTGGCTGCCTCTTGATTAGGGATTGCATAAGCTTCAGGCCATTTACTGAAATAGTCAATGGCAACTAAAATATAACGGTTACCGCCATCCGTTTCAGGAAAAGGTCCAGCGATGTCTACAGCTATCCTTTCAAAGGGGGCTCCGACATTATACTTATCATTTCACCTCTGCTTCTGTGTTGCGGTCCTTTGCAAGCAGCGCAGACAGTGCATCTGCGGCACCACTCCTCCACATCTTCTCGCATATGTAGCCAATAAAACCTTTCCCGTATTTTGGAAATTGTTTTGTTCACTCCCAAATATCCTCCAGAGGTTTCACCGCGCATTTCTTCTAGAACATCTTTGACGTTTGATTCTGGCACGACTATCTGCATTCGGAAATATTCGCCGTTAGGTGCTTCCCATTTGCGTTTTAATATACCACATTCAACATGAAGAGAGTTCCATTGAGCCCAGTAACTTTTCAGCTTCTCACTCCGTTCCGAAATATCCTTCCAGTCTGGTCTTTCCATATCTTCTTTCCAAGCGAGAATAGGTGAAATGTCCGGATCTTCTCGTTGTGCTGTTCTCAGGTCCTCATTGTCCCAACCAGTAGATGGTTCTATGGTTACCAACTGTATAGTTGCTGTTGTTTCTTTTTCTTCCACCCGTGCGCAATGTTTGCATTCAAGTTTGCATGGACGTTGTACAAAGGCTTCTGCATTTCCATGAATAAGTCCTTTCCTATGCTGCATCTCAAAGCCATAAGGTTGGAGTCTAGTCGCTCCAAGAATAGCTTGCTCTCTAGTTCGCCAACTTGGACATTCTTCTCTTTCTTTCTTTTCTGTTGATTCCCTTCGACGGCGCTTCCTGCAGTCGCTTTGAAGGTGTCCCAATTTATTACAATCCCAGCATCGAAGAACACTACGTGCAGGGTTGCTCAGTGATAACTGCAATCTATTGCAAGTCTGCTGCCCAGCTCGATATCTTTGCAATTCCACTCTCCTCTCTTCATCTAGGGATTCCACTCGTCGGCGTTTTCTGCAGTCCCTTTGTAGGTGTCCCGGTTTATTACAATTCCAGCATTGCAGAATACCACGTGAAGGAGTGCTCTGTGATGGCTGCAGTCTATTACAAGTACATTCGTTCACCGAAATTTCTCTCATTCGTACTGCACTCCGTGAAGCTTGTCTGGCGGATTCATACACTAATGCATAGGCTAGTGCTTCTGCTGTTGATTTCTTTCCTGCTAGCCTTAATGCATGTTGTAAGTTTTGATCTGCAATAGCGTTCACAAATGCCTCCGTCGCCACTTCATTAAGGAAATCCGCATTTACGCTGGAGTATGAAAGATGCGCTAATCTTTCCACATCAGCCTGCAATTGTTGTAGTGATTCGCCATGCTTTTGAATCCTGTTGCGCAACTGTAGGCGATATACTTGCTGCATGTGCTCATCTCCGTAACGTAATTCTATCGCCTGTACTAATGAAGAGTAATCACGTTGATTTTCAATCGGTACAGTTTGTAAGAGTTCTGACGCAGGAGCTCGAAGTGCTAACACCAGAGCTATAGCTTTGTCTTCATCATTCCATCCATTTACCTCTGAAGCTGCCTCGAATTGTCTCTTGAAGATATGCCACGAATTTTGTCCATCAAATATTGGAGGCTTCATTCTACCTTAACCGGATATTTCAGATGCTACGTTTAGAGGCTGTCGATGCTTTATTCTTTCAAGATCTGCTTTAACATTTTCAAGTTGCTCGGTGACATTTTGTTGAACTTCCGAAACCTTTTGTTGAAATTCGTGCTCAATTCCTTCAATTTTCAAATTTTGTTCTTCTAAAGAACTTTTTAGAAAATTTTTCTGATCCTCCAAACGAGTTTCTAGACAATTCTCCAGAGAACTCTTTTGTTCGTCCAAGCGAGTTTCCATAGATTTCTTTTGTTCCTTGAGAGAATTCTTTTGTTCCTCGAGAGAATTCTTTTGTTCCTCGAGAGAATTCTTTTGTTCCTCGAGAGAATTCTTTTGTTCCTCGAGAGAATTCTTTTGTTCCTCGAGAGAATTCTTTTGTTCCTCGAGAGAATTCTTTTGTTCCTCAAAAGCATTCTTTTGTTCATCAAAACGGGCTTCCATTTTGCTCATTAAAGCACTCAAAAGCTGTTCCATTTTCATTGTAGGTTCTTCTTCGACTTCGGTTTCTTCCAAGTTATCTTCGAAAACAAATGTTTCAGGATTCTTTCCTTTCTCTATCAAAGCTTGTCTGAGTCGCTCGACTAGAACTTTCTTTGCACCTGTCGTTTGTAATGACCGGTTCCCTAACTCCACTTTCAAATCCTGCATTCGAAACTCCTCGAATTTTCGCCCCATTACCTTAGTAATTCACTTTAAGTTGAATATAAATTATTTTCCAGAACTTTCAAAATTTAACACAATTTCACAAAATTAATCACACTTTGAATTTTAAAGTCAATTGCCACCACTTTATCTCGCGAATTTATTTCACTTCTGACACCAGTTGTTGCCAGCGTGGCCTTTGGTTCGTTATTTAAAACACAATATTAAGTATTTAATATACAAGTTCTTTATTTCACTCTAATCTTATACAATTCACAAACTTTCAATTAATCAATTCAACTCTAATTATCGCTAATACTGTACTTTCAATTATCGCAATCTAATTACAACACTTCCGCACGTTTATTACTTTCGCTTGTTAACACTGCAACGTCTAAGACAAGACTCTTCTTCTGGCTATGACAACTGTTATATTTATACCCTAGAAACTCTCCAGATTATTCTCGAGTGTTCTATTTTCCAGAAGCTTCTTGACTGTTCTATTCATTCTATTCCTGAACCTTCCTGTAGATACCATAATCAATTCTCCGAACCTAAAGTCGTTTACTTCTCCATTGCCACATTATCAGTAGATGTCACCAGTTGTCTCTTTCTATTGCACGTAACAATATTATATATTATTCACCCCGAAGAACCAGAAAGTCGATTGGCCTATTTTCGCCCCAAAAGATAATTACTATGATTTTCTGTATCGACGGTGACAATTTGAATTGAATGACTTACCATTCTTCTTTCTTCATCATGAGCATCACTTCCTTTCGCTTTAAGTTTATGAGACACCACCTTTGTATCACGTTTTGCCTATTCATAATAACTTCGTCCTAAACAGAAATAATGATGAATTTTAGTAGCAATTTCACTATTATATGCAAAATAATAATTGAACGAACCGCAGAATACTTGGTAGAGTTGGAACGGCCATTTAATATGCATGCTTTAATGTCTAACACAGAATGCAATCTAGTAATTTTTTATATTATATTGCAGCTTCATAGGCTAAGTTTTGACAATGTTCATATATCTATCGTTAATGTGATTCCATCTAGTGTGAATACCGAATCGAATACCAGACACGCGGTTATTAAATTAGTAACTATATTAAGTGTACGTAGTTTTTCTAAATAAATAGGACTAATCAAATATTGTTCGTCTCCTTAAGCGCATCACCCCAGCATAAAATATATTAATATACCTACTAGAAGCAAAATGTTACTGATGACTTAGGTCTCATAAATTCTGCAACACAGGTGATGTCAATAGGTACTGACTGAAATTTAAAAATAAAAGATTCCCTTGCAATTTTTAATAGCCTTATATGTTTATATGATAAATATCCCTACTCCATAGGTGACTCTTGTCAAGGTATCGTGGAACCTAATCCTTAAGGAACAATTACCAGATCCTCTGGATAGTACCTCAAGGAAAATCATAGATAAGAATCCTTACACTTTGGATTATTCTAATTATAATATCCACACATAGCCTGAAATAATGTAAAAATAAATGGAAAATAATAAAGGTGACTTCAGGAGCCTCCCTACAATAATGATGATGATGGATTAAAAAATATAAAAATGAAAAAATTTAATTAATACAAACATGAAAATTGCTATAATTCATTTTTATTTTTACCAAAGCTTACAACAAAGGTATCAAACAAAATATAAATAAAATAAAATAATATAGATCATGGAATTCATCCAGCTGGAGCAAGGATCCGAAATTTAGAGCATCCTAAAACATCACAGTTCTCCTTTGCCAAGACTAACAAGAAAAAAAGTTTGAATTGGTCCAAGACCAGTTTTTATGATACCCCAGATGAATGACCGTATGTAATTTCGTATGGTCACCCTTCTGTGCAAATTTGATTTTTAAAGTGGATTTTTTCACATATTATTAAAACGGTTCGTCGTATAGGATTCCATATTCTAAAGAACATTTAACTACAATAAAAACGTCTAGGACTGATCGTTTTCACGGCATGTAAAAATCCTAAATATTTATATGGCAACACCAAGAAGGAGTTACCCGATTTGTCCCATTTTCGAATTTAATTTTACTTTTTTTTTTTAAAGCCCATGTGCAAAATTTCAGCTCTCTAAGTACTCGCGCTCTCGAATTATAGACAGTCGGACGTAGAAAATGAGATGCAAAAATCAAAATAACTTTTAATATTACACGTGCTCTACCATTATTATTTCTGTGCATTACAAACGGAATGGCAAACTTAGATTTCATCTAGGGTATAAAAAGAGAAAAAAATTGTCTTTGAATGTATGTTGTGTGCACGTACATATAATTCCAAATTAATTAAAAAGCTTATGGAGTGAATCTTTAAAAGTTCTACGTGTTCAGCATTTTAAGGAATTTTTCATTGTACACCAACCACAGCACACAATCACACCATCGTGCTTTACGAACGACTACGGTTGAAAAGGTTTTATATAGTTGTTGCACCAAAGATCTTTCATTTCTCCCTACGCTTTCCTGTAAGAAAAAAAGGGAATTCGTTTGTATTGTAATTTACTATAGGTGGATAATACTCATTGACAATAATTCCTATCTCATTACGGGGATTCCTTTCCTTTGTATATTATATGTTTATACGATATGTGTATAGATATATATTGCGGATCAAAGGCCAAGTACGTCCCCAAATTAATCCAATTAATAGAAAAAGTGCAAAATTTGCAGATAGATTTACTAAGATAGCTGCATATCCTCCTACCAGTGCGAGCCGCCCATTGTCGTCGTTGCGAAATAATCACTTTTCACTTGGCTAATCCGATTAGGTTCTACTCTTATAGGAAATTTCAAAGCACCAACAATCATTGTCTGGTATCGCCACTAATATCTCTTAATATACGTACATGGAAGTATGCCTTGCCTATACATGTATGAATTTATGTTCTTACTATATATAGGGTTTTCCTCGGGGTCTGTGACGCTTAAATACTTCACCCGATGTGCTTAGCTGGAATTACTGAAAGTGAGCATGAAACGATAAAGAGAGCAATTTCTCAAGTACCTCACCAAAGTGTTGTACGACTTCTACAGCACGCTCTACAAAGACGTTGTTGAATAGCTCTGTACTGTTTTAACCCCTTGACCCCTCTCTTTTGCTTTTTGTGCATTGTGCACTCTACATGGTCCGGAGTCCAAATCTTACTTACTTGACTACTTCTAAATAGCATCGCACATAGAATCATAGAGCTTAGCCAATAGAAAACCTGAAAACCGACTATGATTTTTTCGAACGATTTTGATTATCCCCCTTTACTCCAGTAGGTACCTGCTTATTGTTTCATCATCTTCATCTCAGCTTATAAAAGCAGGGAGAGAGGCACTATTCTTTTAATCATGATCATGACACAAGAGACTTGAACTAGTTTATTTCATTTCTGGTGCATCATAATCTGCCTGCTCCTACTGCTGGTGCTGGTGATAAAAAAAGAGTATTGTGAAAGATAAGGAACAGTTTTATCACCTGAGGGAACTGTAGTTCCGCAGTTGCAGGCAATATGTTTTCATTTTTTTTTTTGTTCTACTGCTTGAAAAGAAGGTTGTATTTTAACTGAACTGGAAAATGTATGAAGTTTTATGGAAAATTATGATATGGTATACATAACTATCTACCTAAGTACATGCATAGGTATAATGAATACACAACAAGTACCGTGGGAATTTTTTGATTTTAATTACAGTTTCTGTATAACTAACTGATTCTAGTTAATGACATTTCGTTATGCTATGATTATGCGACAAGTTACTAATTGGTCGCAGGACTATGAGGATATATACGTATGTAGGTACCTACCAATTAATGTCATATTCCCTTGTAGAGGTCTGTTTTTTTCAAACCAACCATTATGTATTTAGGTATGTGTGTTGCAATGCAGAAAAGTTGAAATCACGTCCCCTAGTGGAATAGTCATGATGAGCTCAATAACGAGCTCGTCATGAGTAATCAGATGAACATCCTAATGAAACTTATTCGCGTTTGAATCAAAACTGGGAAAAAATTATTTATTTACTTATTCACAGATGGTGTGCATAAGTTATTGCATCTCTTTCACTTATTTAGAAATGTATACTTGCTTCTCTTTTGTGCATTTTGCAATATTAGATGAGTGCTTCGATGAGTACATAATGAGTGTCACAATGAGCTTATTAATGAGCATGTCAATGAGTGTCACGATGAGTTCATAAATGAGAATCTGATTTTACGATTGATTTCATATATATATTTTTCCGAATTTAAACTCCGGATGCAAATTAAACTCTGACATGATGATGTATATAAGGATTTGGGCATATGGGTGACAATCTTTCCGTGGAAAAACAAATCATAACATTAATGTAAATAAATAAATCACAAAAATCAATTAAAATTATCTTACAGTGAGCGAAATTTCCATAGGTCCACATGAGTTTTTTTTTACAAAAATTTCCTATTTCGTACAAAGAAAAAAAAAGAGTTGTGTTATTTAGAATACAGAGACTTAGAAAGCAAACCACATACCCCAAGTTCCAAGATATAATATTATTTTGTATCATATTTTTAAAAAGATAATTTTTTACTCAAATATAATGCGAAATTACCATAGTTCCACTATATGTGTACAAATAACTTAGTTATAAACTCTTATTGTCCACATTTTGAATACCTAGTATTTGCTGCGTTATTCCTAATTACCTCAAAAATTCTAGGTTTCATACTGTGATCAAATCTTCTAATGTTGAGGAAGGAATTTCTACCCAGACCTGCTTTGAGGTCCGTAACGTTGACATACTACTTTGAATTTCGAAATACTTTTCGAACTAGTATTCCCCATAAGTTCTCGATGGAATTTAAATCGAGAGATCAAGCACGCCAGTCCAACAGTTTGATATTTTTTTGTTATAACCACTCCTTTGTGGCTTTAGCATTATGAATGGCTGCATTATTGTGCTAGAATACCCAATTTTCTGTAAGCATTTGCTAGCTAAAATCGATGAGTACATCGTTCAGGAGCTCTATGTATTTTTCCGAATTAATTCTAATCGAAATAAAACACATTGGCGTTTTCCTAGTATAACTGAAAGCAGCCCAGACCATAACGGTTCCGTTCCCAAAATTTCGACTCATTGCTGCATCCTTTTTTTTGTCATATCGTGCCAGTACTACTTAAAACCGTCAGACCCATCCAAATTAAAATGATTTTCGTCAGAAAAATTCACACTTTTCCACTCATCATTCTACGACATGTTATTTTTTGCAAACTCCAGTCTCGCCTTTTGTGGTGTTCCGTTAAATGTGATTTCGTTAGTTTTTTTGTCCACCGAAAACGTTGACTTGATGATAAGATTTGTTCAACACGTCTTTTGCAAACGGGAAGATTCACGTTTCACCCGCCGTCAGGTCTTTTGAGCTCGCAAGATGAAATATTGACGAGATTTGTCTGTTCGTAAGTCGTTGATTTCCTCTTTTGGGATTCTGTTGATTTTGGGAATCACCCAATCTCAAGAAATTTTTCACAAGGTTGTGAGATCTTCCTATTTTGTAACAATGGAACGTTTCGACAAACCTGCGTCCTTATACGCAATTATTTTTATTTTTCCTTCTTCACTTAGTGTCTTTCCTCGCGGCATTATTAAGAAAACAAAAACAAAACAAAAATTAAATTATATGAACTCTTAAGCACTCAATGTAACAAAGGCGGCATAACAAAGATAAGCAATTCGCTCAATTAATTACTGTCAGCACTCTGTTCACTTCAATAAAGACTCATTCAGATTCGGCAAGTTACTTGCACAAGTAAAGACTCTCTTCACTTTCCTATGCCCCTCGTAGTTACAAATGCTTACTTGCGACAAGTTGGAAATCTTGTTTTACTCTTTTCTACTTTTTAGAGAAAGTCCACACTTTAAACTTCAATTTTATGTGAATTTCAAACATGGCGGATAGTGTACATTGTTCGATGATATGGATTTGTGGAAGTTGTCAACCTTACATCATACTAAAAAAATAAATAAATAGTTTGGGAGCTTGTTCCATTTTAGTTCCACTTCAGGCAAATTCCTGCAAAAGTACTTGTGGAATGTGAACATGAACTTGCTCATATGTAGCAATCTAATTGTGCAAGTAACTTGCAGAGTCTGAATGGGCCTGAACTAAAGAAAAACTGCCTGGAACTATGGTAATTTCGCACATTTGCTCAGATCCTCTTCAAGTACAACCGGTTATTTCTTAGTACGAAGAGAGAAGTACATTTTAATTTCTAATGTTTTTCTGTTCACCTAAACCTGGAAATATTTCTACAGAAATGAATCAGGTTATGATAAAACTGCGCAAGTAAGGACAACAAATATGAGTGGACCTATGGAAATTTCGTGATGACAAAAATAAAAATTTATTTATTCTGGTTTAGTATACAGGGTGTCCCGTAAGTGGTGTGATATCCGAAGTTTAAGGAGAATCTTAACGAATCCGAACGTTACACCCTATGATGATGATTTAAACTTCGGTAGATAAATATTCGATATATCTTGCAAAGGGTTGACAATTTGTTCCCCTCCTCCTCTCCGTTTTGAAATTATGGCTCAAGAAATTTAAAATTTTGGAATTTTTACTCGTTCTATTTTTATTGAACTACTGTTTTTATCAAAAAACACGTCATCAATACTAATTTTTTATATTGGATTTAAGCGAAAATATAACCCTTTCTGCGTCTTTTGCACTTTTTCTTAAGCATATCCAGCGAAAATGGCTGAAAAAGTTCAATAAGTGCCAGAAAGTAGGCAATTATCTTTTATAAATGACCTTTTTCAGCAATTTTTCTGAATGTGCTTAAGAAAAATTGCAAAAACACGGAAAGGGTTCCATTTTCAGTACAGAGCATGATAGGTCATTTTATAGCTAACTAAAGAAACCTGTCCGTCCTCACGATAGCTCGAGAACGCGTTCACTTAGAGTGTTGAAATTTTGAATGTGGGATTTTTGAACAAAAAAAAAAAAACTATAATAATAATAATAAATTTAAGTTTGAAAATGGGACAAATCGGGTAACTCCTTTGTAGGGTTGCTATACACAAATTTCGTTTTTTACTATATATTTGGACAGTGCCAGACGTAGAGAGCTGAAATTTTACGAACATATCTTAAAAATAATGCAAATTATATGCAGAAAATTTAATTATTTTACGTTATTAATTGATTTTAAATAAGCAAGTCGTTCGATACTTTTTACCCCTCTTTCAGGTAGAAAGTTCCACCTGTTGCAACCTTGTAAGAAGGAATAACAAAGCGGACTCTAAAACGTTGTTATCGATATTTATTCATAACTTCAAAAATAATCATAAATATATTCAACACAGACGAGCATTCAAATTTAATATGATAGTCTAACCTTATTTTAGTTGCATTACTTTAAAACATCCAAGACAGCGAACTCTTCTCCTATTCAACAATGAACAAACTCCCACCGCATCTCTGACTAATTTTGTTACTCCTTTTCATAAATGATAAAATGCGCGAATTGATACTGCGAAAGCTTACGAAAATCTTGTTTCTGAAATAACTACGGGATGGAGGGCTAAAAGTTTTCAGAATTATTCAAAGTTATGCAAAACTGTTTAGATACTTAAGGGTGAATAATTCGAAGCGCTATAAAAATATAAACAGTTCTTATGTGTATTATAGGCTTAAAGTTAAACTTGAATGTTTCTCGAGAGGTTTATGTTTTTTTGTTTAGATTTTAATATGTGGCAGAGAACATACTTGTACAAATGTTTAATGGTCAGATGATCTCAAAATCGATCCAAGGAAAAAAAAAATATCCCCAGAAATGATCATATTATTCTTAGCGCATTGTACCCTTTACAAAATAGGCCAATACTGTCGTGACGTTCTCTCTCTTCATAACACCGGGATTTAAATATATTTTTACACAAGTTTATCCTTCTTTTCGTGAAGACGTCGGCGTCCAAAATCTGCCAGCTCAGTTTAGCTGCAAACACCGGGTGTGCTTTGTAGTAGACCCTTCAATATTGATGACAGGATTTTCGCACTTTTCAGGAGTACCATAAAGTCAGTCGTTTTTTTTTTTTTTTTTTTTTACCTGTTCCTTACTGTGATATTTTCACAGCTTTTAATGACATTATCAACTAGATTTGTGGGAAGGTAAGGGTATTCTCATACAGTCATACATCACATTCATGAATGGAACATTAAAAACAAAATATTTTTTTAAAGAAAAACCAAACCTCCCGTTACCGAAAAAGTTTCGGGGTACTCATTATCTTAAAAACAAAAATGTATGGACATTTCATAAAATACGCATAAGGATTTTCGGGTGCGTGAAAGCAATTAAGTTAAGTTCTAACTATGGAAAAGCATCATTATATGGGTTAGGATAGGATTCTTATATAACGAGCATGTAGTTTTTATATAGAACATATACTTAAAATTCTTTCTTGAAAAAGAACACGAGGATTGGATAAAATAATTCAAATTTCCCTCAAAATTTAAACATTTCTAACGCATTGAGAACAGCGTAGAACTAATTTACATATGTATTATGCTTAATAACACCAACATATTTCACATTATAATTTCATCTGTTCAATGAAACATTCATTCAGAAATTCTGTAAAATTATCTTCACATACATTACAATATATTTTATTGACATCCGATAACTTTCTAATTGCAATATAGTTCTATTTTCGCCTAAATTATTATCTTATCAAACAATCCAACAAAAAGATAAACTGCAAAAACTTATTTAAAAAATAAAAAATTTTGAAAAAGTTATATTGCATTGAATAAGCAAAGCATTTGCTAAATAAATATATCTCCGAAAGTAAAGGTTGAAATGTTCATCCTTATCTGGATTGAATTAATAAATTTAATGAGGATAATAAAAGTAAGAGGAAATCCCATATCCCATGTGATAATGCAAATATACATATGACTTACCGTGTTTTCTGTTAACAATTCATTCATTATTTTCATTATATCTGAACAGAAAATCTTTGAATCTTTATTTGTCACCATAAGAAAGTAGCATGCAAATAAAATTGTGAAATATTTTGTAAGATATGAAAATGTCTTGCACTTTTACTGTGGCCCCAAGAGATTAAGGAGAAAGTAATTGTATTTTTTCTTAATAACTATTTACCGAATCAAGTATAAGATATCGTGGAATCTTTCTTTATATCTTAGATTCAACACTTGCCGATAAAATGATGAAAAATAAAGATCTATGTGAACATAAGTAATTAGCAAAATGACAAAAACTACCATTTATATTTTTATACTCTGCATGAAATTAGATTACCTACGTAAAAGATTTGATCTCTTTTGTGTTTACTTGTTAGATTTATTGTAAATTAGGAAGTAGGATATCTGTAAAAAAGAAAAAAATTATTTGGTTTTATAAATAGACTTACACTGCTCGCTCGGATTCCTCGTTTGAACTAGAGCTTAACAATTTCACTTGTACTCTTTAAAGATCATCTGTCGCACCATGCCGGAACATTATTGTTTTCATTTTAGTTTTCACATTTTTACAATTTTTTGGATCTAATTGGAAGCATAAAATATTAAGCCACGTGGCGTAGTTAACTAGTTACAAATTATGAAAAGCAAGAGGGAAAATAATTCGAATCGTTAGATCAGCGGTAAGAGCAGTCGGCTGGCAAGCGGAAGGTCCCGGTTTCAAACCCCGGAAGAGGCGGTTGTGTTTTTCCTTTTCTATTTATGATATGATTTAGAATCGTTAAAAATAAAAGTTCTTAAAAATTCTTCTATTCTTCATCTTTGACCGATTCAAGTGTAGGTTTGATTCCCGTCCACAGGAAAAATAAATAAAATATTAGGTGGCATCAAGATTGGTTTAGGTACGTTTTATATCACTTCCGCCGAGTTTCATTTTGGTTACAAAACAGAGATCGCTACCCGTACGAGAAAGTGAAAGTAAGTTTTCAGACGTCTTTATGTGCGAACGTTCGAATTGCATGTAGTTTATCTTATGAAACACGAATTTGAACTACACGTATATCTAATGCATGAACTCGTGCATATTTTTATGTATCCGTACACGACATTTATTTGCTAAGGGTACGTGAACAGGTAAAGTTCGTGAACACATGGTTTTTGTCTACACTAAATTGAAATGCCTGAGCATTTAGAACCGGTCAAGATATGAGTAGATGGTACAAACCTCTGGATAACCTCTCATCCAGCTTATTTCCGCTAATATTCTTTCTGTGCCCCACCCCTCGCCGCATAATCTACAGAAAAATAGAAAATTCTACTCTACTCTACTTTAATCCGGTAATCAAAGTATATTTTGATGAATTTGCACGACTTTGTCAAAATGGAAAGTAGAGTGGGTTGGCCGAATTTAAAATCTGTCACTTGTATCAGGAAAGTGAAACAGACGCAACAGCAGTCAGTTACGATTATGCATATCTAAATACTGCTAAAAAAAGCACCTTGTTGTAAAGAAAAGAGGTCGAATTAAAAAAAACGTAAGAAAATTCGAACTTTTTTAGTTTAGACCCCAATAACCCTTCCTCCATCCTTCCTTCCTCCATCAAGCTCTGCATACAATGAGCTCCTGCATACTGTGAGCGTATATCCTGAAATTTTAAAGATACCGGGTGTTTTGTGAAAAACTTGCTTTTTTTCTTAATCACCCTGTAACTCCGAAACGATTATAATAGGCCCCTCCCTGCCATACAATTTTTGGTTGTCTAGGTGGGTACAATCACCTCTGGCTCTTGTAATATGTTTTTGGTATGTTGCTTGCTGATTCTGTCCATATTGAGCTGCCGAACTTACGTATGATGGCTATAGAGCCGCAGTTTTTTTTTAAGATATCCCTTGTTCAGGCTGAATGGCAGAATATGCCAGAGGTTCTCCTCAATGGCAGAGTATGCTGCTGTTTTATATTAATGACAGCAGAGTATGCCAATGTGATATACATGGCAGAGTATGCCGATGTTTTTTGCGAATTAAAGTCACTTGTTGAGGTTGAAATTAATTCTGAATTAGATTGATAAATCCCAGCTTATTTATATGGTTATAAAGCAAAGAGTATCTCTTAATAATTTTAGAGGGAGGATTTTTGTAGAATTTCGGTACATAAAATTAAAAATCTTTATTGCAGTGTCAACATTTCTAATCACACAATTTCTTAATGATTCACAATGCATATATGTATATGGTAAAGTAATGACCTCAGGTATGTATATTTTCTCAATCAAGAATTATGCTTGTATAACGGAATTTGCTTGCGCTGCAAAGTCTTGTGAGGTCGAGCAAACTTCGCTTGTTTTTATTCTTTTATCGTTTAGATTTTTGCTTATATCTACTGACTGTGGTCATGGCCTTACACTCTATTGACTCTCATGGAGGAAACACACCGTACATTTGCCTGAAAACGCGTCAACAAAGAGACCTGAAATATTGTTCACGTCGTTTTCATAGAAATGGTAAATGTAATATAAAAACTGTGCTAAATCATGGAACTCCTTTTTGGTATTGCCATATAAAAATTTTGGGTTTTTACGTATACGGTGAAAATCATGAATCCTAGACGTTTTTCTTGTACTCAAAAGTTTTCCGAATATGAAATACTATGAAATTGGTTGTAATCGTTTTTACTGTCTAACGAACCGTTCTAGAAATATATACGAAAACCACTTCAACAATCAAACTTGCACATATTGGTGACCATACGAAATTACATACGGGCCTTCATCTACTTATTAACAAATTCATAAGTATGAAGGTGAAAGTTTACGTAGTTTAAATTTTCATTTAATTTTAAATTTTAAAACCAAAGACTTTCTATAAATTTTTTTTTTAATTATAACTATTATTTTACTAATTAATTATTTTTCTTTTCTTACAGGTAAGAAATACACTCACGCAGAAATAATAAGGTATTTTACAAATATTTGGTAAGAAATACATACATATATATTATTAAGTCAAGCTCAGGGAATATCCTATAACTGTAAGCCCGATAAAAAAAACAACATTTTCGAGAAACTAGTAACTGTCGCTGTAATTTTGTAATTTATTAAACCAAGTTGACTGGAAACGTCTTTTAGACTTTTCGTCTAAATTTTATTTGTATTTAATTTATTTATAGTATTATCAAAAATTAATAATGTGCAAATAAAGGATACATTTTGCATATTTGCACGCAACATTTTCAATTCACTCAACTTGAGTAAAAACAAAAATAAATCAAACGGGTACGTATAATGACTTTTTTTTTTTTTTTCTTAATGTCCAAACTCACGTTATAGAGTTAACAGTGCATTCACAGTTCCAATTTAGTTTTATTTTAACATTTAATGCATATATAATTATTTTTAAATAGAACAAATACATATTTCCTATCTGCAGGACTGAAAAATGTAACTGTCCGAAATTGGGAAATCTCTGAGTTTATCCCCCATATTAATAACAATAATGCTAAATAACCCGCTATTAGTACGAAACACCCTTAATAATATTTCAAAGTTCACGATGGAGTCCATAAAGTCCATCGATAGAAAAGGGGCTGTTGATTGATTGCCAACAAAATCGATATTTGTAAACGTTACAAGATCTGACATACCTTGTTAATTAAAAGTTGGATTAGGTAGTATCAGCCAAGAATACTTAGTCCTGGCGAAAATTCTCTCCTTTCTCCCCTCGATGGATGTACAAGTTCATACATATATGCGTATACCCGAATGTATCCTTCCCCCTATGTTTAAAATTAAAACTCAAAACTGAAGTAAACACAACACTTAAAAATGACTTAATCATTCTAAAATCCAAACAACTTTTGTTTATTTTTATTTTTCTAAAAGCAATCGCGGCATGCGTGATTTGACCTCGAAAAAATTAGTCCTGATTATTTACAAATAAAGATCTTAGCTACAGATAGTGTCAGCTTTCTTTCAAACAAACATTCTACACATCTGCATAAAATTAAAGCCATCTGTTTTATTATGATTTCGGGTTATGATTTTGTTTTTTTCCTTCTTAAACGACAGCCGCTTTCACGCTGTTTGTAGAATGAAGGATGGATGGTATCATCATCCACGCGACCCATAAAAGTTAAAGTGGCTGCAATAGGATTACCTTTTAAAGTCAACAAAACACCGAAAAAGGCTATTGAACTCAATTTATATACAAATTTTATATATTTTTAGGACGACCAAAACTAAATGCAAACAAATTCTAAAGATTTTCTTTGACTCTGACTGGACTGATGGTTTTTATGATGGTAAGGTATTTAGAGAAAAGAACAACAAGTTCAGTTGAGTTTTTTATATAAAGAAAAAATTAAGATACGGGTCATAATTGAAAAGTGTCTACCTATGTAGAATACCCTTTGGGGAATGCTATAGTAGATATATCTCAATAAAACTCATTCACTGAAAAATCGAAAAATTGGTCTCAAAGTGTATTGCTCGATAAAAACTAGCCGAACCCATAAATTTGGATTCGTTTTTTTTTTTATTTATTTTAAATTATGGTAATGAATAGCCTTTCCTATCCTGTCCTGCCTGTTCTTTTCCTGTCACATTGTGTCGTCGTATCAATTTATTTTCAACCCTCATCAACTGGGTAGGTGGTGTTACCAGCAAATTCAAGAAAAATTGTCAATGTATCGTCCGGTTTGGAACTCACAATAATTAGTATATTGTTCGTGGTAAGATGCGAGAAGTAATTTGATTTATTGAAAGCTTGTGTTAAAATTTCTACTGAAAAATATAGTTGCCTTGGATTGGATTGGAAAAACCAATTGACTTAAAAACAAGCAGCAAAGTGACATTTTCGGGTTGATATATAACTCAAAACACCCCAAGTAGAGAGATGTATCTAATTTCGGTAGAACTCTAAATTAAGAAATTTCCGAGAAGATAAATATGTCGTAGCAGCAACAGCAGGATTGCGTATTTGATGATGGTATAGAGATATATAAGATAGGGGTTGCTTTGTAATTATATCACTAATGGATATCATTTCTGGCTCTGTCTCTATGTTCTATGTGAATACTTTTCGGTTTTTTTTTGTTGCTTTTTTTATGTTTTTATAGCTTATTTGAGTTTCGCCCTATTGGATATTGGACTGCATGGAATGGATCCTGAATGACTAACTACACTTGGATATATTGTTTCAGCTGGTATACTGCACATTTTTCGATGCTGTTGGGGGAGTAATTATTTATATGCCCCCTATATCATCATCATATCAACATCATCATGAGCTGATGTGTAATGAATGAGTGAACCATTTGTGTGTTATTAGTTTTTCTAGTTAAAGTTGATGAGTACATCTGTATGTACGAATGGGATAAAATGTCAGCCGACCCAGCCTAGCACTTAGTGAATTGATTGATTTTCATCTCATGTTTGCACTACATACGCTTCGATTAAACTCAGCTGAAGCCATCATTCTATAATATCGTCGTACTGGTTTTAATCTATATCCTGATGTTGCCTTGTTAGAATTGACATTTAAAGTGATTGATGGTGACGCGTTTGGACCCGTTTTTATTTAAAAAAAAAAGTATGTTTCAATGTACACACATATAAGAATGCAAACCAATACCCTCTTTTCCTATTCCTCACAAAAAAAGAAAAACGTTTCTGTTAGTCATGAATCAATTAATGATTGATGTAAAATAAAACTTCTATTAAGATCGTCAAGCGAAACCAAAAACTACCAAAATCGTTTCGTTATGAACTGTCATCCCAATTACATTCCTCATTGTCTGCCAACTACAAAATACATATATCCAAACCCACTTCAAATCATGATATACGCCTTTGTAGTCTGCATTCCAGCAGTTGTACTACGACTAATTTGTTAGAGATTACTAATTTCTGCATTTCTGCAATTGAAAGTGGAAAGCAAGTTGATTGCATTTTCACGGATTTTAGTAAAGCTTTTGACCGAATCAATCATAAAATCTTGATTCAAAAGTTGACTCTTCTTGGTTTTCCTTCTGTATTTGTCAATTGGCTTCATTCTTATTTATCGGATCGTACGCAGCGAGTTATATTTCGTGAAGCTCTTTCTGACGTAATAGATAATACTTCTGGCGTTCCTCAAGGCAACCATCTCAGACCACTCCTTTTTATTATTTTCATTAATGACGTATCTCTGATTTTGACTAATTCAAGAATACTTTGCTATGCTGACGACGCCAAAATCTTCCGCATTGTTTCTAATGAAAACGTGTGTGGAATTCTAAATTTGGACTTAGACACCTTTCATAAATGGTGTGCTATTAACTGTCTTCCTGTCAACATCAACAAATGTACTGCTATGTCCTTTTCTCGTAAAAGGAGGCCACTGAACTTCAATTATACTTTAGATGGATGCTTATTATCTAGACTTGAAAAAACCCTGGACTTGGGTGTCTTCCTTAATACACGTCTTTCCTTCGAGGATCATATTAATACAATCGTTGCCAGGGCTAATGCTACTCTGGGATTTGTAAAGAGATGGTCAAAGGAATTTAATGATCCATTCATAACGACGGTCCTTTACTGCACATTCGTTAGACCTATTTTGGAGTATGCCAGTCCGGTCTGGTCTCCTTTTTATACTGTATACGTAAATCGTATTGAAGCTATGCTGCTGAGATTCGTTCGGTTTGCTCTGCGTGGACTTCATTGGCATAACCCTATTATTCTATCTCCATATGTTGATAGGCTTAAACTATTTCCATTGGATTCTCTTGAAAATAGGAGAAAAGCTTCCAGAATTGTTTTTGCGTTTCAGTGTATACAGGGAGCGACAAATTCTCCTGAGCTCTTAAATACTTTCAATATATCTATTCCTGCGCGCTCCTTGATGAACAACGACTTCTTCGTCATTCCTCATCATAGTACGAACTATGGTTTTCACGAGCCGATTTCATCAATGTTTCGTCTCTTTAACAACCTGTTTCATTGCATTGACTTCCATCTTTCAAAAAGTCAATTAAGAGATCAGCTTAGTTAAAGTTACTTTTCATTTTATTATTATTGCTTGTACACTTTTGGTCATTATCATTGTTTACATGTGTATAAATTTTTTTTTTGTAAACTTAGTAATCAGATCTTTGATGAACTTCTAAATAAATAAATAAATAAATATTATGTAGGTACTTTGGGCCTGTTTAAAATAGAAACCAAGGACTACCACTACATATAAGAAATTTATACCAGATCCAGATATTCATTCTTCGTGTCCGACAATGATATTTCACTTGTGTTAATGAAATTTATCCTCTACAAGAAAACAACAATATAATATACGACAAAAGTATACAGGAATTTCTAGAGTCTTTATTCTCTGGCTGACTAAAATGGGGTGCGAAGAAACCCTTCTCTTTCTTCAAAATATCCGGATACATTTTATTGTTTCAGACATCTCGTTGAAATCGTTTGAATTGTCCCGCATAATTGAACAGGCCTGAACTTCCGATGACTCTTAATAATGGGGATAAAATGAGGGATGAAACGTGTGATTCATTGTTTAGGTACAGATGTTCCTACCGAGGCCTGCCTGCCTACCGCAAAGCATGTTAACTTGGGATTCAAATCAACCCCCCACGAAAACATATTTTTTTTCACTATCTCTGTGTGTTTTTTTCTTCTTTATTTTTTTGTGTTTTTTTTTTTTAAGAGGACATCTACTTAATCTTGATAAAAGCTTTAAGAGCGCACATCAATTTTCTGCTCTGTTCCTATTCACCTTATCTTGAAGTGTCATCAAAACTGGCGCCTCTATTCAGTGGCAGTTTTTAACTTTTTTTTTCTTTTAACGATGCCTATTATCATTCAAATTGAGTGTGCGCAAACTGATTAAGATGAAGATGATTGAATCGGTTGTTGAAAGTCAATGCTGAATCATCAATGGATACACCGATTCATATCATGCACAGTAAATCATTATACACGGTGTTTCCGGCTAGGTGGTCAATAGAGCAGGAGGTGATAGTACTTACCTGGCCAAACAAAAAATTGTATAGCAGGAGGTGGTCATATCAACCAATTCATAGTTACAGGGTGATTAAGAAAAAAGGTAGTTTTTCACAAGACACCCTGTAACTTAAGAAGTACGGAGTATACGGTCGCTGTCAAGAGCTCGTTGTATGTATATATCATCTAATTTGGGTGTGACTGGAATAGGTTATGAGCTAATAACTGTTTAACTGTTTTAAAGGTTAGCACAAAGGTTATAATAGGTCAAATTAAAGGGGAGAGTCTACAGTTTACAGTTTTTGTAAAAAAAAAATTATGTCACTACGCGAACACATGCATGTGCAGCGTGTGTATGAGCCTGCTTATGTGCGGCTGTATGTGTGTGTGGCTGCATGTGTGTTTGCGGTTCGCGTGTTTGTATGTCACTGTTCTGTACGCGAGCCTCCCCCACCCCTCCCCCCTTCACCCATTGCGTATACATACTTAATGTATGCATTTTGCACATTCTTAAAATGGATCCTTGAGTTCTTCGTGGCAGTATTCGCGTAGCTAACCATGGCAAGTGATATACTGTAGCCATTCTATGTCCCTAAAAGAGCTCCATTTTATTTTACACAATGAGTACAAGACATCATTATCACAACTTTCTACCACATAGCCACCTGATGTATGTAGTATCGGCAATCAATGTCTCTTCCTCAGAACTTAAAGTAAGCGAGCCACCAATTTTTTCCTTGTGTACACCACTTAGTCTATGTATTCTGAATAGATTCACGAGATACTTTCCACCTTCTACTCTCACGGACTTGTAACAAGTCCTTTTTAATATCTTCTAGTGTTCCTATGACGTCATCATCCTCCGTATGGTTTCGATATCTACGCATTCTTAGTCGCCTAATATAATTTCGGGGCATTTCAAAGTGAAACACGTGCACCCGCTACCGAATCTTATAACACATTGAACTATTCAGTACTCTGCGCCTCTTTACCATCATGTCAAGCAATCACCGGTACTAGCTGCCAAAGTCACCACGTTTTACGATACCTATTTATATAAAAAAAGAAGGTAAGAAAATCCGAAATTTTTACTTTAGACAACCATAACTCCTGAGGGGTACGGAACTGGTTGAGCAGTCGTTGGAAAGGCCAGGAAGTTCTCCATACAACGAGCTCTTGACCGTGACCGTACGCCCTGTACTTTTAAGATACGGTGTGTTTTGTGGAAAACTAGGTGTTTTTCTTAATCACCTTGTAACTCCGAAACGGTTTATATGCTCCCGCCCCTCTGCCTCTATTGACTACTTAGACGGAAACACCGAGTATAATCAGAACTAGCGGAATACCGAATGAAATTTTCTTTTACTGTACCTACTCTATGTAAAATGTGGAGAAGAAGTGTATTTAAATGAGGATGCTTATAATCATCCTATTCTTTACTCGAGTTGAAAATGTTTTTGTCGAAATATATCAACTATTAATCATTTTACAGCTTTTATCCAAAATTAGTGGTAGAAAATCACAGAAAAGTCAATAAAATACTCCGTTGAGTTGGTCCTAGCCGTTGGCGAATTTCCAGTAATGGTCACATTTCCGAATAGAATTTCAGCAATAAAAACGTAAAAAATGTATTTTTAATGAACCCCGTCGTATAGTATAGGTGTATACCTTTAGTATACGCATACTTCTCTATCTACAGAAATGCGCATTCAGTCCTATGACTATAATAGTGATGAAGGGACACGCTACTAATTTTCTTAGATTGCAAGAAAATCCCAGTCCCCCAAGCGTAGGGTAATTGAAAATCGATTTGAAACTGAATTGGTGGGTGGAAAGGAACTATTGTCTACTATAAATGCAATCACAGTTAATTAGAATGAAAATGAATTTTGTTCGGTCTCCAAAAGTAATTGTAGTTTATTAAGCGGAAATTTTGTCTTACTTTTAAGATTAATTAATGATTCAGCAGGATATAGTACGTATTTTTGGCATTCAGAAATCATTTGGTCAACATAAAGTTGATTACGTATTTAAAACACGTATATCTAGATAGAGAAGGAAGACAATGAATGTTGGCAAAGTTCAGATAGGCAACTTGGCGGGATTCCAAAATAAAGTGATTGTGGAGGCAATAATATTTGACATATTTTTTTATTTTATTATTATTATGAAAAAGAGGACATATGTAATTTATGTAACGGTTTTTTTAGAATATATGCAGCCAGTTGTACCTGACATCAGTATAGAGGCAGCAATCATCTCCTTTAGACTATGTTGTTAAAAAGTAACTTCAAATTGACAATTCCATCTATAAGAACGGGAATCACACTCTGAGCTTTAACTATTTACATACGCTATTATCTATATATAAATGACTCCAAATCTCGAAAATGCATTTTCTATGAGAACCCCCACGTGGAAATTGACCCACACCTAAAAACCCACGTCGTGGATTTTTCAGGCCGAAATTAAGACCATCCTTGATGCGGAAAGGTACAATACCTACTCAATTCAGACATAGAGAACAAGCAGATTGCTATCGTGAATGTCTGTGAAAGGCTTGTCAAATTATTTTGCAATCTCCAAACTGCTACTGGAGTGAAAAATCAACCCGAATTTCCTTTCTCGATGTAATGAGATACTCATTGTTTGTATAGTGAAGGAAGTCTTTTGTTCCCCGCTACAGTACAAGTTCTTGTACTTGGACTCTTGTCGTATTATAGATATGGCACTGGTTTATAGATCTTGATGAATTGTGTAAGGGTTCCTGGACCGTTACATTGTTGAACAGCTAGCTGTTCTGGATTCCATTGCCTATAATTAGCACAGTGTATGAAGTAGAGACGACGTTAAATAAAATCACAAATTGAAAACTTAATGACAAAGTTATTATTCATTACTGGCTTTTTATATAATCAATTGGCAGACAAAATTTGATACTGCTAAAATTTTTTTGTGCAAAACAATTCTGATATTTCCAAAACGAGTGAATTGAACTTTTAGAACCGATGGAATTTTTATAATTGCTGACTATACAAAATTATTGTGAAAATGCAAGAATGCAGGAAATTTACCTAATTGTATTTCGACTAAATAAGTAAGAACAATATGGAATTGAGAAACGATTAAGAACGAATACTGCCTTTAAATGTTGCAACGGCATCCTGTTTATTATTTTTGAAAGATCTAATACGTTCAGAAAATCTTGTACGGAAATCTCTACCTGTTTGTCCAACCAATTTAACTGCAACCACAATCATTACACCATATCTCATATAAACCCGATTTCAACAGTTTTTTAGTCTTGCTTTTACAATTCACCAATACATTCTTTATTGTAATTTAATTAACATTAAGCATATCTTTTAAAATTTTTGCTATTTTATATGAAGTTTTGCGAACGAAAGGTAGTTTCACCCAAATCTTTGTATTAAGCTCACTAGTATTCGGAAAAATATTATTCAATATATAGGTTGACATGTATGAACCAAAAAGCGTCCGCATTGTATGGACTCGTTAAATTGCATAAGCCTGATAATCCGATCAGACCAGTTACTACGTTCGTGAATGCAACTAGCTATAAACTATGTAAACTTGCTAAAGAAGTATTAATAGAAGAGACCAAGTTTGTGTCATCTTACTCGGTTAAAAACAGTGTCGATTTGATTCAAAAGATAATAAATTTTGATATGTCAGAAAATTCAATCTTGGTATCGTTTGACGTTGCTAGTTTATTTACATCGATACCAATTAGTAGAATCAAAAAGGTATTGTTTACAGGAATTATAGAATTTAATTAACTTGTGCATAAATCAAAATTATTTTGAGTTTGGGGGCAAATGTTACATCTTCAAGGAGGGCCTACCTATGGGGTCACCATTGTCACCCGTACTAGCGGTTATATTTATGAACAGTTTAAAGAAACTAATTTTAAAAATTCTTCGTTTTAAAGACCAGATTGGCTTCTGGTACCGATATGTGGATTATGTGCTATGTCTGTGGAAGGGAGACAATAAACAGTTGGAAGAATTTTTGAAATACATTAATAGTATGGAAGAAAATACAAGGTTCACATTGGAAGTGGAGGAGGATGAGACTTTAAACTTTTTAAATCTCAAAATTAGTCACATAGATTCAAAATATAAATTTGAAATTTATCGCAAAACAACTTATTTAGATAATCTAATACCAGTAGACTCAAAACATGCGTAGGTATAGTACTAAATTATCGGGTTTTCATACTACGCTTAATAGATTAATTAATATCCCGTTGAACAATTATGCCTATCAAAACGAACTAAATATAATTAAAAATATTGCAATAAATAACGGATTTAATACTAGATTAATAGATAACAGGAAACGTAAAATTGTCCTTTTGAATAATATTTTTCCGTATAATAGTGAGGTTAGTACAAAGAAATCGGTGAAACTACCTTTCGTTGGTAAAACTTCATATATAGTAAAATAGCAAAAGTTTTGAAAGATAAGCTTAATGTTAATGCAGGGTTTTATAATAAAAGCACAATAAAGAATATATTGGTGAATTGTAAAAGTAAGACTGACAAACTGTTGAAATCGGGTGTATATGAAATATGGTGTAATGATTGTGGTTGCAATTACATTGGACAAACATGTAGAGATTTCCCTACAAGATTTTCTGAACATATTAGATCTTTTAAAAATAATAAACAGGATTCCGCTCTTTCAAAACATTTAAACGAAGCTGGGCATTATTGTAGCATTGATAATCTAAAAATTTTACATGTAGAGAAAAAAGATAGAAAACTGGATATTTTAGAATCTTTTTATTTAATTATTTCACCACTTTTGAATTGTTTATTATGATAATTAAATTTATTAGCCAATATAACGCCAACCATACTCAATTCTTGGTTGTAGACGAATTTGTGTTGCACTCGCATAACTATCTGCGGTAGGTAGACTTTATTGCTCAGTAGCGATTAGGCACTCTGAAGATGATGCAGTTGCATCGAAATACGTGTAAGAGTTAAATAAAAGTTTTACTGTGGAAAAAAAGTATTCGTTCTTAATCGCTTCTCAATTCCATATAGCAATTTTTCTAGATCTGTGTAAATAGCCTGTAGGCAATTTATTTGTTTAAATTCTGGCCAAGCGGTATTCAGAATTTGAGTGAAGGTCAAGCGAGGATCATTGTTCAATCGAACAATAGAACAGCTGCACTTTTGTTGTTGATTTTTAACTTGCTTGCTGCAGCGGTGGTATTCCACCAAGTTTCGTGAAATTTTTACGGAAACGCAAATCGCGAAATGCTCATTTCATACCGAATACGTGGGTTTGAAGGTACGCGCGCGATGCTCAAGTGTGTATTCCGCGGTATTCCCCAGAGATGTTAAGCAGTGTTATTTAGGAGTACGAAGGTGCAGTATATGTCCTGACGTGCCCTGGGTTGGCTTTTTAGAACAATTGGAGTGTCTACTACGTGTAATTTTTTGTTGCCGAGTGTTTTCTGTGATTTGGTGTTGGTTCAAGGAGATCAGGTCCGACAAACCGTGTCTGCCTGTGTTCCTATCCTCTATGTTGTGTGTACGTGTGCCACTATAGGTTATGTGAAACTTCGTAACTTATCTTGGCGAAACTTCATTGCAGCGCTTATTTTATAGTTATGTCCATGTTTGTTAGTAATAAAATAATTTGGAATCGTTACCTTTGTGTAATGTGATGGGCGAATCTGTTTCAGAGTCTCACCTCGTATACTGTTCGAGCCCAAGGTGTGTGTCACAAAAAGTTAGATTTGCACCTCCAATTTATTGAGTAGACTCGTCCAGGTGTGAAGTTATGCTGTTTTTTCGTGAAACTATGTTGCGTATTTCGTATGGTCCCGTAATCAGAAATTTAAGGACCATGTAGCGTTGATAAGCCGAGTATGTCTGACTAAGATTTCCCGTGCCGATGCTCCACTTCGCGTTACGCGAAATCTACAAAAAAAACATTCAGTGCGACTTTGCCTGTAAACACCTATGAAACTTCACGAACAAAATACTTCAATTAAACTCGATTTTGGTGTGCAAAAGAAAACTTTATTTTTTGTGTTCTTCCTCAGTGCGTCTTGTCTTAATCTCCTTTTTAGCGGGAATCTTCTTCTTTTTTTTCTTTCTTTTACAAAATGGTCTCGGGATTTTACAAGTTCATTGACAATTGTACTAGAATAATTGTTAACTGTGCCATCTATTGCAAAAATTTACTTTTCATAAAAAATTTTAATTAAACTAATATTACTAATTTCGACTTTATTTCAATAAGAGAAATTTTATTAAACTAATTGTACTAATTTCGACTTTAGTTACAAGATTTTAATTACTAATTTGTGAAAAAAAAATAAAGCAGAATTATTTCCGTCCTTGTGCTTTGTCTCTGTTTAGTGAAAATTTGTGTTCCGATTTTGATTTAAGGTCAGGTGCTGCCATGTTGGGACTAAAAGTAAGTTAAATTGCCACAATATGTTCCACAAAAGTATTACGGTTACTTCGATTAATAAAAGTAAGAACAAATTATATAGAAATTATTAGCGGCAAATTAAATGCGTTGTTGTATGTATGTATGTTATGTGTCTGCTGCCTAAACATTCAGGTCACAGCGACTTAAGCGGAAATAAAAAAATTGAATAGTTCACTCGTCTTGGTGCTATCTCGGAAGCTCCCTTTTTCACAATTGGGATTGCACCAAAACAGCTCGCTTATAATATATCAACTTCGGCCGATTGCCAAACAGTCGTCTTTAGTCAGATTTCCCCAAATTTAACGAAAATTCTAGAAAGAATAAGCCAATCCTGAGAATATTCGTGTCATTTATTACTGAACACTCATATCTTAGATCTCACCTATACAGGATGTGGCTTGTTAGCAATACTGTATGCAGAGGATACGACGGGGAATCCTAAATGGTGTTTAACTTTCTCTGTTACTGTTTGGACCTCGCTGCTAGACGTGTACTTTCCTTGGCTCATTCCTCCTAGAAGAACTGCATTTAGTCTGCAGGGTAGAATTGGAGGAAAATTGTAAATTTTGTGAGCAATAGCTTATAAATCTGAAGCGTGTACCAGGAGCCTTTGTTCTGGCCTAAGTTCTAGAGAATCTTTATTCTGATATTTTAACAACACTCTGCAAGGAAGGAAACCAATGTTTTCAAAAGCTGTTTATACCGGATGAACTAATAATATAAATAGTTTTTTGGAAATGGAATCTACAACAATATAAAAAATATATATCTCTCTCTGAAATCCTAAATTAATTTCGAAAACTATTAAATAGTCAATAAACAGAGTATTTATTTGGAATTCGGGTTAAGTAAACATCAGCTCAGTAAGTATCCCGAACTTGCGAGAAACTGCGCATTTAAATCTAGCCCGAAATTTGGCAGGCAAGCAACTTTAGAGCCAATTGGTTCATTTCGAAAAAGGCTAATAGAAGTAGATTTCGTAGCAGAACAAATTTCAACAAAATAAAAATTATGTTCTGTTCTCTTAGATCTGATTTTTGTTTATAATGATCAAAAATCGTCTGACTTTATTAAAAAAAAAATTAAAATCCAACAATAGTTAGGTAAAGGCTTTTTAAAAATTACAAACGCAAATTAAAATGTAAATCAAGTCAAGTTTTTTTTTTTTTTATTACTATTGGGAGCTGTCCGTGCCCTCTTTTTTTCCCAAGTTAGTGCTACCATATATTTTCTATAGTGAAAAATAAAAATTAAAAACTTCGAAATGCAAAATAGCGAAAATATGGAAAAATAGTGTCATGATGTCATGTTGAAATTAAATTATGTATAAGATAGCAGCTGTGATCCTTAGTTTTTCTTTTTATAAAGCTCATCCATATATGAGTATAAGACAGAATACTGCCAACTGAGTATGTATATATATAATTGCCATAAGAAACAACAGAGATATATTTTGTAATAACGTAACCGGAGCATGAGAGACCCAATTGATCACAAATTCAAAACTTCGGCCGTGAGAAGCCAGTTACAAAATTTTCCAGATTGATTACATATCAAACATTTGTTAATGGAATCGTCTTTTTCACCCTTCCCCGGTAACCTTCTACCGTAACACTACCTATCGTAAAAACAAAATTTCTACAAGTTGTAGAGAATAAACAATCACTGTTAATTCTAAAGTAACTGTATCAAGTTATGAATGTCTGAATATCAAAAAAATTTAGTGCAATTTTGTTCGTACCTACAAACAAAGCACAGAACTAAAAATGTGAAAAATTGCAGGAATATTAGGGAATTTTTTTCAAAATATTAAAAAATTTAGATTTAGTTAAAATTTTAAATCTTAAAAATCATTAACTTCCAATGCGCTTTGAACATTTTAATTTTTTTTTAATATTTTCAATTCTCTAAATTTAAGACGTTTTTTTTTTTTTTTTTTTTCTTAAAAATAAATGTCATTTTTTTTTTTTCTGATAGAAAGGTGAAACTCAGCTTAATTTTCCCAAATCAATGCAACATTCAATGAATTTAGGCATTTGCAACCAGAAAACCTATATAGTACGTAAAATTTCCAAAATGTTAAGTTTTATTATTCTACATTTTTTGTGGAACACTTACAAATATATTTTCCTTAATATAATTCCCGCATTGTACCTCAACATTAGGCACAAAAACCTATCCCTATTTCTGAAGTGGAGCAATCCCTTTACCTACAAATTGTTGCGACTGACTCTAGGGAAAAATTGTTTACTATGTTGTTCATATCGACGTGCAACTTTCTAGCATGTCTGAGAATGGAAAGATTTAAATCATAAAATGAACATAATTTTTATAAAAACTTTATAACGACTAATCCTGATCAGTTCGATTTTCTTTGCCTTTTTTGATGGCCGTTTTTCGTGAATCCGTAATTAAATTCGAATGGCAAGGCCCAGTACATTTTTGCACATACATTTTTTGAAAAAAAATCTTATCTCAACATATCTTAAAATACTTCTAGTCACGATGACTACTTTCTTTTCAATTCTAACATATAGCAGCATCTTCTCTATTTAATTTTAAGAGTACAATTATTGTGGATTTTTTTAATTTTATACCTACACATAGATCATATGAAAATATTTTTATATGGTTGTATAATTATTGTTTTAGACTGTAGACAAGATGATTTGAATTACAATTTAAATAAATCAAAGAATATCTTTTCTAAGTTAACTTAATTAAATTTTTGTGTACTGGTACTTGTCAAAATAATATTACTGCTGCCAAAATAAAACATAACAAAATTAAATAGAATATTTGATAGTTCGCAATTGAGGAGAACTAAGCACATATCGATTTCGTTTCTGTTAAAATTTTCTTTACTTCACTTTTATCGTCTTGAGTTAAAAAGCTCCAATTGAATTCAACTCTCGTTTCCAATGACTCAAATTTGTCTTATAAGCCATAAAAAAATTTATATATAGTCCCTAAATCGGGTAAAAGCAATTTCATTATTCACTTAAATACTAATCTTGTACATATTTAACTAACCTTAAGCTTCAACCTATAGGGAAAAAAATATTAAAATATTTCAATATCATCCCTCAATAGAGTTTTCTTTTTCTTTTTTATTATAATTCGTCTACCTACCTCATAATGAAAGTTAGCCAGGTCAGAGGCTAAATTTAATCGAAAAAAAAAAATTAACTTCTCTTATATAGTATACCTTCAAAACCACACCAATCCCTTTTGTTAACACAAATATACCTATTTATGGGTATACGTATAGCTATATATATATAATTCAGCATAAACCACATCCTTTTCTGTAATTTAAATCCTTTGGTAAGTCGAACGAAAAGGCACCCTTTTAATAACCTCCTCCAACTTTTTAGATTGTACCAAATCGGAAATGTCCATGATTCGGAAGAGAAAGAAACTAACAAAAACAAAGAATGTAAAAAAGAAATGCTCTGCGAATATATCTACGCAGGTATACAGTTAAGGATTTTCCAGGCTAATGAAATTTATACATTCATTTCCATTAGAGGCCTTTACTTCTGGGACAAAATTTTTGCTTTCAATTCCCTTACACATATTTTCGGGTTTACTTCGCCGCGCTGTCTGCTCGTCTATAAAACGGAAACCTTCCCTTCAGTGGGGCTTCATTTCATATTGAATTTAGTATAGGAAATCAACATCATTCAAAGGCTGTGTTATAATAATGCAATGGAGAGTTAGTATATGTAGGTATAAGCTTGAAGGGATGTACTTGAAACTTCAAGTCAGGTCTCTAGAGGGTCATTGCCGCCATCATTGAAACAGGAAATTTACATTACCACTGTGTACATGTACCACCTTTACATTGTTCTTTCCATTTTTTTCTATTCCCTTGAAATCTACAGGAATTTCGCCTTTTTCATATTCTTTCTCTCCCCCTCGCCCACCCACAATACTGGTTGGTTATGAAATAAACAGGACTATTCTATCCCCTTTACTCTATTCGATCCTATGGTAGAAACTACATACAATATGGCTTTGTGGTATTAAGAGTAAAAGCATTACTTCACTTAGAGAACTCAGAAAAATGGGAGCGAATGGTTTTAATAGCTACTATGAAACCTAGAGATTGTCATAACACCCTCGCGGCTTTTGCTATTGGGAAACTGAACCAACTTCAGATGCTGCCCTTTATTTACATAGAACGAGAACGGAATGTAAGTATACGCGAACTGCATGTGAATATTGTGAACATAACAATAACCGTAATAAAAAAATTAAAATACTTTCTATGTTTTCAAGAATGTTGTGCGGGCGGATAGTAAATTGCATGGACTTAACTGTTCACTATTTTGCTATGTACTCAGATGTATTTCATAGACAGATCCATACATATAATATACGTTCTTTTTATCTACCATAAACAGAATTCAAATGTTTCTACTCTAATTAAGTCTGTTCCATCGAATACTTTCTTGCATTTTTCAGCATACTAATTACGAACTAAATGGCATAATATTGTCTCAGAATTCTAGTTTTATGGCACTCTTGATTTGCTATACTAACTATTGCCATTCGTAGACTGAATGAATCATAAAACATCCTAGGAGCTCAAATATCAACGAACGAAACACGAACAGTGTGACAAATTGATATAAGTTTTGGGCCTAGCTAATTGTTCAGACGTAGCGGACAAATATTCTAGCGACACGAAATCAAAATAAATAGCACCATCTATAGTTCAAACAATAGCCTTTCTTTTGTCTTAAAGCTAACTGAAATCGATGTCATCGACTACAACTACCGCTGCTGGTACGTACGCACGTAAACAACAGATGGCTTTGGAAGTTTATGACGATTACAATTCGATTTATATAAAAAAAAAATTTGTTCAAAATAAATTTAAGTGGAGCTTAAAAGATTATTTCCTAAAAGGTTCAAGAATAGGCTCTTAAAATGCAATAATCAGGATTATTTAAATTTTTAATTAATTTAATTATTTTTTCTCTGAAAATATTTTAATTAGTGTTCAAAGAATGGGCGTGAGAAAATAAGTATTTAAACTGTCTACAAAATTTCGAGTTTTATATGTAGCTTTTTAATTTATTTATTTTTGGTCCTGGGTTCAAATTTCCAATTGGATATTATTCTTAAGTTATCTCTAGCATTCTTAAGTAGAAAAATCAAGTAGGGTAGACTCGATACAAAAGAACCTACGTATGTAACTCATAACAAGATAGCAAGCAACACGATTTTTATCGAAACTATAACCCAGATAACACAGAACATGTTCTGATCATCTTCTTGATATGTTCCACAGGATCTCAGAACATGTTCTCTGACTATACGTATTGATATAAAAAAACATATTCTTTCCATATACTTTTTATAAGACTCATGTCCCTCTGCCGAGCGAAATCTTCTGACGTCGGTTAAAAATGATCGTGTGATAATCGGTGCGCATCCGAAAGAACATATTCTGAATGTTTTCTAAAGGATATAAACTTGATATAAATGAGCATCCACAGAAACATATTCAAAACGTATTCTAAACAATATTAAATAGATGTGGATGAAACCCATATTCGGGACGCTTTAAAATGAATATAAAATTGAAAGGAGCATAAAAGTGAAATTTGTATACTTTAATTGATTTATATAAAATAAAAATGTACTCAATAAACGAAAATTATTCAATAAAAATATATTATATAACGAAACATAAGAAAAAAATAAAACCACACACAGACATTAGAACTGGACTGAGAACATTAACCGAGATTCCGTTTCGAAACGAAAATTTTATATAAAATAATGTATCGAAAACGAATCATTTTTATATCCGACGATACACAAACCCGAACGCTGCAGCACCGAGGCATGAACGAAAATTTGATTTGCCAAAATGCATATTAAAAATGTATTCTATTTATATCCAGTGGATTACCTTTACCGAAATTGAATGAAGTTTACCGAATTGGAGCCGATCGTCTGTGTCCAAAAAGTATCTCTTTAGAATATCTTCCATTTTGTATCTGGACAATAGAGGGCAGCAATAAAAGCAGTGTCTATTTGTTTTGTGTTTTTATCTATAAAATGCTATAATTCCCAGATAACATAGAACATGTTCTGATCATCTTCTTGATATGTCCCACAGGATATGAGAACATGTTCTCTGACTACACGTATTGATATCAAGAAACATGTTCTTTCCATATGTTTTTTATAAGACTCATGTCCGCCCTGCCGAGCGAAATCTTCGGACGTCGGTCAAAAATGATCGTGTGAGTATCGATGCGTATCCGAAAGAATATATTCAGAACGTATTCTAAAGGATATAAAATTGATATAAGCATCCATAGAAACATATTCAAAACGTATTCAAAACGATATTAAATAGATATGGATGAAACCCATATTCGGGACGTTTTCAAATGAATATAAAATTGAAAGAAGCATAAAAGTGAAATTTGTATACTTTACTTGATTTATATAAAATAAAAATGTACTCAATTAACGAAAATTATTCAATAAAAATATAACATACAACAAAAAATAAAACCTATAAAATAAAATCTAACTTAAACAAAAATTCAAGTATCAAGAAAACTTAAAAAAAATCCAGTACCTATGTATAGTAAAGGGTTTTCCAATAATAGGTGTTATTTTAATTAGCCCGCTATTTCGGTAGATGTCACTTTTGGCGCTGTCATTTTTTGACACTTGACAAGTAGAAACTACGCCATTAATAAAAATGGAACGATACACGATTCAACAACGCATTGAACTTATTAAAATTCACTATAAAAATGGTGAAAATGTGACAGAGACGGTTCGTAAAACTCGAACATTATTGGGTCGTCGTGAAGCACCTTGTCGGACCGTAATACAGAAATTGGTAGAAAAATTCGAGCTGTCGGGACAAGTTAGTGATGTGAAGAATAAAACCAGTGCACGTGGCTCAAGAACAGCCGAGAATATTGCTGCTGTAGCCGAAAGTGTTGAAGAAAACCCAGGTTTGCCCATTCCTCGCCGTTCTTTGGAATTAGGCATTCCACAAACGTCATTACACCGTATTTTGCATAAAGATTTGGGTCTTAAGGCTCATAAAGTTCAGTTAACACAAGAACTCAAGCCGGCCGATCATCAACAACGTCGAGTCTTTGCTAATTGGGTCCTTGAAATGCATGAAAATGATCCGGAATTCCATCGAAAACTCATCTTGAGTGATGAGGGCCATTTCCACCTCGATGGCTTCGTCAACAAGCAAAATTGTCGCATCTGGGGATCGGAAAACCCAAGAGTTATTGTTGAAAAGCCTCTCTATCCTCAACGTGTGACTGTTTGGTGCGGTTTATGGTCCCGCGGGGTCATTGGACCTTTCTTTTTCGAAAATGAGGCTGGAGCAACAGTTACGGTGAATGGATTGCGCTATCGACAGATGATTAATGATTTTTTATGGCCGGAATTGGATGGCATTGATCTGGACGACGTTTACTTTCAACAAGACGGCGCTACGTGCCATACAAGCAACGAAACCATTGATCTTTTACGGGAAAAGTTTCCGGACCGTGTTATCTCTCGAAGAGGTGATCACAATTGGCCACCGAGATCTTGTGACTTAACACCTTGCGACTTCTTCCTTTGGGGCCACGTGAAAGAGCAGGTCTACGCCAACAGCCCAGCGTCGATTCAAGACCTCAAAGATGGAATTCGTGAGGCTATCGAGGACATAGGGCAGCCACTTTGTGATTTGGTTATGGAAAATTTCATGAAAGGGATATGGTCCTGTAGGCGTGGTCGTGGTGGTCATTTGGCTGGTGTTATCTTCCGTTATTAACGGCATACCTTCCTCTTTATAATGAAATAAAGATCCGATCATTTATCTCAAAAAATGGCATTTTTCTTTGAATATCAAAATAACACCTCTTATTGGAAAGCCCGTAGTACACAAGAGTTGCTATAAAAATTGTAAGAATGCACGTTAAAGCTGGTATGAAGAATCAAATCGCATCTACATTTTCTCCCCTAATTAAGTATGTAATTTCTTTTTTCGTCTGATAAATGCATTCGGAGATAACTATAAAAGAACTTCTTTTTAAAGTTAAAAAATGGCTGTTTTTTAGTACAAAAATAAGCATATTTTCAGCTCATCCCTACTTCCTTAAAAAAGTACCCTACTATGAAAAAATCTCAATTTGACTCGCCGTCGCGAATATAAAACAAAACTAACCACTCACAAAAAAAAAAATGATACCCTTTATCGTCCCTGGCGATTGGCACTTTTGCACGCTTCCCAAGTTTTCCCTAATTCACCAAACATATTAGGAATTGCGAATGGAGAATTAGGGAGTTTTAATCGGAGAAAACGAAAATTCTCATCTCCCAAATTCCCAAGATCTCCGTGTTATAGAATGAGGTACTTGTACGAGAGATTTCTTGCGAATCCATCCAATTCCGCGTCTTCTTTCAGATGTTATTTTGTCTCATGTCGTAAATCAGTGCTCTATCAAAGGAAACGGGAGTGGAAAAGTTATGATCTTGTTTTAAAGAGGATATTGGCGAACTCGTTATTCACTGATCGAAACATGCAATCTAATCTGACAGTTGAGGCACTCCCTATAGATACCGCAAGAGTGTCAAAGGAGTAAGCGAAATCAAGTGTACTGGCATCGGCATAACTATGAATATGAATGGGATTGAAAGTAACGGAAAGCAGATCATTAATGAAAAATTAGGAAGAGAGACGGAGAGATAACAGAGCCCTGGGGCACACCGGCATTTAAAGAGTGAGATTCAGATATAATGCCGTCCAAAAAACAACACGAATTAGGCGACCAGGTAGAAAACTTTCAATCCATAATAGAAGAGGATGGGAGAGATCAAGTGATTTATGTTTGATTAATAGGGCAGGATGCCAGACTCTATCAAAGGCCCTTGAAATATCTAGAGCAACAATTATGGACTCACTAAAATTGTGCAGACTACGGTTCTAACGTTCCGTAAAAAAAGTCAGCAACTCTCCAGATGAGCGACCAGTCCGGAAACCATATGGCCTATCGTTGATCAGTTTATTGGTTTCTAGATACTTCATTAATTTGGAGGTAACGACAGACCTTTGCAAGAATCGAAGTAATTGCAATTGGTCGATAATTTGAGGGATCGCTACCCTCACCTTTCTTGGGAATAGGCTGAACGTGAGCTAGTTTTCAAGCAGTTGGTAATTTTCCTGTCGAAAAAGACATGTAGAATAGTTTGCGCAGAGGCTTAGCCAAGGATGAGGCGCAGCTTTTAATTAACAGGGGCGAAAAACCATCAGATCCTGCGGCTTTGGATACGTCAATCACCCTATGCAACTTGAGCACATCTCTCGTACGGATGTGTATTGGCTGCTGTACACATCCACACGGGAGATGCAAAACGGGTGTTTGTGAAGTGGGTGCAAGAAGAGAATTTGAAGCGAATCTAGCAGCCAAAATATTGGCTTTATCCAGGGAGTCCACAATCACTTTACCATGATTAAGTATTGAAGGCATATAGGAAGTGCTGAAGTTGTTATTGATGATTTTGACCAGAGACTAGAAACCTTTGCTTCCTTGTGGCTTGCCAAGATTCTTTGTATCATACTCTGGTCAAAAAGAAATTTATCTCTCTCGATAATTGACTTAAAGTTGTTCCGTGCAGTCTTGTGGACTTTTTTCAGTTTTGGACATGGATGCAGTTGATAGACGCGAAAAGTAGACTCTTTCGCTTTTAGTGCTTGGTTGCATTTATCGCTTTACCACAAGCGATTTTACTGTTGTTGAGATCTACTGTACGAATACGGAATGTATTCACGTATGCCAAGATTTAGAACGTTAGAAGTTTTAATGTGCATTCATCAACATCACTCGAAGCAAAACAGACCGACCAATCAATTTCTCTAAGATACTGATTGAGACTTTCCCAATCAGCATTTTTATAGTGCCATAGAAGCCTACTTGAAAGTGATGAAGTAGGGCGGCGCAGAATGGTGGTGGTAAATTGAGCCTTGATTACGCAGTGGTCTGAATTACCAAGAGGAATATTTGTCGGGGTGAGATGTCAAAAACAGATCTAATGAATTAGGTCTATCTCCAGCTGCATCAGGAATTCGCGTTGGTGCATCCACAAGCTGTTGCAAATTAAGCGATTCACAGAAGAGTTCGACAAATCGGTCCGCAGGGCTTGTGGAAGAAGAATGTCTCAGCCACGGTATGTTATGGACATTAAAATCACCTTCTAGGACGATTTCAGAAGAGGGAGAGACAGAGAGCAAGTTATAAATATTGTTGGAGATATTGTCAAATGCGAATATCGTGTCGTCATCAGACATATTTTGGCTGCGATAAAGGAAACAGAAGTAGATGATGTGTCTGTTGAGTTTGAACCTAATCCAGATGTATTTAAACTCTGGATTGGCGGAAGGAAAATCTTTAAGATTAGTAAAGAAAACATCATTCCGAATATATATTACGATCCCCCTATGAGGCGAGAAAAATAGGCACCAAGCTGTAACCACGGATGTGATACTAATTAAAATCAGCATCACAAACGGCCTTGGTTTCACTTAGCGCAAGAATTGCCGGATTTTTAGAGTTACGGTGGCAGTACACCGAAAAAACGATTATCACTTAATCGGCGAATGTTGCAGAATTCTATGATAAGATTGTTCAAAAGCAAAACAAACAAAAAACGCAGAAGAAAAGGCGACGCACACACAGAACACAGGTATTTGGGCGCCACCAAAAAAACACAACAATAATGTTATGCCTATGTGTTGCTTTCAGTACCCCAGACCATGTACTTCAATAACCTCAGCTGGGAGCACCCATAATGCTGATCAGTGACAAGTGGTAATGAACTTGAACTGATTTCTGATGGGGAAAAATAAATACATTACCGTTATGTGAAAGTAAAATAGTCGCTTTGAATATCCTTGAATAGGTTTAAAAATCCTCGAAGCGATGATGCTCCATCGATGTGCATTTTCTACTTTTTTAGTATGGCTGTGTACTGTTACTTCACTTTTAAGAAAAATTGTACAAGATTTTTCGATATTCAGATCACGAAACTGCTTTTTTTTTGCTTTCGACTTTCATTTGATTTCGAAAAATATGTGTTTAGTTTCAAACGAAAGGCCTTCTACAGAGTACAATCGATTAGGACACTTTGTCTTTTTGATCAATAAAAGGTCAAAAGCGACTTTTAATTCACAACGCTCCAAATTTTTGAGCAATTTGGTAGCATATCTATATCACTGTTACTACAAGAAAGACGAAGGTGAACAGTAACCTGACAAGGTCAGTAGGCATGGGAGTAGGCATGTGCTGGGCGAAGTAAAAAGTATACACAATTTCAACAGATGATGGAATAAGGTAAAAGTCTTGCAAAGTAAAATTCAGCCAGAAATTAGTCACTTTTAACAGCACAGTAAATTCTCCCAAAATCAGTAATTTGCTATTAAACAAGATCCGTCTAGGCATTTAATTAGGCGCTAAATACTACCACGGTATATAAAATTTTTGATTTGTGCCGTTAATATCTCGCATATTTCGACTACAAAAATTCCTTATTATAAGCCGCGACTATTATACAAATTAAAGTGTTCAAAAAGGTACGGTAGTCATAGGTAATAATAATTAAAAATATCTTGGAGATAACCAATCTTCTAGTTTATACTTTTTTATAATTGTTGTTGTTTTTTCACGTCTTATTTATACAATTTATAGATTTAAAAAAAAAAACCTTTAATCTTCCCTTTTTTCGGTTCCTGCAAAACTATTCTCAGTGACAACATTGAAGATTAGCCATACAAATTTCAAATAGCCATCATCGTCACACCCGGCATGACAACTCATCACGGTACATATGCATCTACTTAGTTTAATTATATGAAATTTAATTTACAAGCACTAGCTAAGCTGACCTTAAACAATCAATGCCAGTATATACACAGATAAATTGGCTATTGCATAAAAATTTGGCTCTGGGAAATAACGCCCAACGAAATAACGTCCGAAGGCAGTAAGTGAAATAAGACCCAAAAAGGTTGAGTCTTATTTCCAAATGAAATAAGGTCCGAAAGAAAAAGTGAAATAAAACCTAAAGTAGGAGAAAAAGGGCCAACAAAAAAGTGAACTAAAGCCCAAAATTCAGATCAAGAGAACAAGCCCACTGGGAAAAAAGCGCTCTCAGAGCTCTCCTGAAGCGCTTCTCTGGAAGCTCGTAGCGCTTCTTTTCCCTATCCCAGTTCATGTCTTTTTAATATAGGCATGTCCGCAGAGGCAAGCGCTTCATTGCAGCTCTTAAGAAGAGCTCTAGCTGCGCTCTAAATGATGACCGAAGAAGTTTTTTTGAATGTGTCTTTTCGAAACCTTTAAAGAGATTTTGGATAATCATCGCAGTGCTTCTTGATTAATCTCATAAGAGGCCTTCCAGACAGAGAATAGTACTTACTAAGGCACTTGCGTTTGCTCATGCTTATTTGTGGGATTAAATTTTATTAAGTTGATTAAATAAGCCAATATTCTTCCTTTTATACTCACTTATATTAAACAAAACTTCATAACTAGTACATAAGTATATACTTCTAACCACTCTAAATATCACATTGAAAATGTGAGATGAGTTACTTTGTACAATAGTGGAAAGATACATAGCTTAGATTGGTGGAAAATTAGATCAGATCACCTCTTGTTACATTTCAATATGTTGGAGCTCATCAAATAATCTTCTATATCCTCCAACCGTTGGCTCTAGAAGCACTTGAGTTTCTTATTTGCGTTTTTGCTTATTTTACTGGATAAATCAGTGAATATGCTTCTAAAGGGCTGCCAAATGATGGCTAGAGAAGCGCTTAAATTGTGCTCCGTTCAGAAGCGCTGGTTTTTCGTCCCAATGGGAGCAAATGAAATAAATCCCAAAATATTGATAATGATGTGTGTAAAGTAAGTGACGTGGGTGGGGGAAGAGCGTTGGAGCGGTGCCTTCTTGCGTTGGGGCGGGGTCATCGGAAAGAGGGCTGGCACTTCACCCGGAGGGCGCGGGGCGACGGCAAGAGGGCTGGCACTTCACCCGGAGGGCGCGGGGCGACGGCAAGAGGGCAGGCACGCCTGCCTGCTCCTTACCGATGCCTCCGCCCACCCCGCGCGACGCGTTCGTATTTTTTAAATCGAATATAAATGCGGTGGCGCTTTGCACCCCTTGCCGCCGCCCCCTACCAGCCCAGCACGCGCGACGCGTTCTTACTTTACCGACATCGTTGGGAAATATTAACTTGGAGAGTTTTGCTATGAAAATTCATAGCGAAATAAGTCAATCTGAAATTGACTCAGTTTGCTGCTAAGTCTGCAGCTCAAGAATTGAATGGAAAAAACTCTTTATGCAAATGAAAATCTATGAAAATAGAAATTTCATTGCAAAAAGAGGGCGTTTCATATAAGCAGGACCCATATAAGCGTCAGTACGGCTTGGTTCCTGCCTGCCGTATACGCCAAAGCTAACAACCAGGCTGACCTCATATATACATTTAAAATAAATTTTAAGTGTGAATTAATTTTTGCGCATTATTTCATCAGGATCAATTTTGTTTCTTGGGTTTTATTTCAGTTACGAATTTTTTATTGTATATCATTATGAAATAACGCCCTAAGCCGATAAGTGAAATAAAAGCCAAAAGTGTGAAATAACACCCAAAAATTTTGGACATTATTTCACATTTGACACGTTAAAATTTATATCGAATTTTCATGTCTTATTTCACTTATCACTTAGCGAGCACACTAAGCATACTTAGTCCGGCTAAAGGTTATTTTAAAATTCACATTGGGGAACTTTAGTCAGCAACAACAGTGTGTATGTGCGTATGGTTATATATGTATAGTTTCTAGTTTCATGATTAATTAACAATTTTAAGAGAATACCACCCTTTGATTAATATTAATGAGTCCTCTCGGATTATGCTTCATCCTTCTTTAATGTACATATAAACTGGGATCTGTTTTTGTTTCATGATATTTTTACAACCACTTCTCGTTGACTCAACACATCAACAGAACAGATGTCAGACGGTAAATGATTCCAATTAACTTCTGGACCAGTGGCTAATTTACATATTTCTGTGCACTCCGCTGCAAGTATGATGTATCTTTCTTCTTTCATCAGTTAGATATATAAATATATAAAAAAAATTTCAGCTTGCTTTCTTCATTTAAGTAATTGACCAGAACCATCCCAGCCAGATTCGTGGATGGACCACCAAACGTAAAAATTTGATGAAAATGACAAGATGACAGTTTTTCCTAAACTTTTATCTTCTGAGTCATCGATTGTAATGTGAAAATTTTGTTTTTGTTTTCTTTTTGTAATTTTCAGAACTACCCCCTAAGGATGGATAGATGGAAGTCGTGTAATGTTTTTTCCTTTCCATTTTTTTATTTTAGGCCAAAATAAAAATGTTATCGCTACACTCGTTGACTCAGGACGCTGATATAATGGCTATTAATCTTCTGTCCTGCATAGCTACCCGATATTTTGTTTAACACTTATTTACTAGCAATCAATATTCAACACCGTCTGGTCATAACTGATTTTTTTTCCGATTCATATTTCCCAATGTTTTGGTGGAGTCATATATTTTACGTGTGGTTTTTTGTTTTGTTTTTTTGTTTATAATAATCAGCAAAAGGTGCTGGAATTGAGGAAAAATATTTGAAGGAAACATAACATACTTAGATTATGGGTTTAGAATAATCAGAGAACTTCTGTTCTATAATTTCTTGTCATTAAAAAAGCGTTCATAGTTCAAGTTCTCCGGTGTGAAAAAGTAAGACGAAAAATTCTCAACTGAGAGGATTTGAGAAGCGAGTACAGAATTTCCGAATTTTTCGTCTTACTTTCACTTCTCAAATTCTCCGGTGTTTGCTTGTGGAAAAGTAAGACGAAAAATTTTCAATTGAGAGAGAATTTGAGAGGTGAGTACGGAATTCCCGAATTCTCCATTCCACTTATTAATTCTCCGGTGTTTGCTTTTGGAAAAGTAAGACGAAAAGTAAGTAGAGAATTCCCAAATTCTCCATTCCACTTGTTAATTCTCCGGTGTTTTGCAAGTGGAAAAGTAAGTGGAAAAATTGTATGGTCTACTTTTGTTGCGTTTTGTGGAGGTATCTAGGTAGCTATGAATTTCAAATTGAGTTATGGACTCACTGCGTATCCTGGCTATATTGTAAAAAACAAATTATTTAAATCCATGCAATACTAACAGAGGAACAAGGATTTTGTCTCTCAAAGTACCCGCTAAAAATTACAAATTACGCGAAATTGATCAATTTGGTCGTCGTCCAGTACAGAAGAGATGCTGTAAAATTTTTAAATATACATGGTAAAGCTTGTGTGTAGGATGAAATCGCATCTACATTTTGTCCCCTAATTAAATATGTAAATAATTTTTGAATACGATAAACCGTTTTGGAAATAACTGTAAAAGAAGTGTAGCAGTCCTTTTTAAGGTTAGGCGCCCGTGAATATTGCGATAGCAAAATTTACCGCCGAGGCCGCTCAAATCTGCAAATTACCGTTAATCGAAATAAAATATAGCCTATAATACCCATGCATGGCTAATTACCAAAGTGAATTCTTACTTTTTTTTTATTGGGCTTAGAGATCCTGAGCTTACCCCTGCAAATTATTGCAGCTCCTGATATTGGCTTATTTTTTTTTTAATTTCCCTTAATCAGCTCCCATTTCTACCCCGCACTCTTCCCGCCACTTTTCTTAAGCCTATCTTGTTCGCGCTGAGCTCCCATTTTTTTTGATACCACATACATTCTCTCGTTATCCCGGAAAAACTCGAGAAAACCTACCCTCCTACATCCCTCAAAAACTACCAAAAAAAAAAAAAGAAATTTAAATTTATTTCGACAGTGGAAGATAATAGGCAGATGTACCTCACATATGAAAAATAGTCCAACCCTCTACAACAAAAATTGATACCCTTAATCGTCCCAGGAGATTCGCACTTTTTCACATTTCTTACGTTTTCCCTAATTCTCCAATCACGTTAGTGAATTGGGAATGGAGAATTAGGGAATTAAGAATTCTAAGAAAACGCAATTCTCATCTCCCAAATTCCCAAATTCTCCGTGCTACAGAATCCGGCCCCAGGTTGGCCTTCCGATTCGTTTCACGTATAATTATGTGTGCAATGTCGTCGGTGATCAAAGAACGAAAGATTGACAGCAGATCATAAATCATCTTGTTTGATGGCCCTGGTTTGCTTTGTTTGTAGTCGATAACGTTATGAGCACGTATACGGTGGTTGATCCTTGTCCTCATCGAATTGGTCGTCATCGATTTCAACAATTGCTTCGCCTTCGACATCGGACATATCATTCCTACATTCTGGCCTATATATAAGGTCAGTGTCGTCATCGCCATCGTCAAAACGGTAATCGTTGTCGCTCATTTCAGCCTCCATATAAGCCCGATATTTTGCATCGGCCTTAAGTTTTTCCTCCGCAGACAAACATTGGTAACGCGTTTTATTATTTAGAACTCAGTTCACAACACCCCAATCATCGTCTGCCATTGTCATATAAAAAAAATCTATAAACACAAAATTACACACCGAAAAAATAACAAACCAACAAAATAACCTTAACACCGGAATAAGTGACCAAAAAAAATATGTAGGTATTCGAAAAAATCAAACAACAAAACTCAGAAGGACTCAAAAATTGGTGTTTAATAATCAAACGGCAGTCTTAAACTGGCTGGCAGCTAACTCAAATACAATATCAAATACTATATCGCCTCTATTAAATACAAGGTCCGTAGAGACGTTGTACCTGCGTTTATGTAGAAAACGCCTTAAAATGAACCTGTGCTCGAACAGACCTGAAATTTATTTTAAAGATTCAGAATATCATTTTTATGGAATACATATGCAGTGAAACGTTTCTAGCGCATGGTACCATAAAATTATGAACACACAAAAGTTGTAAAAGGTCCGTACGGACCTTCTCACCAATCGGAGGATTAAGACCTGTAGTAGACGCTAGAAAATTTGAAGAGCTACAAATTTCTAGAGCAAACCTGAACGATACCACAACGCAATTCTCCAGCGGATGAAACATATGCAAACTAAAGCTAAAGATTAACTTTAAAAACATGAATGTATACACTGTTTATGTACCTATAATGATAAACAAAAAAGGTCCTCATATCCGTTTTGTGGGCAAATACAGTAGCTCCACAAAAGGTTAAATGTTATTGTAACTAACAAAGGCTCCTTCTTGTTGTTCCAGTTTGGAAAAATGTCATAGTTCATATTATTCGTTTTAGGATATATATTTAATGGTGTTATGGAAAAAAGATCTCCATTTCTACTGTTGCAAGTTCAGTACGATCTGACAGCAAGATACGCCACAAAAGAAACGAAAAACTAGAAATGATCTTTGTGAAAAGTAAAGTTTCAAGAAAAATGCTTTGTGATCCAGAACTCAAATGTTTTTAATATTTTTATTGTTGTTTAACTTATAATTTTTATAAAAATCCAGTTCAACCTTGGATTGCAAAAGGGGAAAAATGATTAGGCATGTTTTCGTTTTGGTAAGAGCATATTGCAGAGATATGTTGCTACTAAAAAGCATCAGATATCTATTGGTGGAATTCAGAATGTTAAACCAATATCGCTTTGATTTTCTGGTTCGCCTAAACAGAATGTATAAGTCTCTGAAGCTAAAATAAAATTGGCTAACTCTTTTGCGTAGCATTTTCAATTGTTGATCATTTGTCACCCTTATTAAAGGATATATTCTCTAATTGTTGAAACGTAAAAGATATGCATCTTGGTCGGGCGAAGAATACAAACAAAATACAAGTATAATTTGCTTCAGGGAAATGTTCACTTTTGACTTATAATTAAACAAGAGGTATTACTAATTTATTTTGTACTGGGAAGATTTTCGCATTAAATTTTTATGATCATCTGTTACTGTAAAATTATTGCAACCATTATTACTGTGTGACTCTATTTTATTTCTCTTTTTAGGGTTCTGTACACAAAGGGTAAAAACGGAACCCTTATTACTAAGCCTCCGATGTCCATCCGTCTATCACCGGGATGTATCTCAGTAACCGTAAAAGGTAAACAGTTGAAATTTTAACAGAGTGTGTTTCCTATTGCCGCTACAATAACAAATAATAAAAATAAAATTAATTTAAAAATTAAAGGGAACCGCATACTAAAACGTGTTTTTTGGCGTATACATAGTGTTAAATTTTGTACGATGGTACGGAACCCTTCGTTTGCGTTTCCGACTCGCACTTGGCCTGTTTTTTGCCTTCACATCACTTACAACAGCAAATATATGCTTTGATGCAGCATTTGAATGAGGTAAACACAAACAAAGTCTGGCTAAGTTCGCATAGTAAACGACTACACAAAAAATTCCAAAATTCTAAAATGTCTATATTTTCTAAATTTTGCCGTTGTACTGCATCAAACTCACAGCAGATTGTTTATTTTATCTTTGAAGATGTACACTTTGTTACTTGTAAATAATAAATACGTAAATAAATAAATAAATAAAATTTATTTATGAAAACACAAAATAATACTGTTTTTTTTTTACTTAAGCTAATTAATTATTTAGGGAATTTTTCTATAGAAACTCAGGAAGTTTTCGTCTGATTGGCATCACTGGGGAAGGAGGCAATTCATTTAAATGTGGTGCGGTAAAGCGTAATCCCAGCACATTTTAAGAACATGTAGATTGTTTTATAAACCCCTCTTTGATTGTGATTGTAAATGATTAACTGTTATCCCTTGTTTTTTTTTTTTTTTACATTTCTTCAAGTTGCTATTAGATTGGTATAAAAAATTATATAATAAATGGCAATTAGATATAGATATAATCTCTATACGCAAAGTTGTCCTAAATATGGATTTTAGTTTTCTATTATATTTATGATAGCGTTCATAACCCTGCCAGATGTCAATAAGATTTATGCATTTTAGACCCCTACAAAATTTGAGGTACGTACAAGTTGTTTTTTTCCTCTTAGTTTAACACTTAACGAGCCATTAGAATTCATAATGAGCTTCTCTAGAAGGGTATTATCAAATATCAACTAATGATGTTATGGGACCAATAAAAACGATGCCCCCTAACTTTTGAGAATGGTTGGGGCAACAGTATGTAGTACAAAAGAATCTACTTAAATTGAGGAAGAGAAAAAAAATTTAATAAAACCGACATGTGGTTTTACTACTTAAGCCTCTCTAGATCGCCTTTCACAATGTTCTTGTTTTATAAGACTGAAATGCCCACACACAAAATAAGCGCAAGTTATTAAAGCTACTGATCAACAGAAAGATACTAAACTGAGATATTACTAAGAAGCCGACAAGAGGGTACTTGTTTTGTGTATTGCTCATATGCATATATGAATGGATAGATGACTACCGTTCATTCTTGTCTCAAGTTCACTTTCATTATTATGAAAATGAAAGCAAGTTGCCGGATATACTAGAATATTCTGCTATGCCAGCCTCTGTTTGTAGTGAAATTTTCTTCAATTTATTTAACGTCTATTGCATTTCCCTGAAATGAGATCAGAAACACATTTATATTTTACGCACACAGAATCACACAATACCTTAGCCTTAAGCGTGATACAAATATTTAGATTCATATCAAGATAGCTATTATGAAATGTTATGTTGCATTTATGTTGGCTGATTGATTTTTATCCATGCATTATTTTTGGTAATCACATCATTCTATTACAGGCATATTACTAAACACGCTCGTGACTAAATGTGATTAAAAAAAAAGTGGAAACTTTGTTTGAAGCAATAAATAAAACTGTTACAGATTTCCGGTGTGTATATATGCCTTGGATTTATATGAACTATTCGATATGTACTCGTACATATGTATTTCACATGAAATTTGTATGTACATTTTTACCAAATATTTTGTAAACAAAGATATTCGCGTTCATATGACATGTGTCATTAGAAAAGTATGTCTAAATATGGGAAATGCATATTTTAATGCTGTTGACTTGAGTAATGTTTTGTGCTGATAATGATAATTATATATGTAATTATACGGAATGTCTGGTTTCATAAATCGAGACTCCGCTTCCTCTGCGTATGGACTTTATATGATGTTTCTATAGAGATATGAATACTTAATAAATAGACATTGTAAAGCCATGACCACGGTCAACAAAAGTAAATAGAAATCAGAACGAAAAAGAAATAAAACAAACAAAGTTTGCTCGACCTCAAGAAGAATTTGCAACGCAAGCAAATTCCGCTATGCAAGCATAATTCTTCATTAATAAAATATATACACCTGAAGTCATTGCATTACTATCATTATGACTCAATCAGAAATTGTCTGTACGATTTCTGATTATTAATTTTGTATGTTGCAATTCTGCAATAATCCCCCCTTTTGAATTGTAAAGAAATACTGATTCCTTTGTAATCGATTTATATAAATAAGCAGTTATTGTTCAATAAAAATTAGACTTAATCTGACTATCGAAAGGTGTCATTTTATTTCTCAAAATTCAACGTCGGCATACTCTGCCATCATGCTATTACAGCGGCATACTCTGCCTTAGCAAAATTCAAGATCGGCATACTCTACTATCCCTCTATAATAGCGGCATACTCTGCCTTAGTACAGATATAACAGCGGCATACTCTGCATTTAAATATAAAATAGCGGCATACTCTGCCACATGTATTACATTGGCATACTCAGCCTTACATTATATAACAAATAGCGGCATATTCTGCCATAGAAGGAGCTCTGGCATATTCTGCCGTTTAATATCATTATTACAGCGGCTTCGTAGTCATCTAATAATAAGTACGGCAGCGCTCTGGCTCTTCAACATAACTCCGATACAAGTCATGACGAATAAATAAACATGGATAAATCATTGTGTAACATCAGAGCAAGCTTATTACATGACGATCGAGATAATATTATTACAACATATTTATTTAATATTAAATGAAGAATAAAGATATGTATCCATGCATGTATGCATCCATCCGTATGTAAAGCGTTTTCCAATAAGAGGTGTTATTTTGATATTCAAAGAAAAATGCCATTTTTTGAGATAAATGATCGGATCTATATTTCATTAAAAAGAGGAAGGTATGCCGTTAATAATGAAAAATAACATCAGCCAAATGACCACCACGACCACGCCTACAGGACCATATCCTTTTTCATGAAATTTTCCATAACCAAATCGCAAAGTGGCTGCCCTATGTCCTCGATAGTTTCACGAATTCCATCTTTGAGGAAGAAGTCGCAAGGTGTTAAGTCACAAGATCTCGGTGGCCAATTCTGATCACCTTTTCGAGAGATAACACGGTCCGGAAACTTTTCCCGTAAAAGATGAATGGTTTCGTTGCTTGTATGGCACGTAGCGCCGTCTTGTTGAAAGTAAACGTTGTCCAGATCAATACCATCCAATTTCGGCCATAAAAACTCATTAATCATCTGTCGATAACGCAATCCATTCACCGTAACTGTTGCTCCAGCCTCATTTTTGAAAAAGTAAGGTCCAATGACCCCGCGGGACCATAAACCGCACCAAACAGTCACACGTTGAGGATAGAGAGGCTTTACAACAATAACTCTTGGGTTTTCCGAGACCCAGATGCGACAATTTTGCTTGATGACGAAGCCATCGAGGTGGAAATGGGCCTCATCACTCAAGATGAGTTTTCGATGGAATTCCGGATGATTTTCTTGCATTTCAAGGACCCAATCAGCAAAGACTCGACGTTGTTGATGATCGGCCGGCTTGAGTTCTTGTGTTAACTGAACTTTAAAGCCTTAAGACCCAAATCTTTATGCAAAATACGGTGTAATGACGTTTGTGGTATGCCTAATTCCAAAGAACGACGGGTAATGGACAAACCTGGGTTTTCTTCAACACTTTCGGCTACAGCAGCAATATTCTCGGCTGTTCTTGAGCGTCGTGCACGGGTTTTATTCTTCACATCACTAACTTGTACCGACAGCTCGAATTTTTCTACCAATTTCTGTATTGCGGTCCGACAAGGTGCTTCACGACGACCCAAAAATGTTCGAGTTTTACGAACCGTCTCTGCCACATTTTCACCATTTTTATAGTGAATTTTAATAATTTGAGTGCGTTGTTGAATAGTGTATCGTTCCATTTTTATTAATGGCGTAGTTTCTACTTGTCAAATGTCAAAAAATGACAGCTCCAAAAGTGACATCTACCGAAATAACACCTATTATTGGAAAACCCTTTATCATAATATCGGCCAAAGGCCGGAGTTCGGTTGTTTCCAGCTGTCGACACTCGAGACTGTCAACGACATCCATTTTTGAGAGTGTTAAATAGGCTGTGGCCAGTGGCGATACCGACCAGAGCTCTAAATTGTTTTCTTCTGAGCCTCAAAAGAAGTCCGTAAAATATTTAGTCATACTTAAATGGGATCACTTTTCTATAGTTACCTTTTGGTTTAAGTACTTATTCCGTTGAACTTCAAATTATAAATACTGTACAAAATCCACCCAGTTCAGTGGATTTTCAAATGAATATATTGAATAGAAGTAGTGATTTTAATATTATACATTGAAAACATACAAAAAAAAAATTTTTTGAGTCTAATCGCACACAACTTAGTCAGGGTGCGGTCAATATTATTCTAAAATTAGGTATAGATTATTGTACGTTTTATTATTTCCGAAAAAGTGGGAAAATCTGGATAATTCATTAGAAAGAAAGTCTGAAAATCTGAAATGCGTTTTAAAAATCGGAAAACCCAGATAAATCTGGAAGTCTGTTTACGCTAGATGGATCCGGGCTAACGAGTCTTCTCTTTTATTCTCCATAATTCTCTTGCGTTCGCGAATTCATTATATATAGACACCAACATGCAACTTATCTAAAAACTCCATGTAGCCCCTCAGCAACTTTCAGATGTTAACCGACGACTATCCAGAGCTATCAAGGTGCTATTCCGCATGAAAAAAGGGATATCATTTCCCTTTATTTCCTACCATGATTTGTTGCCATTTCAATGGCGAAGAACTCAGGCTGAAAGATAGTAGTGTTCCTTCCAAATGAGCACGCCAACACATTGCCAGGCTCGAGCAAGAAAACACCGCGACCAGCCCCGTTATTTGTAAGGGAGCATTGACGGGCGGCTGTAACCATGGACTGAGCTTGTTATACAAGTCAGCTTTTGTAGACCCGCCACCTATCTATAAGCAATCACCACTTTTCTACTTGGCCACCGCCCATCAGGAAACATACGCATAAGTCTTACTATCTATTGAGCTGTATATCCAGTGAACCATACTCGGTTGGAATCCTCATATGAAAACAATTGAGAGGTTCAAAAGCAGAGTGATACAAGTACACTTATTACACTTTTGAGATATAACACTAAAAATGTTTTGATATCCGAAATTCTGTTTAATTTTATGTAATTAAAATAAAAAAAAAATAGTTAAAATAATGTGCGGTAGTTTTGGTAAGCTGTAATCACTTATACCCCCTTCCTTATAGCAAACGCCTATGAACGAAAACGCATACTTGTAAGCCGTTAATATAACGGCTGCTATAAAACACCGCGGGATAGGAATTTAGCAATATTTCTTTGCCACTAATTTGTTGGGTATATCTAGTTTGCATTTATGAACTTATCTTAATTTTTAACAAAATTTTACTCGTACCTGTTTGCCTTTGAGCCCTCAATTTCCTTCAAGCAAGAAAAACGGTAAAATGCCAATTGTAATTGTTGCTAAGTTTAACTAAATATTTCGTTAAAGATGAAATTACAATAAACTCAGCTTATCTCGTTCCCATGGTATTGTTTTTTGTTTACCACATAGAATTGCAATTAATAATGTCTATCAACAGATTATTTTTGATATGAATATAACCGATAAAAATCTAACCAAGATTTTTTTTTTATTACAATGAAATTCACTTTTCTGAGTAAAATAACTTCATATAAAAATTACTTAGTGTTCGATCTTGAAACCCATTTTTATTTATTTATTTTTTATTTGTACACTCGCACTCATATTATAGAAGTCTTTAACTTATTTGAAAAAATCACAGGAAATACATGGATTTATAGTCGGTTAAAAAAGGCCTATGGAGTAGTGGCATACATATTTATATACCGATTATAGAGCATCGTAGAGCTATTCAACTACGCTCAAAATCAAGACATAACACACATGCAATCAACAACGATGGCTATGTGTGTGTGAGCCTGCTTGTGTTCTATAATTTGGTAACCTTTATTGATATAAAGTCAAAACAAAAGTTTTAAAAAGGAAATAAAGTTATTAGACAACCTTCTTAACCTCTCGAAAGAAGGCACTACTAATTCAGTTTCCTTCCATGTAAAATTTAACATGAACAATAAAAATTCCGAATCAAGATACCTATATGTTTTTTCCTTTCTTTCTTTCTTGGGAGTGAAGGACAATAATTCACATAGATTCTCAAAATTCATCATTCTGAACCCCAAGCTCTGTCTGCTTCAGTTTCTTGAAATCGTTTTTGTTCAGTATGATTCAGCTTAGATGGATCAGTTTGCTTACACTGCCAGGCAAAAACTTTGATTAAGATGATGGTTGGAATGAAGCATCACCCTACCTACAGTTTCATGCGGCAGAGGCAGCATACTGACTAGTCTAATCTGGGTCTATGCTAAGAGGTTTTTTAGCCTGGAATTTTTATTATTCCAATGATTGGACTCCAATATGTCGCTTATAGGAAATGCAGACCGCAATTGTTTCACAGCTTCTTGGAGAATTTATTTCTATTTTTTGTATACATATGTTCTGCTCGTGCGGAGAACACTTAAATGGAAAGTATAAAAGACGGAGACTATAAATGAGAACGCCAATTAATATTCAAATTTATTAGTTTATTTTCCAATTTATCACTTAATATCTAGCTTGTTTCAGTCATTTCCCGGAACAAGTTACTTCACTTCAGTCGAGACCCAAAGCAAAGTTTTAGTTAGTAAGATTTATTCCAGTCGATACCCAGAAGAACTATCTTTATTATCTCTGTCGCTACCCAAGATAAAATTGTTAAGTTAGTATTTTTTTTTTAAGCCTGCGACTTATATTGCCTACGAAATATGCACAGCACCAGCAAATGACTCTACACTGCACATAGCACACATAACACAGTGGGGCCAAATCCCGAAAAGCTGGCCAAAAGTCGAAAAGTAAATTTTAATTTCCGTGCATTTTGAGTCATGGGTTAGTTTGAGTACTAGTCAGAAGGTCGAAGTCTAGACTTCAGTGGGGCTGATCCTCTATACCTGCTATTGTAATTCAGTTGAAAGGTAACCCTCAAATCAGCTAGACGTGTCTCGCGAGAACCGGAGGAGCTTCGAGTTATATGTTCAAGGGCACGTCAAATCTTTATATATTCATCAATGTTAAATATTAAAAATAGAATCGACAGCTAAAAGTAAATATAATAATGTATTATTAATTTAATAATAGTAGTTCATGTGATAAAAATAAACTAAAGTTTTGTCCGGAAATGAACGGAAAACTACAACTTGAAATTTCAAACACGTAGAGAAAAGTTCATGAATTCTGTAAAGTTCTGCGACCGGACAAATTGGATATTGTAGATGGAGCTATTATTAAATGAAAAAAACTTCAAATTAGCTGCTTCTAGCTGCTTTTGTATAATTGGCGCGAGTTCTTGTAATGAAAAACATAGTTTTCTGAATTTTGAATATCGAAAACGCTAAACGTAGAAAAGTAATTCAGATATAAATTATTGCGTTTGGCAATATCTATTCAGTAGTGTACTGATGTTTATGTTTTTTCATTATTCTGCATTATCACTGGGGACTGTTTAGAAAAATTCCTACATTAATAATAATATACCCATATTATATATACGGGATTAGGGGGCATAGCGGGGTACCTAACAAAAAAATTTGTTACAATATTTTTTGTTTGCCAAAATTGCTCTCAAATGATCATCAGTTACTTTTCATACTATTTACGCACCATTACTCGTATACACTCGTGCTGGTATCGAGAATTTTTTTTTCAGATAATTAAAAAAATAAATACAAAATTCCAAATTATAATTCATCACTTTTATTATTTTAATTTAAAAGTTTATTTTATTTCCTTAAAGTTCCCGATCCATATATTTCGAGTTTGCGCGTGTTTTTATTAGTTCCGCCAAGTATACCGGACATCTCGGGAAGCTCTAGCGATCTAACATTCGAATCGACTAACTGTGAGTCTAATTATTCGTCGGATGACAATGCATAAACTTTTAAGCGATTTGTTAGATAATAGATTTTTTGTATTCCAATATAATATATGGATTTAGTTTTTAACTTTCGACTTTTTATTGCACTTCTATTCCTTTATTCAAGAGAAGTTATCAATTTTAGACTACAGCACTTTCTGTAAAGTTAAACTTCTACAAAGTGCTTCATGCTGGATCCATCATTTTGTTTATTCAAATTCTGACTTCGGATTCGTAATCAGCGACCCCGAAAATCGCCGTACTGAATTTTACCTGAATTGGACATACTTTTTGGAAAATTTTCAGCCATATTTGATCCGCCATTTTGTTATTCAAACTATGATTTCGGATTCGTAATCAGCTACCCCGAAAACCCCAGAGTACTGTATTTTACCTGAATTGAACATACTTTTCGAAAAATTTTCAGCCATATTGGATCCGCCATTTTCTTTATTCAAATTTTGACTGCGGATTCGTAATCAGCTACCCCGGAAACCTCCATAAGATTATTGTGCCTACTTTGGTACTTTATACTTTGGTCATTATCTCAAAACGTATTAGAACATAAAGGAGTGTTTATCGGCTTAGAGGCTTATCGTAGCATCTTTATCACCTCCGATGATACCGATAATACTACAATGCTTCTACATAGAATTTATTTTTTACGTATATGTATGGCCTCTTAAAGTTAGACTGTTTTTTCTAATGACTTAAAAACCCATATTTCCAACAACAAAAAACCTATCATATCAGAACAAACAAAGTATAGCAACTAAATTCCAGCTACAGGACCAGGACCAGAAAACCTTGTTATCATTCGTAAGCTTTTAGACAGGTCATAAATTCATCGAAAGTGGACTCTGGCTGATTAATGTTTGCTGCCCCTTTTCACTGCTAATTTCCCGTGCCAATTTATAACTTTAGAACAGAATTCAGACAGTCTAGCTGTAACTAACTATGTATGTGTGTACTGTACATAAATTTGTAGCTAAGCTATTTATATATAAGGAATAAAACTAAATATTGATTTTTATTTTGAATCGATAAAACAAACGACTGGAATGAAACGATAAGTTCTCTGCCCCTGGCAAGAAATCTTATCTTTTCGGAAAGATTCTTAGGGAAGAGCTTTGTTCAAAACAAAATCAGTCATAAATGAAACACTCAGCCCTGTCAGTACGATGTGCTAAAGTGCTGCAGAATATATAGATCGTCTATATAAAATGTCGATTGGTCGAAAGGGTGGCAATAATCAATTTGTTCCTGTCTACTGAACCATCGAACATAAAACAGTGTTGACGATATACCTAAAGCTACACCAGTTTTCGTTTTCACGTATTCCGAAGGCAGTACTTGCAGTACATATATCGTCAGCTGATGTTCCGATGTTCCGCGGAACTGCAATAATAAGGTACAGAGGAGCGCGAATTTGTAACTTTGTATATGGTAAACAAAAATGCGTTTTTACTATAAAAGTCGTAAGTGAAGATGATTTTTACAGGAATAGCGCCACAGTATCCACATAGCAAAAAAAAAAAAATGGTCGCAAATCTATAATCATTACTCTATCCCGAGGGATGGAGCAAAAAAAAGTTAACTATGTGTAGTGGTAGATATAAATTTAAAAGTTGTTTTGTAGATAAAAGCTAGAACAAGAGGCAGGAGTTAGGGTGATTCTAGAAAATCGTTAGCAAAAATTTACCATAGAATTGTTGGCGTCGCGTCGGATGTTTACAGTCAGAGGGATGCTACTGGATGTGGTGGTAGTGGTACCAGTCGAGAAAATGTGAAATTTTCTTAAGTTGCTTATATACTATAGAGGCAGGCTGGGGGACAATTATTTTTACTAACCCAAGTGTTGTGTATCTTTAACGGATACATATTGCAAGATTTTTGTCTCCAAACATTGATATATATATTATCGCCAAAAGGCAGGAATGTTGATGTGTTTTTCCTTTTGTTTTAATTATTTGATTTTCTTTTTAATCGGATAACTAGAGGAATAAATTTGGCATGTATATTTTCACTTACTTTAATATTACTCGATTGTTTAAGGACATAGGGTTGGATGTTAAATCCTTAATATCGCATTAATGGGGAGTGCCTACTCGCTTTACACTATTTTATGTTAATTTATTCGGTTGTGGGTGCTGGAGTTAGTTCCTATATGCTACATTACTTGTAACATGTATAATCAAAGAGATGAGGAATGGGGATAAAACTGACTTGTTGTGAGTAGAATATATAAGTAAGCATCATCAAAGCAGAGTGATTCCATATTTTGTAGATGGATGTGTGTGTATGGCTGTGTATCCGGACAAAAATAGGGTCCTGCTAATATGTGACCGGAATGATAATCTTGCTGATGTCAAATGTTCGAAACATTTTTCTCTTTTTTTTTTTACTTTTTTGAACTTAAAAATGTACAAAATTCGTGTTCAGAATTCTAACCTGTCATCTTAAGGATGACTTAAAATTAAAATTCCAAATATTACGAAGAGTAGCAGTCTGGACCAGACCGCAGGTATGAAAGTAAATCTGTTGTGATAAGGGGGATAAGGAGTCTTATAAAGTAAGATCCCCTTCGAAAAAGTATCTATCTGAAATAAATATTCTTTTGAATTTAGAAACCTGTTTTGTGTTTTTTCTTTGTCAAAGAAAATGTTATATCGTTTCTAGGAATAGCGGTTAATTTTTAAAGATGTTGATACTATTTGCAATATTTTACATTAACAAATTTAAATGGACAATAAAGGGAGAAATTAAAGTAAAAGGTTTGGAAGGATTAGTTTGGTGCACAATCTATTTTAAGATTCCAGAAGTATCATGATCTTTTATAGTATGGCTTTAATTAGTTTGAGATGGTAAACCAATGAACATTTTATCCGAGATACTTACACTCATAAGGAATTCGCAATATATTTCATCAGAACAGAATTGGTATAATAGTTGCCTGTTGATTCTTGCAGAATTCTTATGTAAATTTACGGTAAAAGTTAGACGAATTTATAATCGAGATTTAGGTCATGAATAGGTCAATAATGATCATTTTTAAATATATTTAAAAATAAATCAAGGTGGAAAAAGAACAGAGCCTTGAGGCATATCGGCATTAATATTATATGGATATGAAGTATTTTCATCTAAGACTACATGAATTGTGTTAACCAACCACAACGTTCAGTAACGTAAATTAAATGCCAAAACCTTTAACAGAATCGAAATGTTTGAAAATAAATCACTTTAATACCAGGCGTGAAATACCACTAGTAATATCGACCTCAAAGAATTGATGCATGAATATGATGTTAGAGACGATTAAGAAGAAGTTGTAAATTACAATCAAAACTAAGCAGAAAGAACAACGTTAGTCATATCTGTGGAAGCAATTACCAAGTCCTTCCGAATTTGAACAAGATCTGGTGAAATTGTATTTTTTTTTATGATTTTAATCAAACAGAAAGTTAAGCTTATCTTCAGTTACAAAATGAAATAATCAAGCATAAAGAGCACAATAAAATAATAAAAAAAGTAAGGTCACAGATTTAACTGCATAGCCTACAAATTGGTTTCTAATGCGAGAAATATCAATATGGTCAAAAGCTGCTGTCGAAAAAAATTTTTTTATTGGATTCGGTGCATAGAGTGCTTAAGATGTTTGGCGGGTAAAAAATTGTAGATTACCATTTCTATTTTAAATGGTACTTATCGATTACAAGACTACCGGGAAATACTTGCTAAGCTATTAATTTGTGATAGCCCCAACCGCAAAGTCCTTAGCTGTATACCGTCTTAGGCTTGATGTCAGATGAACGTGTCTAAGCCCAATTTTGGCTTATAGAATAGAATCTAGCTAGTTAGATACTATCTAAATATTGTCACCCTTCTGTTTTAAAAATGTGCAAGTCCCTTCATTTGAACAGTACAACTTGTTGTATCCCACTTCATAGGCTTTTACATTCTGAAGAATTCTTTGCTACATTAAAATCATTTGAAACGGACTGTTTTTCCAGTAGGTACGTGAAAATGTCCAAATCTGTAAATTTTTGTATGACAACTTAACGAGGAAGCTATCCAATTTCGATGGAACTTTTGTAGAGAAATATAGAAGTCTAAAAGAGTTTGAAGCGAATAATTTAAGTTTATAGGAAGACAGTAATGGAAAATATAGAAACTTGATATTTGTCATAGAATTTTAACATATTTCCTTCCATTAGGCATGCACATGAAACTAAATTTACTCCAATACCGGATTAAAAACCACTATAAACTTTTTAATCAATAAATTGGTCAAATCATTTTGTTATTCATATGGCGAATTAAGTCAATCAATCTGAATTCTGATATTCCGACCCAGTCCGATTCACTTGAAAAAGGTAATTTAATTAACTAATTTCACTTGTGCTACTAGATTGTCTGTAAGATTACTTTTAGTTTACATTCAACAAGCCGCTGTCGGTTTCATTTGTTTATTATTTATCTATGCATAGATATTAAATTACCAGAAATATATATGGAACAAAGGACAAACAAGAAAAAATCAAAAAAGATGGAATGCCACAGGGATCGACTCTATGTCCTATAATATTTAATTCAGTATTTTATATATGCATACCATATTTAAATTAATGCTACATACCTCCGTTAGGCTACAGAGAAATTGTGTAGATCGTAATAATGGCGATTTATATATTTCTGTATAATGTAAAAAAAACGTAGGACTATTCCCTAAGTTTAAGGCAAGTTTTCCCCTAAAAATAAATGTAAATTTCTCTGATAGAAAGGGAAAATCAGTTCAATTTCCCCAAAGCACTGGAATAATCAATGAATTTAGGTATTTGTCACCACAAGACCTACATATATAGTACGTAAAATTCGTGAAATGTTAAGCTTTCTCAGATATAAGGAAGAGAACATTATATAAATTAGTTATTCTACATTATTCTACATTTTTTATGGAATATGTTCTTACAAATATATTTCCGTTTATATAATTCACATATTGTTTTTGAAAATAAGTCACATTTTATTTGAGTGTGCCCAGCGCACCAAAACTGGTATGGTAGGCGATCAGAGATAACCATACCGATGAGACCTCTGTGATCGCTGGGTCGAAAAGTTCAATCATTCTTTTGCACTTAAATGCATTTTTGTAAATTTATTGAAATTATTGTCAATAAATTTCAGTCTGTTAGACAAGAAATTTTCTTCGCAAAACTACCATACTACTTGGTAGTATGGCACATAAGAAATGAGCTACTCAGCTCATTCTTATGTTTTTTTAAAGGTATGGTACTCGTACCATTACCTATTCGCTACATTCAATGGAAACTTCCTTACATTTTAGGGGATATTCCCTACATTTTAGGGGAAAAACACAAAAAAAAATGAAAATTCCCTACATTTGAGGGAATGTCTACTAATCTAATCTACGTTTTCTAAGGTAGAGCTTTCCCCAATCTTTTCGAAAAATATCTAAGTTCTGCGAGCAAATTGTTGACACTCACTTTAGGAAAAATGTTTTGCTGTATGCATGAAATCTTTCATTGTTAAGAATTTAATTTGTCCTTATAATTTGTACAGCAGTTTTATTTTTAATTAATTCCTTAAATAAAACAAACAAACAAATTATTTATTTTTCCCGGACGGGAATCAAACCCACACTTCTTAGAATCGGTCAATGATGGAGAATAGAAGAATTTTTCAGAACTTTTATTTTTAACGATTATAAATTAAATCATAAATACAAGAGGAAAAACAACCGCCTCATCGGGGGTCTAAAGTCGGGACCTTCTGCTCTGTTGTATAAATTTTAGACTGAAACTTTCCATTATATCGTCCGTAATATGTAAATTATAGAATTGGTCAGCTCTCAAAGTTTCATCTTCGTTTCTGATTGGGTAAATATTTTACTGAAATTGTTCCTTTCAAATGCTTCTTTATCTTCATGTTTTAGCATCCATGCATTACAAGTTTACTTTACTCTATTCTCTCCGCAAAATCTTCCAATTGATCTCCACGATTTTTAACTGGATTCTTCTAGATTCCCATATCGAACAGAGCAGAAAAAAAGCGCTGATTATGTTATTTATTGTGCTATAAGTGGTCTTGTGAATCCACATTTTCAACGAATTACTCAATTCTGCTGAACTATATTGTATTTTCTGTTATTAACAGATATCGCATAAACTAGATTTTTGATCTGCCAGTTTCATGTTGTAGACACATCTATTCCCAATATACTACAAAGAGCCCTTATTAAAACTATTATTTTTCTATGGAGGCCACATTATTATATTTCTATTGAAATTTTAATTTGGTGCCTATTGCATCATTGAATTCTTGGTAATATACTAATAGTCTAATGTGTGATAAGAATACCCCTGCAGAAGGTATAAACAGACGTTTCTTTTTCAATTATGCCATACCGTCAAGCTATCTTTTCTAATACATATTGTCATGATTATATCTTCTGTCAAATCCTCCTGGAAGGTACAGGTACTTCATGCTATTTATAGAAGTAAATAGATATGAGGTTCGGGTCAGCTCCTACAATTCTGACGAGATTCATTCAAGACTCCATTTGTTTTCATCACATGTTGTCCTTTGGGAGCGGCAACGGTCGCAATGATTTTCTTCAGCTCTGAACTCTTGATTGTATCTGTACCACTTGCTTTCGTAAAAACAAGTGAAGCTTCTTAACAGCTGTTTATCTGTTGGTTAGTATAGGAGTTGGTATAATTATTAAAGGTTCGTATGGGGTACCAATATCGACTCCTTTGAATTGTATCTTCTCTTAGTCATTTTCTACTGGTAGTTTTATACAGAGTGCTCCTATTATTCTGACTATAAATTTTTCATCAAGACAAGGGAGTGCAGATATTATCTTACCGAGTTAAATGTTAATTAACCAATTTCTATCTTTATTGAAACTACCGAATGTACGGAACCCCATCCTTCAACTTTTTAAAAACGGATAACTATGTACATCGTTTCCTCTAAATCACCACTAATTTTTCATATCGAATTTTAGGAGTCTAACTTAAGTTTAAATTGACCTCTGAACTTTTCGACTACCTAAATTTGATATCAGAAATTGCGGTGCTTATGAGGTCTTCCTGACAATATTGTAGTTAAATTACGAAAAAAAAAAAACTGAACTTAAGCTCTGAAATTTCGACTTTAAAGAAAGCACTATCAATTCGCCGAGAGGAAGAGTATACGGAGGTAATTGTTCGTTTTTAAATAGGTAAAGGAATTCCGTATACAATAACGTGATAATGATAGCCATACACCCTGCGCTTTTAAAAATACGGGGTATTGCGTAAAAAAAATGTAATGAATAAATATGAATTCTTGCCGTTAGTAATTTAGCTTATACATACCTTGCTCCTCCAATAATCACCTTAAAAATCATTTTCTACGCTTCAAATGGGTAGTGTTCCTCAAACTCCTTCAAAACTGATCTATAACATATTTTGACACACATGCTCTGCATATATCCAACCCTCAAAATTTTTTCAAGACTAAACACAATCCACAATGAATGAAATGGAACAGGTCGGAAAGCAGAAGTTCAGCAAATTACGTAATAGTGTATGTAAATAAAAATTTAATAAGGAAAATGATAACTATAAAAATTACTTAACCGTTATATATCTTTTTTGTGGGCACCTCCGTTTTTACAATTTGGATAAGAATGGAAAATCGTGTGGGTTGTGCTTACAGTGAACTCACTTTCAAACTTCTTCTTATAATTTTAGAAATTATGCTGCCCACTCTATTCCTAATACTTGGTTGATTCTTATCATCCCTGAACATTTCAATTCTCTGAATTCGATTCACTGTAATGTTTTTATATTTCTTTCTTCCAGTTTTCTTTTCTAAAGTCATTTGCTTATAAATTTCTATCAAATTGAATTATAAAACTTTAAAGGTTTTGTGTAATAAATGTGACACCATTTATTAATTTTATTAATTCACAAATTCCGTTCCAACACTCATGTTGATATTTCTTTATAATTCTTTATTTAATATGTATTCATTTCACATTTGAGGTAGTTATTAAGTTTAAATTTCGTATCAAGCTGATGTGCTTAGTTACCCTAGTTATTTAGCAGCCCTAGACGATTGTGTCTGATGATTTGCTTCATAAACTATCTATATGCTTCGCCCTCTAATTATTCGAGCTACCACCAGTTTTTGTCAAATGTAATTTACAGGAATAATATCTCACCAAATTTTATTAGGCGTGCTATGAGTATGCTTACGGCTGGAAATCAATTTTAAAAGTAGCAAGCTATCCGGAATCAAATTACTTAATTAATTAGATTGTCTTAAGTCTTCTGCCGAATTCCTCCATCAAATTCTGAAAAAATATTTTGAAACTTCAGTGCCTCTATGACAAGCATCTAACATTCATTTAAATCTTACTACAATAGTTTGTCGATTTTCTTTTCCATAACTAATACTTGATTCCTTCCACTTACTATATATGGCTGTTATGTCTTTATGCAAACGGAAAATCTTTAAAAAAAGAAATTTCATTTAAAAAAAAAGGGCGTTTCATATAAAGCAGGAACCGTATAATCGTCAGTACGGCTTGGTTCCTGCCTGCCGTATACGCCAAAGCAAACAGCCAAGCTGACCTCATATATAGACTCAAAATAAATTTTAAGTGTGAATTATATTAGGCGAAATACTACGTATTTACTTAAATGCCTGGCAAGATTTAGCCCTATGAGGGACTAGCATTTCATAGAGAGTTTTGCTATGAAAATTCAACTCAATTCTCGATCTGCAGACTTAGCAGTAAACTGAGTCAATATCAGATTGACTTATTTCGCTATGAATTTTCATAGCAAAGCACTTTATATGGCTATGTTAAGCGACATACACGAGATTCGTTCCCGTAATTAATGAACTCTTTTAGAAGAAACTTTGATAAAATATTTTGTCTAAAAAGTCTATATCCATTTGAAAGGTTTCTATTTTTCGATCAGATCTAAAAATCTCAATTTTCCAAAAGCAAATTAAAATATCAAATCTCATCTAAAACCTACCCATCTACATATATAGGTACCATACATATACATTTTCCATACGACTGAAGATATTACGGAAAAATAAAATATTAGCCATCAGTTATACTTTATTCCCTCTCATTATATTGCAAGCATATTTAAAACGTATAGAACAAAAAAGAGCAACGCAAATAGTAAAGAGCTTAAAAAATGTGCAAATTAATAGGACAGCGTAGGAGGACGTGCCAATATTTATATACCAAAGTACGAAATTGAAGAATTTAGACCAAAAATATAAGATAAATGGTCTAATGTGATGAATCTTTTTCTCAAAAATTAAATATTGTCTTATTTCTATTACAAGCATGTGTAATAATGTCACCAGATGAAGTCATCAGTTTCATGCATTTACCTTCTTAGTACCTTATTATATATACAAACATACATAGCTTGTTACATCTTAGGCAATCTATCTATTTCATATAAAATTTATAAAAATAATATTTCATTTTACCTTTATCTTTTTAACTCAACAGAACAAAACAAACACACCTGGAGATCAAAGTTTGTCTTGTTATACCATCCAGGAAACAATGCCAGTAAGATATTACTGTGCAAGTTCACAACTGCTTGAGATTGGAGTGACAATTGAGACTTGCGGTGAGTTAAAATGTTTACTTTACAAACTGTCTAATAATTCATGAATGGTCTAATGTATTTAAAAATTGACAATTTTATTTCAAAATCGTAAAAATTTAATTTAATTTATCGAGAAATTGTCTAAAAATGGAATTACATAATTTTTATTTTTTCAATTGCAGTTATATGGAAAGACGCCGTAGAAAATCAGTTCCCTATCTTAGGATGTAAAATAACTGCTATCTCATCCCCAACAAGTTCTGGTAAATGGCTCAGCTCAGATGATTTGAATAAGTCATTCCATTTTTTTCCCTCAAAGCTGATGGTAATGAACGGGTATGCGGATGGTGGAAAGAATCGAAGTCTTCAATTGCAATTTGGCCAAACCTGCCTCAATTTTATCTAGAAAAAGATTCAGTTGTGAAAATGAAAATAGTTGTATGAAGGACTACTATAAATTGCCATCAGCTGATGGTGTTTTGTTTACTAATTTTGTTTTTCATTCTAATGAATTAAAACAAGAAAAATACTTCACAACACTACAAAACAATGATGATAAAAATAAATATGAGCTTCAACAGAATAACGAATTGTCCAGTATTAGAGAAGAGGAAGAGTATCTGGATACAAGCGAAATTGTTTTGTTATAAGTACAAAGCAATCGACGTGATAATCGCAAGAAACTCAAGTGAATTATATTTCAATATTTCATTTCAGCCTGTAGTTGTCACGTCAATTCGACAGAGTTTTCATCTAAATCAAGGAAACTAGGAGTGTCAGGTAATATTTATTAAATTTATAATTAGGATCGATTCTTGGTGATTTGTTTTTTCTCCTTTTCAGGATTGAGAAACCGATGCCAGCAACATACAACTCTACCATGCAGCTTTTCAGCGTCCAGCGTTATGTGTGACTTTGCCAACAGATGTAAACAAGCTAAGAGGAAAGTGCACAGTTGCTCAGAACGTAAGATACAGCTAAAAGATAAATTTATTCCCAATTCCTAAATGTTTCTTTCTTTCTGTTTTAGATGTGAATTGCAATCGTGAACATCCTACTCAGTAACACTGGTAAAACTCCTTTCGCGTTTTCTCCTCTGGTCTGCTCTGTAATGTCTTTTTGGGAGCTTATAGAGAATTTCGAAGCTACTTAAGCCACTTTGAAACTTCATTTTCTCTAAAAGCTATAAGTGGTCGAAAATTAGACTTGTAAACTTTAAGTAACTTTTTAGTCCAGGAACTGTAGGCAGAAAATGGGCTCATCTTCGGAAAAAGTCCAACTAAGCTTAAAATTGGTATACAGTTAGGTACCGTTCAGCTCTCCAAATAAGGTGTGAAAAGTCTCCGGAATTTGGTTGTCTGCATAGGTTGTGACAGCTCAAAAACCGGGAAAAAATTACCTTTTTTCAGTTTTTTCCAAATATATTCGTTCCTGTCGGTCTAACGGTTATAAGGTATATATATGAAAAAGAAAGATGGGTTAACTCTGTACAAAAAATGTGGAATAAAGTTTATTTATAACACTAATAATTTGCCCGTAAATTGGCATTGAAACTTCAATATAAATTTTGTATTGATATTTAATTGCATGCAATAATTGAAATATAGGTTTCTCTGAAGTTTTAATAATTGAAACAGCTTAGAAACGTTCACGCACGAATAGAACGGTTGTTGTTAGGGAAAACGTAAATCTCTTGGTAATTTGGTCGCTTGTACTCCGATTGATGAAGAAATCTTCTTCCTCAAATCGGCCAAGGACTAAGTTTTACTCTTCTCAAAGTTTCAACTATCACGAAGAAATCATCTTCAACTTCTACATGCTTTCACTGGATATGACACAACGTCTGCTCTTTTTAATAGAGGGAAATATTTAGCTCTGAAGCTTTTCAGAAAACGTCAAGACCTACGTGCTGCAGCTCAAATTCTCAACCAGAGTGATGCTTCTCGAGAATCAATTTCTTCGGATGGAATTAAAATCTTTCTAGTTATGTATGGCGCTCCAATTAAACAAGATTACTTGACCATATACTGTTATCTTTGCTTTATGAAAGCTATAGGCATAAACAAGTCGGTAAATTTGAGTTTATTATCTCCATCAGATGACCTGGTGCAGTATTGGTTAGGAAATCAGCTGAACGCGCAAGATTGGGGATGCGAAAACGGCATATTGGACCCAATAAAAACATCGGAACCTCCTGCCCCGGAGCATCTTTTGAACATGATTTTTTGTAATTGTTCGAAAAGCTGTGGCGTATTGTGTGACTGTGGAAAGTTGGGCCCCATTGTTCAGCATTTTTGGCAATTGTCGTAGGACATCTTACCTGAATGGTGCCCCAAGCGAAGATTCGATATTAAAAAGAAATGAAATCGACGACCCAGAAACCGATTCTATTGAAAGCTTATTCGAAATATCCAAATGACGAGTTTATAATGAGGAACAAAGTTGTAAAATTGAATTTTAAGTTTACTCAAAATGTTTGCGCAATTAATTATGTAGAATTTGTTAGAATTTCGGCCTGAAAGTTATTCCAAATGTCGTTTCCTATCTTAAATTCTAATAATATAAATTTCTAATGTCGTGAAGAGATCAAAAATAAAACTCCAGAATCAGTTGAAGTTCTTATATTATGCCAAAACAGGCTTTTGAATTGTTAATTGATACGAAATCTGTAAGATTTTTTATTGTATCTGTATTTCGATGAGATGGGATATAAATTTTTTTGTTTCGTCCTTAGAAAATGGTTGTGCATGAATATAAAGATGGTGAGACTGATGAAGCATTTATACTTATGAAAATATACAAAGATGAAGGAGACCTTACTGATACTAGAAAAGCAGGTGGACAAAACCAATCGTCTGCTAGTACAATTAAAGTAATTGTTTTGTAATTGTTTTTATAAAATAGGAATTGAAATCATCCCTGTTGCAATATCTGTAAGTTTGAGTTAGATTCGAAAAAAATTCATATTTTGGATAAGTAAACCGATTGAGTTTTTCGAGCTATTGTGGTTCGAAATTTATATATAGTTTTTGAATGATTTAATGTGTGTTTATGTAGAAGGTCAGAAGATGAATACTTTTACTCTATTTACTACTTATATTGTATGATCAAGTTTAGGATAACCTAAAGTGGCTGTGTACCAGTATATGTAAGTAAGTCACATGCCTCAATAAAGCACAGGTCTTCGACAAATAACTATAGCTTTTCACCACAGTCTGCTAAATATATAGTAGGTTAACGTTTGTCACGTGTAGTTTCGAAGAGCTATGTGCGATTTTGGTCAGTACTTTTCCATCTTTTTCTATGACGTAGGCGGAAGGCACTATAAGCATTGTGCCTTGTGGAAGAAGACACCAAAATGCATGGATGTCTAATATTTTTGAGTATACATTTCGACACTTCTGAGCTTTTCAAAAGATTTGTTAGATTGTATTGACGGTTGCATTCTACTGAAGGTCAAAGTCAGTAATATACTATCTGTTTCATGGAATTCCGCTAGATTTTATTATGGGCATATTATTGTTTTGCGGAAGTTTTAGTAACAGACGCAAAACTTTATTTAACATAATAGTAACTGTAATTTTAATCTTTCAGATCGACGATTACATTACATCCTCACTCTAGATATTTGTGTTGAGAGAAAATCAATATCTGATTTTATTGGATCGGTAAATACAGGACGACTTTAGACTCAATGCATACAACTGCAACGCTACCACACGCCGAAACCGATTCTTTTAATCGAATTTGATCAGCAAATACTTTTTCACTTGCAGGTTTCAATGCAGATCTTACCGATATTACACAAAACTAATAACTTTTTTTTTTTTTGTTGAATAGGGTAAATATATATGCAATCAGGAGAATCTGGTCCCCATCTAATGCCTACATTGTACAAAAATTTCAATTGATTGCTTTAAAATTAGGTTTAATTTTGTCAGCTAGTGCATATGCTACTGCTTAATTTTTTGAAGAACTTAAACAGGGATGAGAAGAACCAGATGGAAAGGCAGCATCAGCAACAGGTGAACAAATTCTATTCGAACATTTATGGCTTTATAATTCGATTGGCTGGTGTAAACTCGAAGAAGATAATAAATGTAATGAGTCAAGGCCTTTGGGATGCTGTCATACAGTCAATTCGACGAATCATATTATGAAGAATGCATAGAAGTGACGGCTTCAAATAGAGTGTATTAAAGTGTTTATTACAATATTATACCTCAGTAGATTCCTTGTGACCAGACAGATGGCGCTGCATCGGACAAACAAAACATTTCAAACTTCGATAAATTAGTTAAATTCGAGAATATTACGGTTCGAGATTGGGTATAAAAGGAGAAGCAGCGCACTGACATTCACCATTTAGTTAATCAACAATTAGGTAGTGCTAGCCGTAGTTTAGAAGTAATTCATTAGTTAGGAATTCAGACATTTAGGAAGTAAGATAAAGAAGCTAGATTAATTGAACTCAAGACCAAAGAAAAACCCATAGGTATTATAATCAAGAATTAGGTTTAGATAAGAAATTATTGTTAGTTTCGATATATGAGCCTTTCTTATATAAATATAATAATCTTTTCGCTTTCTGTTTCATTTCAGATTAATCAAATATTAGTATTAAGTATTAAGAAATGTTGTTGACTTGGTTTTTCTTTTCTATGAATAAGTTTTCTTTGTTTTAAGTGTTATTGTCTTTATGTATGAATAAACATTTATTTTGAGACTGAATGACTTATCATTAAACCAGCATCTTTCCTTTTCTTTTTGTGATAACCTTACCACAGCTTCGTACAACATTTGAATTGTTGCTTTTGGTGTCCGCACTTAACATTTGTGTCCTTTTTACCTTTTCTTAATAACGGGTTTTCCAATATTTTGATATTCAAAGCAAAATGCCATTTTTTGAGATAAATGATCGGATCTCTATTTCATTTCAAAGAGGAAGATATGCCGTTAATAATGGAAAATAACATCAGCCAAATGACTACCATAACCACGCCTACAGGAACATATCCTTTTCATGAAATTTACCATAACCAAATCGTAAAGTGGCTGCCCTATGTCCTCGATAGCCTCACGAATTCCATCTTTGAGGTCTTGAATCGACGCTGGGCTATTGGCGCAGACCTTCTTTTGCACGTGGCCCCAAAGGAAGAAGTTGCAAGGTGTTAAGTCACAAGATCCGGGTGGACAATTGTGATCACCTCTTCGAGAGATAACACGGTCCGGAAACTTTTCCCGTAAAAGATCAATGCTTTCGTTGCTTGTATGGCACGTAGCGCTGACTTGTTGAAAGTAAACGTTGTTCAGATCAATACCATCCAATTCCGGCCATAAAAAATCATTAATCATCTGTCGATAGCGCAATCCATTCACTGTAACTGTTGCTCCAGCCTCATTTTCGAAAAAGTAAGGTCCAATGACCCCGCCGGACCATAAACCGCACCAAACAGTCACACGTTGACGATAGAGGGGCTTTTCAACAATAACTCTTGGGTTTTCCGAGCCCCAGATGCGAAAATTTTGCTTGTTGACGCAGCCATCGAGGTGGAAATGGGCCTCATCACTCAATATGAGTTTTCGATGGAATTCCGGTTCATTTTCATGAATTTCAAGGACCCAATCAGCAAAGGCTCGACGTTGTTTATAAGCCTTAAGACCCAAATCTCTTTGCAAAATACGGTGTAATGACGTTTGTGGAATGCCTAATTCCAACGAACGACGAGGAAAGGACAAACCTGGGTTTTCTTCAACACTTTCGGCTACAGCAGCAATATTCTCGGCTGTTCTTGAGCGACTTGCACGGGTTTTATTCTTCACATCACTAACTTGTTCCGAAAGCTCGAATTTTTCTACCAATTTCTGTATTGCGGTCCGACAAGGTGCTTCACGACGACCCAAAAATGTTCGAGTTTTACGAACCGTCTCTGCCACATTTTCACCATTTTTATGGTGAATGTTAATAATTTCAATGCGTTGCTGAATCGTGTGTCGTTCCATTTTTATTAATGGTGTAGTTTCTACTTGTCAAATGTCAAAAAATGACAGCTCCAAATGTGACATCTACCGAAATAACGGGCTAATTAAAATAACACCTCTTATTGGAAAACCCTGTATAAACTAATACTGCTAATATTTTTTAAAAAAATATTTAATAAGACAAAAAATGTTATGTGAATGCAGTCAAAATCTGCCATTTATGTCTGCAAGCTTCTGTTTCAAGACTTTAAAACGTTAAAACATATGATGCTAGAGGTAGGGTATCCTCCTCCATATGTAAACCATAAGAAACACCTGAAGATACAAGCTAAATCAGTTGAATTCTTAACTCAAACCATACCCCTCCACAACCACGCAAAGCTAGAAAGGAGAAAATTCTCCAGCAAGGTCAAATTAAAAAAAAGAAGGTAAGTAAATTCGAAATTTTTAGTTTAGACCCCAATAACTTCTGAAGTGGGAGGAGTGCGAGGCTGGCTGAGCAGTTACTGGAAAGGGCATGACGTTCTGCATAAAATACTATGACCTATAGGCGGTGACGATAACCCTGTGCTTTTTAATATACTGGGTGTTTTGTGAAAAACTCGTTTTTTTTCCTAATCACCCTGTAACTGCGAAATGGTTGATATGCCTCCTTCCTCCCCTTGCATATTTTTCTGAAAAGATGTAAGAAATATTTCAGCCCATCATATCTAACGTTCCTCTACAAGTCACATCTGCGCTGCGACTGGCCGTATAGCTTTAGCTTCATTGTATATTATCCAAAGCCTTTAAGCTCATTGGCGATTAGGCAGTAACTTGTCATATTGACTAACTCGAGCACCGCCGCAATCTTGGATGTCTTTCGCTCTTTTATCGCTACACGCATGGGCCAATGTTCCGATGAAATATCTAGTCGGACCACTTGTAGATTAAATTCTGCACGCAATACTCGTGCAGTAAGGTGCGCACATGCTCTCATTCTTCAAAATACTATCGGCCGTTCAGTAAAATACTGAGATGCTTCTGTTGACGGAGCAATTGAAATCCCTAATTGCTGATGTAGAATAGAAAAGCACTGTCAAGCAGTGGCAGCCCGTTGTTGTGGTTAAGAATGGACAGCAATATGGCAACCCTCATAAAGATCTCATTTCAAAGAAAGATATTAAATCTTGTCGGCAGTTTGTCTCAGGTAATGAGTGAGGGCAGTACCTTGAGATCCTTTTAAATATTTAAGAGCCAACACATTGCACTCCAGGTCTTGACAAGGGGCGCAACAATGGGTTAGCCTAGCTAGGGCAGCACAATATTGTAAGTGTAGTGTGTTTAGATATTCAAAATGTGTTAGTGAGTTAACATTAATCAGAAGTGAGATCACCTGAGCCTTGAGGACTATCGGCTGTGTTCAACATAGGAAGATAAGTAAAAAAGATTCAAAGAATTCTAAAAAAAATGATAACAAAGTACGAATCCTTTTTGTTGTTCTGTCTCCAATATCCAATTTTCTAAGAAATATGTACTGCTAATATTCAGTTTATTACACTACATACCAAAGAAAGTGAATGGACGGAGACGAACTATTCACATTGCGTGTACGTTTATGCGAAGGGCTGAGATCAAGGTGCGGTTCCCTCTAAAAGGATCATAAAAATAAATTTCACAGTAGACTGTGTTCATGGCTCTTAATTACGTTTTGCGCCGGGCAAGTCCTACTGACAATATTAAGATTATTGCTCTAGAGACTAAGTGCCTAGCAAAAAAATTAAAAGGGTCGAACACGTCATAAAATGTTAATTGGGAAACTTCAGCAAATCTTAAGAATGAAGTACGGTTCTTTTTTGTTAAAAATATCTTAAAAATATTTTGTGTGCATGGATCAATAATATAGATGGGAATTAGGGACAGCTGTAAGGAGTACTGCAGCGAAGGTGAGGTAAAATAAGGTGAGCTACACAAATTTTTATTCTTCATTTAAGTATTGGATTTGCTGTGGGAAATATCTCAGTAATTGGTATAACGTGTTCTTTGAATTAAATTGATCAAGTGAGTGCAGTCAAGTGCAAATATAGAATATACAATATACAAACATTATATATAGTGTGAAGTGTAAAGTGAACGTGTCGTGATATTATTTATCAATAAAAATGGCCAGGAAATATAGTAGGGATGCTCTTTTAAGAGAATTACAAGAAAAGACAAGTGAAATTGAACAATTACGTTTAGAGTTAAGTAGAAGTGCATCCACCTCAACAAGCTCAGTTGCAGATACGCCAGGATCATCGATTCACTTGGGTATGGAAGAAGTGCGAGGTTTAATTCCACAATTTATGCCTGGCAGCAAAAATACGTTAACCACAGTGGAATGGTTGGAAAATGTAGAAAATTTGCGGAAGATTTATAACTGGTCCGAGCAGCGAACAATGCTGCTTGCTTCTCTAAGACTTGCGGGAGCCTCAAAATTCTGGTATATAAGTCAGCAAAATGATATAAAAACTTGGTCGGAGTTTAAAGAAAAATTAATAATCAGTTTTCCAAGTGGGGAGGATGAGTCAACTATACACATAAAGCTGATAACAAGAAGACGAAATGCAGAAGAGCCCATTGAAAACTACTTCTACGAGGTAGTATCACTGGCAAAGCGGGCAAAACTCAGTGAAGCCGCTACAATTAACTACATTATTTCAGGATTGGGCGAATATTCTTTAATTAATGTATTAACTGCCGCGAGTTGTTCAGGACTACCAGATTTGCTCCAAAGAATAAAATCATATGAGTGTATTAGAGCTCAAGAAAACAGCCGGGAAGGCTTTTTAAAAGGTTCGCGTTTTTCAAACAATGAAAATATGAAGGATAGAAAAAGACAATTGAAACGCGAAGAGGAAATCATTCCACCACCAAAGAAATTAAAGAGAACTTTTTATGGCAAGTGTTTCACATGTGGACAGCAAGGTCACCGAGTTATTGATTGTGTTGCGAAAAATTACGAAACTCCAGGAAAGTTATGAAAGGAAATACTATAACAGGAGGTATCCCGAAACAGGTCCGAGCGGTGCATCGCAGTGAAAATGAACTATATCAAAATGTCGAAATTGACGGACAGATTTAGCTAGCATACATCGATTTAGGTAGTGAGTGTTGCACAATCAAAGAAAAAGAGTGTCTTTCGAGTAACTGGTCATTTTCGGACGCATCAGCCATTTTAACAGGTTTTGCCGGCGGTAAGTGTATCTCTAGAGGAAAACTCGATAAATTTACAAAAATTGGTGAAGTGAAACTAATGGTAGAACTAATAGTGGTAGCAGACAATGTTCAAGATACTCCTGTCATAATTGGACAAAATTTTTTAAATCATCCAGGAGTAAAAGTGATCAAGAGTTGGAGGAAATTGCAAGTGATAAACGATGATGATTACGAAACTTCTTCGTACAGCAAATCTACTGATGCTCATCAGGAAAAACAGGTAATGAAAATTTCCTTAAAACCTTTATCATTAGAAGAAATAAATTTTGGTAAAATTAGTGATAATTGGAAAGAAGTATTACTGTTACTATTGAATAAATATCGCGATTGCTTGCATTAAAAACTAATGAACTCGGTAATACGTCGTGGGTTAAAATGAATATTAAATTAACGGAAAACAGAATTGTGAATTATAAACCATATCGCGTTGCATACCACCAAGCTAAAGACCTGAGAAATATAATAAAAGATTTAAAGGACTCCAAAATAATTGAAGACTCCACTTCGGAATATGCTAGTCCCGCAATTTGGTAAAAAAGAAAGATGACTCACTACGAATGTGCGTAGACTACCGACGAATAAATAGCATAACTAAAAGAGAGTGTTTTCCAATGCCCAATATCGAGGAGCAGCTTAATAAGATGTCAGGAAGCAAATTCTTTTGTAGTTTAGACTTAATGAGCGGATATCATCAGGTAGAAATTGATCCGGAATCAAGACAATATACAGCATTTGTGACAGCCGATCGACATTATCAATTTCGAAGAATGCCCTTTGGGCTTGCAAATGCCCCATCCGTTTTTATGCGATCATGGTGCAACTTAGAAGAACTGAAGGAAGAAAGTTTTCATACAGACGATGATGACTCTCACGAAGAAGACTCCAACTAATCACCATTATCAGTGCTGCGTAATAGTTAAGCAATTTAAAAAAAAATAAAAATAAAAAAAAATTGTGGGATTTATATATTTAATGTGTATTATTGGAGATCCTGAGCTGAGAACCGTAGCCTTGAGCTGTCCTGTTGGCTAATGAGATACGTTGGATATGCCGACTGGTAGTATGATCAAAATTTACAGATTGATTATTGAACGGTTGTTCAAGATCAAGGTATAAGTCTTGTCTGACGTCAACAAGAAGTGTAAATTAGAGAGAATTAGTATGTAGAGAATAGTAAGTACTTATTGCATGAAGCGTAGTAGTAGTAGTAGGTGATTAACTAACCACAGTACTAAATCTTAGTTTATTATCAGTAGAATTATATTAGCATACATAATAAATTGTCGCTGAGGGCAGCGACACGTAGGATGGCCGAATGTTGACGGAGCAATTGAAATCCCTAATTGCTGATGTAGAATAGAAAAGCACTGTCAAGCAGTGGCAGCCCGTTGTTGTGGTTAAGAATGGACAGCAATATGGCAACCCTCATAAAGATCTCATTTAAAAGAAAGATATTAAATCTTGTCGGCAGTTGGTCTCAGGTAATGAGTGAGGGCAGTACCTTGAGATCCTTTTAAATATTTAAGAGCCAACACATTGCACTCCAGGTCTTGACAAGGGGCGCAACAATGGGTTAGCCTAGCTAGAGCAGCACAATATTGTAAGTGTAGTGTGTTTAGATATTCAAAATGTGTTAGTGTGTTAGTAAGTTAACACTTCTTACCCCGAACTATGCTAATGTGGAACAGTCTACTGTTTTCTGTTTTATCTCAGACTTCCAATCTGTGCAGGTTCAAGAGTGACATACATCGGCAGCTCCGCCACTTTCTTTATGTCCCCTAATCCGTTTGCTATCTCCTTCCTGCCGTGCTGTGCTTTGCATCATAGGGTATCCCCTGAATTTGGCTTAATAATATATATAAAAAAAAAAAAACAAGTAAAAAAGCTAGAATTGGTCTAAGACCAATTCTTATGATACCCTAGATGAATGCCCGTATTAAATTTCGTATGGTCACCGATCTATTCAAGTATTGATTTTGAAGTTGTTTTTCGCATATATTTCTAGAACAGTTTATCGCACAGAAAAATTGGTAATAACCAATTTTATAGGATTTCGTATTTTGCAGAAGTTCTTAGTACAATAAAAATGTCATGGACCGATCGTTTTCAAAGTATACGTAAAAAACCGAAATTTTTATATGGCAACACCAAGAAGGAGTTGCCCGATTTAGTCCATTTTTAACATTTTGTTTTCTAATGTAGTAAAAACATCACGTACGAAATTTCAGCTCTCTACGTCGATGCGTTCTCAGGCAGTGTCCAAATATATAGCGGAAAAAGAAATTTTTATATGGCAACCCCACGAAGGAGTTGCCCGATTTGTCTCATTTTCGAACATAATTTTACATTTTTTTTTGAAAGTCCGTGTACAAAATTTCAGCTCTTTAAGTATATGCGTTCTCGAGTTATCGTGCGCACAGACGGACATGCAAAAATCGAAATAACTTTTAATATTATGAATGGGTGTCCAATCCATTTTGCTCTACAATCATTATTTCGAGGTGTTACAAACGGAATGACAAACTTAGTATACCCCTATGATTTCATCTAGGGTATAGAAATACAATTTTCTGTTTGGCTAGGTGAGTACTATCACCTCCTGACTGACCACCATGTAGGAAATGCCATGTGTACCTTTTTATACCCTAGATGAAATCATAGGGGTATTGTAGCGCATCAAACATTTCATAGATGTACATATGTACACAAAAAAAGAAAAACAAGCTAAGCAAGCATTCAAGTTCAATAATTTCATTCACACATATTTTCGTTCATAAATTGAACAATGTGAATGAAATGAACTTGCAAGGGCAATGCACTTCAGTGCAACACACGTCAGTTTGCTGACACAACATTTCACACCATTCTGACCTCAATGAACCCGAATGCTTGAAAAGCTTGGAATGTGCATTGCGACAAATTCTTGGATGGATTTGCGAATTTTTGACTGCGCTACTCCAGGTCAATAATCTATATTGCAATGTATTGCAATAAATTGATTATTTAGTAGATTTATACGTTAGGTAGGGATAGCAAATAATGATATAAATAAGTTGATTAGAATAAAGAAAGTCAGAACGTTTGAAGACGGAAAAAGGTGTTTTTATTGTCAATTCCTCCAGTAACTTCGGCAGTCTTTGACGCCATACAGTGCTAATATCGGCTGAGCATTCTCGCCTGCACTCCACAATTTATATCGGCTGAGCATTCTCGCCTGCATTATACGAAGACATTCGGCTGAGCAATCTCGCCAGAAGATAGGGCAGTCTCTGACGCCTTCAGTTAACAATATCGGCTGAGCATTCTCGCCTGCTCCACGTTAAGGTATTCGGCTGAGCTTTCTCGCCTGAAGTATACAAGACGATTACAAGTGCAACCATTACATGGCGACCCTGCACCACGGACCAGGAAAAAGCAGAATCCAAGAAGAATTACAACAACAAATAACTAGAAATCCAGACGCGGGACCAAAACCAATCACAATAGAAGAGTATAGAGCCAGGCAAACTCAGAGACCACAGCCAGAAATAATCCGACAACTCCAACAACGACCAAAAAGGACAAGGGCAGGAAAAGCTGTGAAACACAGGAAGGAGATAGCAAATTTATATCGGTTGGCGAATTTGTCAGTAACCAAGAAGGAGAAGCACTCTTTCCTCGAGACGGTCAACAGAAAAAACCAGGAATTCCGAAGAAGTAATGGGATCAAAGGAGTCAAAACCAACGAATATCGTGGCAAACAATGCAGCAGCAGCAACGACCACAAACCTTTTCGTCAGCACCTTTGAGGACCACATCCTAGACATAAAATATCTATTGATTAGTATAATCTTGATTATCATATTAACCATAATTCATAATTACATGAAAAAAAAAATTAACTCATTTATTAATAAAAAGGTCAGCAGAACAATACAAGTATAAGATGATATGTATATACAAATAAAATAAATATTCATTACATTAAATAAATAAATATAATCCAAGATATGACGTAGTTTTGCAATGAAAAAACTAACAGCTATACTAAAAGAACTAGAAAGGATATTAGAAAATTTTAAGAAGACTCCATACAGAGATAAAACAGATGAATTAAAAGCTGAATTCAGAGAGAGATTAAGCGAACTATCAAAAGAAGACAAACAGATAAGTCAGCCAATAATAGATAAATTTCAGGTAGTACACGAACAAGTAACAGCACTCATCAAGAATAAAACAAAAGAAATTATAACAGAAGAAGACTACAACGACGAGACAGACACAAATAGTGATTCAAGGAATAAAACTCCCAGGAACTCTGAAAGTGCTAAATTCATCAACATGGCTTTGTTTGACATGGCAACAACGATCAAAATCGTTACTGAGTTTGATGGAGATCCGAAAAATCTCACAAACTTCATAAACTTAATAGAATTCCTTCACGATTCTATAGAGAGCCCAGAAGAAAAGAAAAAGTTAATTAACTTTGTGATTAAGACAAGAATTTCACAAAAAGTACGTAACAAAATCTGCAACGAACAAACACCGACAACACTGTTAGAACTTCGGACACTATTCCAGAGGATATTCAAATCTAACAAAAATCCTCTTAAAATTCAAAGTGAGTTAGCTAAAAGCTATCAAGGTGAAAGACCAGTACAAGACTTCGCAAACAAGATCGAATCACTGGCAGCAGAACTAAACAACATTCAAATAATCGAACAAGGAGAGGAGAACCGACAAATAATTGCTAAACTGAATGATCAGTTAGCACTAAATGCTTTCAAATCAGGGTTAAGAGAACCATTTAGATCCACAGTATTTGCAGCACAACCCAAAACCTTATCAGCCGCTGTACAGCTTGCGACAGAGATTGATGCTGACAACAGACAATCAGGAAACATTTTGAGATTCTCCTCACACCCAGCTCGATTCACAAACTACAATCGCAACCAAAGCTTTCATTCAAACATCAATAGAAGAGGACATAGCTTTCAAGTTAACAGAAACTCACGGGGGAACCAGTCAACATGAATTACCAAAATCAATCAAGGAGGAACATCTACAACCCATCAAGACAAAGTCACAATGAAAACACAATACAATTTAACAATGCACGCACACAGAATAGAACAAATAGAATTCCAGAAACACGGAATCAGAATCGTCCATTTAGACGAGTAAATGTGTTGAATTCGGGAAACGGACAGGGAGTCCCCGAAACACAATTTTCAGGGGACAAAGAATATTAAACCCACAATGTATGAAGATACATAAATTCACGGTCAAGGACCTGACCAACTATGTAAATATAAAAGGCGATGCAATATCAAGGAATGCATCATGGTTTATAGACACGGGAGCAGATATATCGATAATTAAGAAAACTAGCTTAATAAACCACTTAGAACTAAGAGAAGAATCCTGCAGAATAACAGGAGTAACTGATGGTGAAATCAAAACAGTAGGAACAATAAACATAAGATTTAAGATTGAAGGAGATCTATTAGAGCACAAACTGCATGTAGTAGAAGACAACTTTCCAATATCAACTGATGGATTAATTGGACTAGACTTCTTGACCAAATTCGGATGCAAATTAAATTACGAACAATACATTTTGACAATTTGCACAGAAATTAATAACATTGAGATACCGATCATGACTAAGACCCCAGAAGTAAAAACCATCACAATTCCAGCAAGATCGCAAATGTATCAAGCGATGGACATTAAAGTAAAAGAAGATAGCATAGTTTTGAGCCAAGAACTCCAGGATGGAATTTTTATTGCAAATGCCATAATTCCAGCAAAAGGAATCATTCACGTCAAACTGCTCAATACACTAGAGCAGGACATCAGTATCAAACTACCGCAACTAAGAATTGTGCCTCTCACAGAATACCACTTCATAAGGAAGGTGAAATCAATAGATAACGATAACGATAAACGTTTCGAAAAACTAAAAAAGGAATTAAACATACATAACCTAGACGAAAAAGCAAAAGACTCACTGTTCGAAATATGCAGAAACTATTCAGATATATTCCATCTAACGGGTGACACACTAACAATGAATAACTTCTACACACAAAAGATAAGTATGACAGATCACACTCCAATTTACATAAAGAAGTACCGCTTGCCACAAGTGCAAGGCGATGAAATAAATAAACAGGTAGATCAGCTACTGGAAGAAGATATTATTGAACCCTCAACAAGCCCATACAACGCCCCTTTACTAGTAGTTCCAAAAAAAGGAACTAAAGATGAAAATAAATGGAGGATGGTAGTCGATTTTCGACAATTAAACAAAAAGATAATGGATGACAAATTCCCGTTAACCAGACTCGAAGACATCCTAGACAATCTGGGGAGAGCAAAATACTTCTCAACCCTAGACCTAACAAGTTCTTTTCACCAGATCGGATTACACCCACAATCACGACCTGTAACTGCCTTTTCGACCAACAAAGGTCACTATCAATTCAAAAGATTACCTTTTGGATTAAAGATCTCCACTAACAGCTTCCAAAGAATGCTTACAGTAGCTCTAGCAGGTTTAGATGCCGAGACATTTTTGTATGTCGACGACATAATAATTTTTGGATGCAGCTTGCAGCACCACAACAGAAACCTATGCAAAACTTTCGACCGATTGCGTCAATATAACCTCAAATTAAATCCACAAAAATGCAACTTCTTGCAAACAGAAGTGGTTTACTTAGGCCACCTAATCACCAACATGGGAGTAAAAACAGACCCCACGAAATTCGATAAGGTGACCAATTATCCAAAACCCACAAATGCAGATGAAGCAAAAAGATTCACGGCCTTCTGTAACTACTATAGAAGATTCGTACCCAATTTTGCATCCATAGCCAAACCCTTAAATCTCTTAGCCCGCAAGGACACACCCTTCATCTGGACAGAGGAATGTCAAAAAGCTTTTGACACCTTGAAACAGAAACTAACCAACCCACCGATATTACAATATCCAGACTTTTCAAAACAATTTGTTTTAAAAACAGACGCATCAAATTTTGCATTAGGCGCAATTTTGTCTCAAGGAGAGATAGGCAAAGACCTACCTATTTCCTACGCAAGCAGAACTCTGGATAAACATGAATTGAAGAAACCAATTATAGAAAAGGAACTTCTAGGAATTCACTGGGCAATAAAACACTTCAGACCATACCTGTATGGAAAAAAATTCACAGTCGTGACTGATCACAGACCTCTAGTAAGTTTGTTCACACATAAGGATCCATCATCAAAGATGACAAGAATCCGTTTAGAACTATCTGAATATGACTTCGACATAATATATAAAAAGGGTTCACTGAATACAAATGCAGACGCACTATCCAGAATAAAGCTCAACTCGGATATGCTTAAAGAAATGATACCAACAGCGCAAATTAAGATAACAACGAGGAATAGATCAAAAAAAGCAAAAGAATCAGAAGCATGCGAAAAAATTTAAGATATTGAAAGTGTGGATGAATCGTCAGGCCAACTTTTCATCTACGAATGCACCTCAATCTCCGAAATAAGAAATGTAAGACAATTAAAATTCATAAAGATAAATAAGGACGTCCAGAAAAGAAAGTATAAAGAAAAGAAGAGTATACTCATATCAAAAAAGGAAGTTGCAATCGAGTACTGCGATAATCCGAATCTGAACTTAGGATCGATATTGGAGAAGCTAACTCACGCGATGATTGACAACGAAATTCAAATGCTAGCAATCTCAAAAGAAGAAGAAATATTTAAAAAAGTCGACATAGAAGAATTTAAGAAGAAATTTAATGATCTGCAGAAGCGAATTAAAATAAAAGAAAAGAAAAGTTTGCGCATAATAATATTTAAACCCCCAAAAAGGATAGTGAACAAGGAAGAACAACTGAACATAATCGAACAATTTCATGACACTCCACACACAGGTGGACATTCAGGAGTCAAACGCACAATTAACAAGATCAAACAAAGATACTGTTGGAAAAATCTCAGCAGAATGGTGAAAACTTACGTAAACAACTGTGAGAAATGCAAATGCAATAAAATAATAAGGAACACCAAAGAAAGAATGGTAGAAACAAACACACCAAGTCAAAGTTTCGAAATATTAGAAGTTGACACGGTAGGACCCATGAACCAAAGTAAATTCTACAGATACATTCTGACATGTCAATGTCAACTAACCAAATATGTAGAAGCATTCCCCATGGAGAATAAAGAGGCCAAAACAGTCGCAAAAATATTAGTCGAAAAAATAATCTTAAAATATGGAACATTCAAAATTCTAAAAACGGACCTAGGCACCGAATTTGTCAACCAATTAATCGCAGAAATATGTAAAATTTTCAAAATAACCCAAGTCACATCAACTCCGTTTCACCACGAAACTCTAGGAGCCATTGAAAGGAATCATCGAGTACTAAACGAGTACCTATTATCAATGGCCCAGAATGCTGAATGGGATGAATGGTTACCCTATTACACATTCTGCTACAATATCACACCTCACTCCGAAACCAAAATATCACCATACGAACTGATATTCGGAAAATTAGCCTCACTTCCAGACACCATGGATCAAGATAGAACAGATCCGATTTACAATCTAGAAGATTACTCAAAAGAATTGAAGTTTCGCCTACAAGAAAGCCAAAAAATAGCTAAAGCACTATTGGAGAATTCTAAAAAGAAAAGAAGCAGAAAATCTGATGAAAAAACTAACCCACTAAAAATTAAGATAGGAGATAAAGTATTATTAAAAGTAGGAAATAAGAGAAAGAATGAACCGCCATATAAAGGTCCATATATTGTAATTGATACAAATAACGTTAATACTAAGATAAAGATAGATAGAATAATAAAAGAAGTACACAACAATAGGTTGAAAAAATTTTAAAGTTCAACATCAGTATCATGTAACAATTAAAACAACTAGTGAATAAGAATCAAATAAAGTACACAAATTATTTTAGTAGAAATGTAAGATAGAAAACTACATCATAAGAATAAGACAAAAATTTTCCTTTAATCAAGCAAAATTTTTTTTCCATAAGAGGAGGGATGTAGCGCATCAAACATTTCATAGATGCACATATGTACACAAAAAAAGAAAAACAAGCTAAGCAAGCATTCAAGTTCAATAATTTCATTCACACATATTTTCGTTCATAAATTGAACAATGTGAATGAAATGAACTTGCAAGGGCAATGCACTTCAGTGCAACACACGTCAGTTTGCTGACACAACATTTCACACCATTCTGACCTCAATGAACCCGAATGCTTGAAAAGCTTGGAATGTGCATTGCGACAAATTCTTGGATGGATTTGCGAATTTTTGATTGCGCTACTCCAGGTCAATAATCTATATTGCAATGTATTGCAATAAATTGATTATTTAGTAGATTTATACGTTAGGTAGGGATAGCAAATAATGATATAAATAAGTTGATTAGAATAAAGAAAGTCAGAACGTTTGAAGACGGAAAAAGGTGTTTTTATTGTCAATTCCTCCAGTAACTTCGGCAGTCTTTGACGCCATACAGTGCTAATATCGGCTGAGCATTCTCGCCTGCACTCCACAATTTATATCGGCTGAGCATTCTCGCCTGCATTATACGAAGACATTCGGCTGAGCAATCTCGCCAGAAGATAGGGCAGTCTCTGACGCCTTCAGTTAACAATATCGGCTGAGCATTCTCGCCTGCTCCACGTTAAGGTATTCGGCTGAGCTTTCTCGCCTGAAGTATACAAGACGATTACAAGTGCAACCATTACAGTATACTAAGTTTGTCATTCCGTGTGTAACACCTCGAAATAATGATGGTAGAGCAAAATGGACTGGACACCCATTCATAATATTAAAAGTTATTTCGATTTTTGCATGTCCGTCCGTCCGTCCGTCTGTGCGCACGATAACTCGAGAACGCATATACTTAAAGAGCCGACTTTAAAAAAAAAAGTGAAATTAAGTTCGAAAATGAGACAAATCGGGTAACTCCTTCGTGGGGTTGCCATATAAAAATTTCGTTTTTTTACTGTTCTTTTATTTTTTACGTATTTTACGATTTTTATTGTACTAAAATCTTCTGCAGAATACGAAATCCTATAAAATTGATTATTACCTCGCTCATAGGTCCCATCCGGATGTTCTTGTAAACTTAAGTATTGGCCCCCATACCTCCTTGCCAGCATCGTGCAACTCGTCCAGGAGGTGTCAGCCAAGGAGTGTGTATCGTATTCCTGAGAGTGCCGGACACTGACAAAGGAAGTAACTCACCGTTTCGGATTCCTCTCCGCAACGCCGGCATGTGGTATCGTCAAGAAGTATCATCCTTTGAAGGTGACCCCTGAGATAAGAGTACTCAGTACAGATCTCAGGGTTGGCTTGTCCTAGGAGCTTATTAGTTAGGTTTGGATTTGGTTCACCCCACAGTTCCTTTTTTGTTCTACCCGAGGGGTCCTCTACCCAAAGGCGACTGTGTTGGTGGTTGATCCACCTTGAAATCATTGAGACAAAGTGTTTTGGTACAATCGCGACTAAGGAGGTATGTTCCTCCGAAGCTGCATTAAGGCGAGCAAGATTGTCCGCCCTTTCGTTTCCGCTAATGTTGCTGTATCCTGGTACCCACTGTACAATTACCTGTTAATTGGAAGAAGATAATGTGGACGAAGTATACTTCCTTGGTTGATTTTGGACGATGGAAGAATCAACAAGATGCATAAAATACGTGATCTTGTTGGTCAGATAAGGCACACTCTACCCTTTCTACCGCCATATTCTTCAATTCTGAACCTCATTGAAGAACTCTTTTCCAAAATCAAATTTAATGCAAAAAATATGTTAGGTGATCCTATAAATCGTGAAAATTTGGTAGATGCTCTGTTGGAATTGCTTCTTCTAAAAATTGTTATAATCAAATATTATATGAATATGTAAGTATGTTAAATTACCAACTGCTGCTGGAAGAGAACCGTTATAGACTAGAATATTTGTGCATATCTGCACACTATTTTCACACATACGTTCATTGTATTAATTATAATTATTGAATTGATATGTTACTAGGTAATTAACATTATCTGATGTTTTTTTTTAATATATTATATATGCAAAAGTACTTGATTTGCAAAAGTGTGCAGCAATTCCAATTTTCGTTATGGGAAACTGTAGGTAAAGCAATCGCTTGCAGTTGCCATAGATTTAATTAAATCTGAAAATCAACATTTCTCAGACGTTCACGTTACCAAACAAAACCATTTCAGTAAAACTATTCTAGCCAATACCGAACGGATGCACATCCTGCAAATCTGTTAGTCACTGTGATATTAACCCTCAATTGCATTTTCCAACTGAGCCCTTTTCGTTTATTTTTCTGCATCTACGTACCATTTGTTCAGAAGAATCTCTTTGCATCACCAACCACCCACTTCGTATGAAGGTATGTATGTGGTTCTCATTTATACGGTTTACGGTAAAAACGAAGACTGTTTCTTTGGTTCAGCAAGTCAAACTGGTGGAGCTGTATAAGTAAAAATATCCTTTGTGACATCGGTCTGCACTTTGAACACTTAAAAAAAGAAAGACTCTTCCAAGGATTTTAGTGTCATCGGAATGGCTTTATTAGGGAAATGCAACTTTTTAGTTTCCTTCCCGTCTGAATGGTAATCCAGTTTTTCTATATTGGTTCTTCAGGAATTTCTAATGAATTCAATAAATTTGCAATCTCATTTTGTATTCTGTCGTTTGAGATGACAGCAAAAGATGTTTGGAAGAAATTGTTAATTAGTTTATGGTTGCTTGATTTTCGTATTTTTTTTTCCTGCCAAAAGAGGTGACGAGTAGGGACTTGATAATTTGAACACCTATCCACCTAAAGAGTTTTTTATTATAATATGCAAAAAAGAAAAGCATGTAGTGCCATTAGGAAATAATTGAATTAGGATTAAAAACTTAATTAATTGGGAAAAATATTAATAATGGCTGATTAACGAGTGAGAAACATCCATATCCATTTGGGAGGATCATAGTGGCTAGAGTTAATGAAAAATTTATGAAAAACACAAAAATTTTTTTTTTTGTTTATTACTCTAATTGTACAGCTAACATACCTAATTATTAAATAATTGAAATCCCGGCATCATTTTTCAAGCATTCGGCTGAAAAAAAAAAAACTATATAGTGAGTGAGTACTGAGAAAATGAAATTTGCATTTGGTAAATGATAAATGTTTCTCATAGTTTGATTGTTTATTTTTAATTTTATATAAAATAGCTACCAAAAATCGTAGTTTACTCGTTTATCCAATACGTAATAAAGTAATTTGTATGAAGAAATATCCAATACATAGGACTCTTTTATATAGCATCACCAATAGACTAAAAATCTTCAAAAAGTCTCGAGAAGCCTAATCAATATTTAGCGGTCATTTCGACTCGAATTAGGTCTCTATTTCCTTCGTTTTCGACTCAAGATTGAGTCGAGTACTACTTCGAGATCGAAGTCAAACTTCGATTGAACGAGTCCGACTCGATCTCCAATGGTAATTTTTGCTGGGTCATCTTAAAGCCGTTGGTGCAAGTGTGCTTAGTTCGAAGTAAGCGTGTTAGACTATTGTGTACTGATATCGTGTTGGACTCCGGTTCAGGTTTTTAATTACTTTTTCTTTACCAATGCTTGCTCGATTGTCTATTTTTATAAATGCATTTCCATAACGAACTTTTTTGATATTCCGGTTCATCTTCAATAGAGCTTTAATTGAATCACATCCCCGTTAGATTATGAACTTGTAAAGAAGAAAACAGGCTTCATAGAGTGAAACTAAACTTGATATACAATATTAAAAACATCATAAATCGTTTTTTTTTTCAATTCGTGTTACTTTTGAGGGTATAAACTATTTTCAATGTTTTTTTTTTATTCCGGTCATTTGACCGTTATTTTAGCGATAATTATCTTCGTATTATTAATAACTTTTAGTCGATATAATTTGTGTTTTTGACGGCCTCAAATTCCACTATCAATAATGTGACTGCAGTAGGAATTTAGTCCCTGATTTATAGGTAAACATTTTCATCCGCCTATCTCTCACCGCCTTTTGTAAAAATAAATCAAAAATTTCGAAGAGAGGAATGAACAAACCTCGAGGGTATAAAAATATCCGACCTCCGACTTAGTGTATAAATAACGCGGAATTTACTGCCAGCACTGTTTTAAATTGGTTTCCACCATTCATTCTAATTAGATTTCTGTTTTCTTTGAAAAATTGCGTATATGGTGAAATTCTCAATCTAACACAGGGTACATATGTATGGGAGCAACAACGAGTCTTTAACCACTTGTTGCTGTTGTTTTATTAAAAAATATCCCTACAACCTCTGCAATATCTGAAGGATATATTTCTCCTCAAAAGATTTTACAATAATTAGTGGAAATTTTAGGGGAGATCATCTGTTGTTTTTTTTTCAATCTCAACTGTTTCTAAAAAAATCTTAAAGAAAAGTTTTGTTACAATGATGCTAGGGAAAGTAAAATAATTTTCCAGTTTTGCATATATAGTTTAGGGTCAATCATAAAAAAAGTTTTTGGAAGCCCGACCATTAGGACATTTATGAAACATTGTATTTTATAATATAAGAGCTAAAAATTTCCAATACACCTAATTAAAACAAATAGGATCTTAAATTGGCTTTTTCAAATCCAAATTCAAATTTATTTATTTGTACACACATCATACATTGCGATTTTATAAAGAGGCATTTAATTTTTAGAAAATTATTTTTTACAAATTTAATATCCTGAATAAATTAACCATAAATTAATTTTATGACCATTTTGTTTAAGGTAAAAAGTGATAAAAAATACGTCATTTTTGATATTACTCTACACAAATTTATTTATTTTTATTTTATTTATTTATTTATTTTTTATTAGGCAGTTCATCCTATAGTAAACAGTTTACACCAATTACTTATTACCGACTTAAATTGAAAAAAAAAAATCTACATCTAAATGCTAGAAAAGGCGATTAACCTTAAATTAAAACAAAGAGTAAAACAGAAATACAAAACTACAACTAAAGCTAAGGCAATGTAACTAATAAAAAGAAATAAAAATTAGACAAAATTAGAAAAAATAAAGGAAGTAAAAATAAACGTTAGAAAACTCAATAATAAAAATAAAAAATTATACTACAAGTAGTGAAATAAATTCAAAATTTAAAAAAAAAGTCTGTATAATAAATAAAAAACTACCAAGGAAATAGAAAATGAAGGACAAAACAAAAATAACTTCAATTCAAATCCAAAAAACAAAAAAAGTTTAAAGTAAAAAAAATATAAAACTACCTACTAATACTTAATAATAAATATCAAGAGGAAAAATAAAAAATGAACAAAAAATTATGGAATGAAAGAAGGGAGACATATTGAGAATGGAAAAAAAAATAACAAGAGATAAAAATAAAAGTATAGGTACGAAAAAGAAAAACACCTTCTAAGAAAGCATTTTATTCATGGCATTGCATTTATAAGTTGCAGGACAAGAATGGAAAAGGTCAAGATCATTGAAATAGTCATTATGAGACCTTTGAATTCTAATGATAGGAGACTTCAATCTTATATTTGTGCGATGTCATTCAGGATTGAATACTAGTAGTTGACGTTTAGGACGAGATGCAACACTTATGCAAATTTTTGCGAGAATATCAGGAGCATCAATTTTATTAATAAGCAACTTAAATAGGAATAACTCGTCAAAATATCAACGCCGATTAAGTAAAGTTGTCATAGACAGTCTTGTTAATCTATCGTTTTATTCATAATTAGACTGATCAAATTTGAATAATATAAACCGAGTAAAATATTTTTGAACGCCCTCAATTTTCGGGGAATATGTAGCATATAAAAGGTTCCATATAAGGGACACATACTCTAAAGTACTCCTTACGTGACTAACGTAAAGCACTTAGAACGATTGAACTTACTTAAAAGAATTCGTACATCGTAAAATAAAACCAAGTGATTTAGAAGCCTTATTAGTGATATTATTGATGTGCTTGTCGAATAAAAACTCGTCATCAAAAATCACACCAAGAACACAAATTTCAGTAACCTTAGTTATAGGAATTCCATCAAGGTGATAATTCCAGACATTCAGCTTCCTAGTAAAAGCAATTTATTTGCATTTGCTAAAATTCAAAAGAAAATAAATTATTTTTATACCACCTGAGTAACTGTTCAGTGTCATATTGCAGCTGAATGAAATGTTGTGGATCCTTTATATTCTATACATTTTCGTGTCATCAGTATATATAAAGCAAGATGAGCTAATTGCATATGGTAGATCATTAATATAAATTAAGAATATTAGAGGTTCAAGTATATTGCCTCATAAACAACGTTCAGTCGTTTCGGTGGAGTCAAGCTTATTTTAACTACTCTCCATCTTACCTAGAAGTTGAGCTTTCACAAACTCCTCCAAATCTACTATGTCCAGCTACTCCAATCATCACTTAGGAGTCGAGCTTCTATATTACTTCACTGAAGGATTCTCAGGAGTTATGCTTATACTAGCTATACCATATTACTAGGAAAAGGTAAACGTCGATATTAATCTCTCTATCACAATACGACGAAAATTTTCTCTACACTACTAATAAACTCTTTATTTCGGGTATATATTGACTGAACTAAAGTTTCTTATTGTGGGTACCGACTGCGTTAAGGACTTTACTGACTAACACTTTATTTTGGGTATTGACTGAAATAAAGTTTTTTGTTTTCTAAGGGTATAAACTGCAGTAAGAATTACTAACTTCATTTTATTCTGGATATCGACTGAAACAAGAATGTCGCAATCCCTAACCTCAATAAAATAGGAAGCCAATGTAATCAAGTGCCAAATATTGAGCTGATGAGTAAATTGACAATTGTAACAAAACTTGAAATTTTATGATTTTAATGGCTTATGGACGAAAGTGAAGGACTATCTGAATAGGGGCCCATGTATCTGAATTATACCCAGTAGGATAAATTAACAAGATATATTTTTCTATTATACAGGGTATTCGGAAAACAAGTAGAATGGAGTGTGCTTTCAATTTCATGCAGTATTTTGATGGTATGTTCTGATACCCTTTACACAAGCAACAAATTTAAAATAAATTCGTGATGTGGGAGAGGGGTTTCAGATTTTTGTTTTGTATTTATTAAACGTATTATGAGTTACTAAACGATATACTCTAATGTCGATGATGATTTAAATGTTATTTTGCTAAAGTTTCTTCCCAGTTTCTTTCAAGTTATGACATAACAAAATCAAAAATTTCGAAATATGAACTCATTTCCATTTATCTTAATCGTATCAGAAAAGATCACGTCATCAACATCAGTTTTTTTTATCATACACTCTATCCAAAATGCAACGATGTTTATTTAATTTTTGTTTAATATAAAATTTGTCTAGTAAATTTCTCTGTAGTCCGGCGATAGACATGCGCCGCTGGCTAACATCCCAGAAATCCTCGTTTCGAATCGCATCGATTTTTGTTTCTAGGTTTTTCCTACCTAGCCTCCATTTGCATTTCCTAGAGCTTCTCATTATCTATCTCCACTTGTAGAATCGTCCACTTTTTTTCATCCACAATAACAACTACATGGAAAAATGGAGTTTTCCATAAATAAAGATCAATCAATTAATTTGATAACATCTTGGAAAAGAACTAACAGTCTTACCAATGTAGGATGGCAGCTCCATCATTAGGAAAGTTACGGCTGGCTAATCAACCTAAGGCGAAAAATATACGATTCAAGTAGTGGTGGAGATCAATCATCCTCGTAATAGGTGGCTAAAGAAAAAAAAACAGAACACCTCGTATAATGGCTTAATAAGAGAGAAAACGACTGAAATATGGCGTTCAAAACTCATTATGATCATGATATCTTGAATCCGTACAAATAAGTAAAAGTCGTAGGATCTTTCTCACTCAAAGTATATTGCATTCGTTTTCGATCTTTCTGCCGTTTTGTTTTTTTTTTTTTGGTTCCACATATGATTTTCTATCTTCACTTTTAGCTCAGATCTAAGTGTATAACTCAAAATTTTGTATACGTATACAGGATGATTCAGTGGACTTTCTCGGAAACTGTTAAAGATCGGACGATGGTACGAATATGTTCCTTTACTTCAAGGATTTATAAACCTTGAATTTGTCTGCATTTGTATGGTTATTATGAAGTTATCAAAGTAATTCGAATCACTTTTGAAATTTGAGAAGTATTCGGAGGAACAGTTGTCAATAAATCAAATATATTGGTAATATACAAATGTCATTTTGAAAAAAAGGAAGAATAAAGCTGAAAGGTTGTCCTGTAAGAAAGCAATTGCTGAGAATGAGTACTGCAACATGGTCCGTAAATTTTTTACGAACGCTTTATAATTCCATAAGTAAAGGAACAGAGATCTATAGTCACAAATTCGGACTTTTCTTATGTTTAAACAATGGTCATGAAAAACAAGTAAAAAAGCTGAAATTGATCTAAAACCAATTCTTATGATACCCTAGATGAATGACCGTACGTGTGTGCAAGTTTGATTTTTCAAGTGGTTTTTCACATATATTTCTAGAACGCTTCGTCGGACAGTAAAAATGATTATTACCAATTTAATTGGGTTTTATATTATGAAGAACTTTTAGTACAATAAAAACTGATGGTTTTTATAGTATACGTAAAAACCCTAAAACTATTTACTTAAGAAAATATCATGTATAAAAAACCCGCTCTCTACGTCGACGCGATTTCAGGCAGTGTTAAAGTATATAGTGAAAAACGAAATTTTTATATGGAAGCCCTACTACGTAGGAGTTGCCCGATTCGTCCCCTTTTCAAACGTACTTTGCATTATTTAAAAAAATCGGTATGAAAAATAACAGATCTCTACATTGACGCGTTATCAAGCTCTGTCCATATATATTAAAAACCGAAATTTTTGTATGGCAACCCTACGAAGGAGTTACCCGATTTGTGCCATTTTCGAACTTACTATTTTTTTCAAAAAGCCCGCGTGTAAAACTTTAGCGCTCTAAGCGAACGCATTCTCGAGTTATCGTGAGGACGACAGACAGACGACCAGACGGACATGAAAAGACAAAAGTAACTTATAATATTATGCGTGGGTATCGAACCAATTTTTCTCTACTAACATTATTTCTGTGCGTTACAAACGGAATGACAACATAGTATACCCTATGATTTCATCTAGTATATAGATTTGTATATAAACGAACAAAAAAAAAAGATTATTCAGCATACATAGATCAAGTAAAAGTACAATAAAATATTAACTACAGCACCGAATCATTCAGTATACAAATCGACCAAATTTCAAGTGTAATTTAATTTCAGTTATACAATCAGAAACGGTTACCCATTTTATCCACTCCGCTTAGAAATTTCAGTTCTGCAGGTAGGTACATATCCATACCTATCTAGGTACCTTTTAGACGTAATTTGAAATTGTAAGAAATTCATCTCCTTAAAGCTCCGTATTTGTAAGATTACTTTGCAGATACCCGAAGGGTTACATAAAATCTTTTCAACGAATGTTCAGGAGATGGAATCACGTAAACCTTCGGAGAAAATTAAGCGATTCCTTTAATGTGATTGTTTTGGGTTGAGTTATTTTGAGTTCGTACATGAGATTTTCTTATATTAGGGATATTAGCGTTATAGAATAGAATAGAAAGGAATTCCAATTTATCAATTTGATTCTGACAATAAAATTTTCTCAACTAAAGGTTATGAGGTGATCTGGAGGAAACCTAACTGATTTAACTGAGACCGTTATATATTCTATTTTGTGGTTGTATATGCTGTGCTGGTGCTGTGTAATATTCGAGCTATGACGCAAATATTTTGTCTTGTTTTCAAATATATACAGAGATGTGCCCTCGATATTTATCCCAATTATAGAAGCTGGTTACTAATACCCTTGTGTATAGAACTATATAGTTATTGCGAAACGCAATTTGACTTAGTACCTTGTTTGTGTTGTAGATGCGCTGCAGAGCAGACGTTACTCCAATATAAAATCAGCGATGTATGGACCTGATGTGGGGAAGCCGCAATTTTTTCTTAGAAATTTACTTGAAATTTTTCGTTAGAATTGTTATGCGTTGGAAGCCGACAACGGCACATATTGTATTATTGCATCTGAAAATAACTCCAGTCGGCCACCAGACTGAATAAAAATTCTACCGAAACATTTTCTGTAAATTTTTAAAAAAAATTGCGGCCTTCCCTACATCCGGCTCAGCCATCGTGGATTTTATATTCTATCGCGGCATTATCTATTTCCCAGCCTTTGTATGTTTTTAGTTTGGCTATGCTCTTACGGCTTATCCCTTGAACCTCTTGTAAATACTTCAGTTGCACAGCTTTACTTTTAGCGAAACGGATGACCTAGTAGTCACAATACGGGGCAAGCATGATCAAATCATATCCGACCTCATACATAAAGCCCTTTCCAAAGTCCGCATGTAGTGCTTAAACAGTAATCTTAACATAAACTCCAACAAGAAACGGTTATCGTTCCGTTCATAAGAAGAATGAAGCCTTAAGTAACTGCTCTTCTTCTTGATAACATGGAATTGATATTTTCAGACGGAGAGATCGTTAAGATCCCTCTATATGTGTCGCCGCTTCATTGGTAGAACATGGGGTCTGAAACCAAAAATGATGTACTGAATGTACACCACAGTTGTTAGATCCATGGTTAACCTGGGTTCTACCCCTACCGTATTGCAGGTTGAGATATTAATCACAGAGGGATGCGTCAATACTTGCATTATGAGAGCCATAAATGGCTCAACTATTAATATCCTCTCGGACAAGTAAGCTTCTCTCAAGGTCTTAAAGGCCTACACTAACAAATCAAGTATTCTATGGGAATGCCTGCGAACCCTTAAAAAATTATCAAGGAGAAACATGGTTATCCTCATGTGGGCACCTGGGCATGAGGGCCACAAAGGCAATGAAATTACTGACGACTAGCCAAAAGAGGAGCGGAATCTCCCGTTGTCCGACCAGAGCCATTTTGTGACACTTCAAAGAGCTACTTTAGCTACCTTCAATAGCTGGAATAACAATCAAAAATCCCTCGATTAGGAAAGGCAACAGGGACTTTGTCAGGCAAAAAAGTTTACAGATACCTCTAGCGGAAGAACTAAAGCACTCCTACTTCTTCGGAGAACAGAGCTCTAAATGATCATGGAGCTCTTCTTAGGCCATTGCCCATTAAAGTATCACGTACACAAGATGTGCTTGGCTGAGACTACACCCTGCCGCATTTGTGGGTACTCTCAGCATCATCAGAACATCTGCTTTGCACTGGCCAGGTGGAGATTACTCCAGCTCGAACGTACTTTTCCTCCACCTAACTACGTGTGGAACCAAGGTCCCAGAATAATCTTAGACGTCATTAACAGTCTATACCTAGAAAGGGAATAAATTGAACTGGGACTCACAATGGATTTTTCAGGTCGCAGAAAATGCAAGGGCAACGCATGTAATACCTTAAATAAATCTAAATCCACCAATGCTATATGAAGCTAGGGCATACAGTTGCTTGTGGAAACGTACTTTTCATGTCGGGGTCGTCTATCCTGATCACCCAAGTCATATCCTTAAATTATATGCACCCTGTAATATGCCATTCTGGCATTAGTTTACTTATTTAGTTTTGAACTTATAGATGTATGCAACGTTTTTTCGATTACCACTAGCACAGATTCACTTTTTGTTCCTCATGCTCTAAGGATATAATTATACACTAAATATTCCTGATTTTTTGAGACCCAATTGAAATTGTAAATCTATTAACAACAGAACAGACTCATGACTTTCTTACTTATGGGAAAAGCTGTTGAACAGAGGAATTTTGTATAGAGAGACCATTTAGGCAAAGGATCGTTTTGTTATCTTTCCTGGGTTCAGCAGTATGTATACTAAACATGAGCTCGTTTCGAGAATTGGTGCCTAATATCTGGCCTTTGTCCTTAATGGTTACATGGTAGCTTCTTTTGATGGAAGATTTTGTGACCATAACATCCGTAGGAGATTCAAGGTATTTACAACGAGAGAAATGTGATCAGTTGACCTTTTCTTTTGTAGCATACTAGCTGCTTTTTCATTCTACATAAAGAGGCAGAGTGACTGTGAGCCATAAACTGTTTCGTTAGCTCGTTGAGGACACAACGTGAGGGCGCCAGTGGCTCCTAAATAGGCTATCTTTAACACCATATCAATGGTATTCTTCGTCCTTGTCTGCATTGTTTTTGGCCACGAGAGATTTTCCCCCGTAAAAGATATGGATCTGATTATGCCCTGAATGATTCATAAGGTTCTGCTTTTTTCGACAAGCCTGAATTCCTACATATTGGTAAACATTTTGGGTTTGGTATTCTAGGTAAGTTTACTCTCTAGGATTATTCCCAAAAATTTGGCTTCTTTAAAACATTCTGGTGTAAGTAAACTAGCCTTGGAAATCATCAATACGAAAGTTTTGTTTTTATATTTTTTTAACAAATTAAAGTAAATCGAAAAAAATTTAAGTAAAAATATTCAATCTACATACACTCATGTGTTAATAACACATCTTAATTGGAGACTACATTAGCAAAAAAATTAACTTTTGGTCATAAAAAGCGATTATATAACTGCTTACCTTCTTGCTTTTAAAATAAATGTTGAGTATAAACCAGGTGATTGCAATACTGAGGTCTGTTTGTTAAAACAACATTTTATAATGATTCAGAATAAACATAGAGATCTGGATCTGGATATCTATGGTATTACGAGCCCTTAGTGATATCTCCTTCAACCAGGACAATATTAGTCTGTTAGTCCAGAGACAACAAAACAATAATTGTTGGGGTGATAAGAGCTTCTGTTCAAATTTCATAAGAGCTTTAGGCAATTAAAGTCATCCCCAAGGACAAGGATTGATAATTACTTCAGACAGACCCAACTATAACGATTGTCGTAAATATCCTGAAGGCGAGAATGGCAGCTCGTTTATTATATTGTGAAGCACCGAAGCTTACACCCTTTCTTTGAAGGGTTTTAATTCATTTAAATTTTATGATTCCTATAAAGTGAAAAATGCTTGGAAATATATTACTTTCGCCTCTCTCTCTCCCTTTCGAAAGTAAAAAGTTGGGATTTATTACCCACTAATTTGTTAAATTGTTAACTGATGACATTCGTAAAATTGCAGCTCCGTAATTGAACACATTCCCTACCAACCAGTATCTAATTACATACAGTATACGATCAAATAGCTGGGCGGACAGTAGTACTAAACTCACAGTATGTACTGCACGTTGTTGGAACGTATACGCAAACTTGAATTGAGTGAAAACTGAAATGAATGCACTAATTATTGTGAACTAAGATCAGTGTTCACTTCCTTTTGAGTTCACTAAATACTGGCAAATTGATTTTGTAAAATTTCCAAATAGTTGTATCAAGATATGATTAGTTTTAATTAATTAAAATGAGATGGCGTGAACACAATATACACATAGCTAACAATGAGAGTAATAGATCAAGTGTCGCACATCATATTCTAAATAATTTAAAACATGAAATTCACTTACACGACCTCAAATTAATTAAAGCTGAATCAAATACACTGAAACTAGATGCTTGAGAGTCTCTTTTTATGCATTTCTATGAGGACCGCTTGATGAATTCAGGAGAAGCATCGATAGAGCATGGCATGCTAGATTAAATCTATGGATAGCAGATACTATTTTAGTCAACATGAATTTTTCTCAATAGATTTTTATCAGCAACTGGCACTTGATGTTTGAGTTATTTTCAATTTATTGTTTTGACCCTTTATTGTATTTTCTGTACTGACTATTGAAATTATTTTTCAGTTTATAAAGATTACTGATGAAGGTAGCTTAGGTATCGAAACGCATTATATTAAAAAAACAAGATTGTGAAACAACAAGTAGATTTTTTCCTACTCTAATTATTTATTAAGATATGATTAGATAAATTATCCGGTCAGAGATTTCAATCATACTGAGAAACACACTTATTGGTAGAAAGTTGCAATATAAGATCGTCAAGATAATGATATAAATATATATATTATGTAAAACAAATATATAATAAAGTTAAATTATGATATTGGACAGATAGTACACGAAGATATATGAATAAATAAGAAAATGTTACAAGTGGCTGCTACTCACCGATCTAATACTTGGCACTTGAAGAATTGGCTTTAAGCGAACGTTAAGACCCTTTTGTTCTAATTATCTCAGTCGAAATCCGTGATAATATTCTTTAAGTCAGTCGACACCCGGTTTAAAGTCAATGTCAGTTGTTATCTGAACTTCAGTTGAGACTCGAAGCAAGATCCTTTATCTCCGTCGATTCTAGAAATAAAGTTTTTATTGTCGCTGTTAAAAGTGATATAACAGTCGATACGCGATATAAATGTTAGTCCGTAATTAGCGAACCTACCTCAAGCGATGCTAAGTACAAAAAGAGCTTGAGACAAGCCAGTTTGTGGTTTATATAGCCCTTGCTTACACACGACACCAATGCTAGAGTAGCACAGATACATGATAACAAGAATTGGCATTTGTGATTTTACGGTACTAGCGATAATAGTTGCATAAAAACGAACAAAAATGCATAGCAACAAGAAATTTAGAGCAACCCATGCTACTGTATTAAATTGAATTATATTTGCAAAAAATGTTCTATCTATCACGAAGAAAAGAAACTCCCGTTCGATGGTACTTGTAATGATGATAATGATAGAGTTACAAATTGATCTGCTTGATCTGATTGTATTTGTGTCATGCATTGTATGCTACATATCAATATATGCTTTTGTTAGAATCTGTACCTATTTTTGGGAAAATTTTAATTAGATTGAATTCATTTACTTTTCAGAACTCAATTTTAGCATGGTATTTTTGTAATATGTTCTCTTTTCAGGAATTGTTTTTAGCACGCATCTAACTGGTTCAAACAAGGTATACCATATGGTTTCAACTAGCATAATTTGAGTGCTTACTTTTATCCAAGGGTTGTTGAATTTTAAACAAAATTTATTAGAAATTAAACATAATCTTTGTGAAATTAAGCACTAGTTGTAGAGAACGTTTTGAATACAACGTAACAGTTATATTTTCGTGTACATAATTATAAATTTAAACTTACTGTAAATTTATATTGGGAGCGGTAAAGAAATCCGAAGCAACTTGTGCTACGAACTCACCTATTTCCTAAAAAAAAATTTGTAGTTATTCTGGAATACAGTTTCAAAATCCCGTTTTCAATTGCAAAAACCTGTGTTATGAAATCCCGTAATTTTACAGTAAGGAAAACGTACCGATATCTATTCTATTGCCATTTTTTAAAATTACGTTTTACACAATTTTTAAATAATATTATTAAAAATTGGGATATTTTGAGATTTACATAAAAAAAAAACGAGTTTTGAAAGTACCATCTATATATAAAAGAAAATTAGCCAAGCCGAAAAAATTAGCTTCTAATATTAAGTTGGAATGTAAAATTAGAAAAGAAAGGACTTTTAAAAAAAACGTAAATTTAAGTTCGAAAATGGGACAAATCGGGTAACTCCTTCGTTGAGTTGTCATAGAAAATTTCGTGTTTCACTTATATATTTGGACACTGCCTGAGAACGCGTTATCTTAGAGGGCATTTGTACAGCGCACTAGTTCAACCCTTTCAACCCTTTCTTGTTGTTTCCATACCAAACTTTGATTGTCACTATATATTTGAACACTATCGGAGAACGCGTCGACATAGAGAGCGCAAATTTTACACAGCGTATTCATAAAAATAGAAAATGAAATTTCAAAAATTAACTAAATTGGACAACTCCTTCTTGTTGTTGCCTTACAGAACTATGGGCTTTCACTTTATTCAAATTTTATTTTCATCTAGGGTATAATATTATTGGTCTTAGACGAATAATAATTTTTCTCTTATTTTTTTTTAATATATATTATAAAATCTAGTTTATAGTTGTGGATACTGTATATCGTCTCGCTCACACAGTAAATAGTCACAGTTTAAAGGAAATAATTCTTGTCTTCAAAAGCGGCATTTTGATGCAAAAGATTTATAAAACAGAGGTTTCTGAAAACGTGATTTGCACAACAGTATTTTGTAAAAAGAGATTTTGGAAAACCTGATATAACAAAAGGGTATTTTAAAGAAGGGGACATCGTACTGAAATTCCTTTACCAGATCAATATGGGTCCTATTCCTGATAAGAATTTTTTAAAAAATTCCTTTCTCGCAATCATAAAACTGACGTAAAAAATCTTTTTATTTTTATTTTCACGGGATCAATTAAAAACTGTATTTTTAAAGTTATAGTATTTCTCTTTTAAATGGCGCTTTTAACAAAACCCTTATTACGAAGACAAGCATTTAAGCAACAAACTTATGGCTTGTATGATGATAGCCTAACAATAAAAATAAAATTTTTGTAAAAGATAAAGAAATACAATATTGTTACGGGTGAAGGAAAAATAACAAGCGACATCTATATACTTCGCGTGAAATGACTAATTAAGTACAGACATAAATAACTTTCGGAGAATCGTGTCACAGAAAAGGGGCAAACCACTTCTTAAAGTGAGGACATAAACAACTTTAGGTTTGGAGAATCGATGTTTCGAGAACGGAATATTCGGGAAGATTCTAGGACAATTTATAGCTATAAATATACTATAATAAAAAAAAAAATAAATAATATAGATTTTAGAGAATGTCCATCCCAGTGGATATAGGACTTAGTGGTTCATATTATTTTTACCTATACTTTTTAGTCTTCTGATAAAAAAACAATTAAAGCAAAATAAAATAAATACATTTAATTCTGGAAAACTCGAAAGAAATTCAGTAACAAAAACAATATATAGCGTTAAAAAATTAACAATATCTACGTTTCTTTACGTCTGTTGGTGAACATTTTTAAAAAAATTCTAACCGTATATAAAGTTGAGTTGAGGCAGTATACATGATTGTTATAAGTGCAATTTATTGCTTTCACCTCATCACATTCTGCTGGGTGATCAATGGCATCAAGCCTAATTGGGCCTTTTTTCTGCGAAGAACTTACCTGTTGAAGTACAAATATGCTGCTCTTCAGACGCGCTGGACGAACCCCGCTTTGTACCAGCCATTGGTTTTCCAGCAAGCAATAAATCAGGTAAACTTAATCGGAGTACTAATAAATTTTTGGTTTATTGTAGGGGTTTATAACCGGCTTTGTATCTGGCCAGCTATTAACAACCGCTAAATCTACTGTATGAAATATGAGTCTTTATGGCCATTTTCGATATTTTATATGGATGCTATAATAGCTGATCAATTGATCATATTTGCCAACATCTCCCATTGACAAGTTGTACAAACGTACCAACTAACTCTGATCTATCTGCGGTCACATATTTTGATGCTGTTTTGTCGATCTTTTCCGTTAATATCAGTGTAATTGGATCCCATATATACAGAATTATTATTCAACTTTGATGTTAGAACAAGATTGTCATTGTTACTGAGGACTGTTTATCAAAGCCACTATTATTTATCTTTAATACCTTGTAACGAAAATACAAAATTAATGGCCGAATTTAAATATTTCAGTGCACCACTGGATAAACTTGAACTTAAGTTCAAGTTAAGACGCCACTGGGGCACGCCAATAAAGCTACCATAGCCATTTGCTGTATGATCTGCACATCATCACATGTACAAGCCAAATACAATAAAAGCTTCCCAGAAGGCTTTTCTTGGTATAAACAGCTTGCGTAAGTGGAAGCATCACTCAGCCACTGAGATGATCCAACCTTCGACTGTATAAAACACGCCAGTCCACCACATAATTCAGTCTGGTCAACGAGCTCGAACGAGTAAGGTAATTAGACAATTTTTCACTGATTACTAGTGTCGCGTGAAATTCCCGCACTAGGGAAAACCTGTCACGCCGTGAATTTTTCCAAATTGTAGCAAATTGTTTGCGTGTAATATTCCCCTGAGCATTTCCCTGATACGCCTTGGTGCCATGCATCCTTATCCGCTGTGTTAAGGTTAGCGCAACCTATCTCCCGCCTTTACATTTGTTTTGGTACATCGTGTGCTTATTCCCCGTACCCTCAGTCCCCAATACTACCCATTGTTCTCTCAGATTAGTGCATTAGAATTAAGGCACTGGTACATCGTGCGAGAAATCCCGTACCCCTCCTTAAAGTGGTGAGGTCTGTCTGAAGAATCCCATCTCCACGAATATTCTCTCGGTGGTACGTCACCTTGTCTCCAACTACGCTCTTTAATGTTAAGTTCGCAAGTATTATCACAGTGGTAAGCCGTGTGAAGTTCCCCTTGCCACTACATAGTCTCTAGTATAGGCGATAGATAAATAAAATTAGATTAAATTAGCTGTTGGGCTATTTCATATAAATAAATGATCATTTTATTTTATTGTAACCGAAAGAGTTTAATTGTTACGAAACCCTGGTCCTACGAGCGTTGTAACCTTGTCAGGTGAAAAAGTAGTGTTTGGAAATCTATTCTTCCCTATTTTTCCAGCTGTATTAGTACCCCTTTGTTTCAGAAAATATAAAAATTAGTAAGAGTATTGTGACCTGGACGAATGGATTCACATAGATGTACGACCACTCCTGGTCTTACATCGAAGTCTGGTTTTAATTGCGTAGTTTTCCTTAAGGAAACCAAGAAGTCGTAACATAAATCATTTTCTCCACAAAGTAAAAAGTTGTTTATGGCCCATGGCGTTGTTTTACTTTTAAGATACTGCTTGAAGGAAAGACTACTTACCAAGGAAATCATTTGCTTATCCACACATTAATTTTGCTCTTTTATCAGCTGACAGCATCTTTTTTTTATTGATTACAAGATTGGTCTAACTTTAAAAAGATAGTCTGTTTTGTTTCTTTAAACCTGTAAATAATCTGCTAAATGTAAATGTTTGCGAAGGACGGAAAATCTATCTCGGTTCACAATATTTGCAAATTTCGATATTCCTATACTTCGATCCCAAAACATGCTTAGGCGTGCAGAGCCTAAATATCCCATAAAGATAAGCAGCCCAAAAAGATCCCGAATTTTCGAAACAGTTGAGTGTTTGATATTAGAAGTCTGTTGTTGCTCTGCATACATGTTTGTGTACATGGCCAATGGCCATGCATTTGTACAGTTCTGTTGTAATACATTTTTCGAAATACTGAAGTGGATCCTTTTCTTCATCAGACTTATCAAATCTATCCACACATTGTTCATCGTCAGACCACATGGACGATTTCTCCGTTTAACATCATTTTTATACCCCAGATGAAATTTATAGGCTTTACTAATTTTGTCATTCCGTTGTAACGCATAGAAACAATACTGTTAGAGCAAAATGGGTTGAAAACCCACCCATAATATAAAAAGTTATTTTGATTTTTGCATGTTTGTTTGTTAGTTGAAATTGCACACTGGAATTTTAAAAACAGTATAAATTTTACTTCGAAAATCAGACAAGTTGGGTAACTCCTGCGCAGGGTTGTCATACGATAATTTCGTTTTTACTACATTTTCGGGCATTGCCTGAGTACTCGTCAACGTAGAGCCCTGAATTTGTAGACGGTATTCTTATAAAAATTGTAAATACAATTTTAAAAATGGACTATATTGGGCAACCCCTTATTGGTGTTGTGATACAAAAATTGATGTTTTTTACGCATACTGGTAGAAGGATCAGTTCTAGCACATCATATTTTACTGAAAAGTTTTTCAGAATATAATATCCTATGAATTTGACTATAATCATTGTTACTGTCAGCCCAACCGTTCTAGAAATAGATGCGAAAAACTATTTCAGCAGTCAAGCTTGCCCGGTGGGGTGACAATACGACATTATGTACGGGCGTTCCTCTTGAATATCGTAAGAATTGGTATTATACCAATTCTATCTTTTTTTTTTATTCAATTTTCTATCTACTACAAATAAAAAAGTTTACCCGGTAATAAATCATAGTTAAAGATTCAATGGTGTTTTAGTCCTAATCTCTATAGTCCATTCTTAGTTACGTTGAACTAGTACTTGTGCAACTATACACGTAAGATAAAAATCAATTATTGTCGGAGAAAATACATCTCAAGAAATATTTCTAATAATGGAACTTATACCAATAATGTTAGAAGCATTTCCACAAAATTTCAAATAGATTCATCCAACAGAGAACTACATAAACTATGTATAACTAAAACAATTAAGGTGGACGTGAAACACTGTACACCGTTAAGTAAGTTTTAGAGCTCTTAGGAAAGGGAGTTAAAATATTAAATTTTATTGCATCCCACATAATATATAGAAAACTGAAAACTTTGATTAAGGCAACCTCAACACGAGTGAGATAATCTTATTATCTACCAGCTGCAAAGTGGCACTCAAGCTGGGAGATGTAATTAGATTTTAACACGGGAGTTAGTTAGGTAAGGTAGGTATACCTAAAGTTCTCTTAAGGGATTTCATTAAAACTACAAAACTATCCCTACAACCCTCAAATTAATCTGGACGAAGAGGATTGCAATTTTAAGCAAAACTACTATATACTACTAACTATGAGAATTAAGTGACTGTCCTGATTTCGTGACATTTTAAATAGATTTCAAAGGCGAAGTAACAATATCAAAACTCCTGCGAACTATTAAAGTCGTTTTTGTCCATTACACATTGTCACCTAGGAATTATGTCTTAAGTTTTCCAATTGTGTTTGATGAGTAGAAGACAAAACTTTAGTTCGTTGAAAAGATAAAGTTAGGGGAAGAACTTTAATGCAATATCTGCTCCAATTGGCTTCTATCCAAAAGAAGAAGGAGCAATTAAAAAAAAATTCTGGATTTCTGGATTGAAAAAAAAAAAAACAAAACAAGAAATCACCAGCAAAATATTTTCAAAACCGGGAAGAACAATGAGGCCAGTGCAGAAATTAATAAAAAAAAAGAGGCGAACAGAGTCAAGAAAAAGAAAGAATTGGAAATAGGAAAACGAAGATGAGGATGTTGTGGCGTAGACGGGTAATAGTCCTATTTTCATTGTATTCCATTGTATGAGCGGACACTTAAAAGATGAAGGTGGAGGAGTCTTCTCTAATTAAGATGTTGCCCGTTTTTATTTTCAAATTGAAAAGTTCGTAGGAAATTGCAAATAAAATGGTAACAAAATCTTTTTTATTTTGTTTTTGTTTTGTTACAATTTACAGGTAGAGATGTCAATTATTTAAAAGTGACTATCATTATCGATAATAATCAAATAGAAGAAAATCGAATTTAAACGAAAATTAGAAGATCGATTATCATAAAAAATCGATTTAGTAATTTTATATGTAGTTTTAGGAAAAACATGTTTTTAACTTAAAACTATACTTAGTGCCACTACCACTAATCTAAAGTCAATTCATGAGTTTGCAACTGTTTTAATTGTAATCCTGAATGAAAAGATCTACTCAGCCCAAACGGGTATGAATTGAATAACACCAAGTCATTCGTTTACTATGCAAGATTTAATCAATTACAGTGGTATATTTATATTTTACATTAATTCTATCAACAAAGTTGAAGAAATGTGTTGGGTATAATTAAAACGTGAGACTCCAATAATTTATTAATTTTATTATATTAGCGACAATTTTAATACAAGGTGATATACTACTTATAGCGAATTAAGTACCGAGACTAAACGCTAGATACTGAATGGCAAAGAACTACTTATCACACCGTTTTCCAATGACCTCTACTTCGTTCAAGTTCAAACTACGTACCCGGCACTCCACTAGGTACCGACAACCCGCCTCTGCCCCAGCCGAGATAAACTCTCTGTCCTAAACTGATCGATAACGATGAAGCGATTTAATTGATGTATGAATTCAATAGAATTTTTTTGTCTATTGTTAATCTTGATAATGCTCTGGCGTACTCATGGAAATGCAGCAATATCGTCCAGTAATGTTGGCTTCGATTATTTAATTAATTTACAAGAGTTGTTGGATATGTTTTCCAAATGTATGTAGTAAGTTGTTCTTAAATATCTCAGCTACTTTTGGTTTACTAATATGTATGACCAGAATATGTATGACCAGAATGTTAGACAAAGAATCTTGGCAAGCCGCAAAGGTAGTAAAGGTTTCTGGTCCCTGGTCAAAACCATCAGGAACAACTTCAGCAGTTCCTCTATACCTTCACTACTTAATAATGGTGAAGTGGTTGTTGACTCCCTGGATAAAGCTAATATTTTGGCTGCTAGATTCGCATCAAATTCTTTTCTTCCACCCACTTCACAGGCACCTGTCGTGCATCCCCCGTGCGGATGTGTACAAGAGCCAATACACATCCGTACGAGGGATGTGTTCAAGGTCCTTAAAGGAATCAACGTCTCTAAAGCCGCAGGCCCTGATGGTTTCTCGCCCCTATTAATTAAAAGCTGTGCCTCATCCTTAGCTAAACCTCTGCGCAAACTATTCTACCTGTCCTACTCGACAGGAAAATTTACAACTGCTTGGAAACTAGCTCACGTTCAGCCTATTCCCAAGAAAGGAGAGGGTAGCGATCCCTCAAATTATCGACCAATTGCAATCACTTCGATTCTTTCAAAGGTTTTTGAATCTATCATTAACTCCAAATTAATGAAGTATCTGGAAACCAATCAGCTCATCAACGATCGCCAATACGGCTTCCGGCACGGACGCTCATCTGGAGACTTGCTGACTTTTCTTACGGAACGTTGGAATCGTAGTCTTCACAATTTTGGTGAGTCCAAAATCGTTGCTCTAGATGTTTCAAAGGCCTTTGATAGAGTCTGGCATTCAGCCCTTTTAGCCAAACTCAAAGCACTTGGTCTTTCCCCTCCTCTTCTATTATGGATTGAAAGTTTTTTATCTAGTCGCCAAATACGAGTTGTATTAGATGGCGTTATATCTGATCCTCATCCTATTAATGCCGGTGTCCCCCAGGGCTCTGTTATTTCTCCGACTCTATTTCCAATCTTCATTAATGATCTGCTTTCCCTTACTTTCAATCCTATCCATAGCTTTGCTGGTGACAGTACCCTTGATTTCGCATACTCCTTTGACACCCTTGCGGATTCCAGAGGGAACGCCGCATGTGTTAAACGAGACTGCATGATTAGATCATTGAATAACGATCTTGACAATATTCTCGCTTGGGGCAAAGTGAATTGCGTCGAAGTCAATGCATCTAAGACCCAAAGCTGTCTCATCTCATTAAAACAAGACCATCACTTAACCACTCCCGTTTCGTTTGATGGTGCATTAATTTCTGAATCACCGTCACTAAGAATTCTTGGCATTAATATTTCCAGTAAGTTAAGCTGGACAGATCACATTTTCTCGGTTGCCAAAGAAGCATCCAAATGTCTTGGTTTTTTGAAAAGGTGTAAGAAATATTTCAGCCCAAATATAGCGCTCCTCTACAAGTCCTACATCAGACCCAGAATGGAATACAATTCCCATATCTGGGCCGGGGCTGGTCGCACAGCCTTAGCTTCATTGGATATTGTCCAAAATAGAGCCTGCAAGCTCATTGGCGATGTGGCAATTACTCGTCATATCGACTCGCTCGAGCACCGTCGCAATGTTGGATGCCTTTCGCTCCTTTATCGCTATATGCATGGCCAATGTTCTGATGAAATATCTAGTCTGATCCCTTGTAGAATAGTTCCTGCACGCAATACCCGCGCTGCATCCCGCGCTCTTCCTTTTACCCTTCAAATTACCTTCGGCCGTACACTTAAATTCCGTGATGCTTTCTTATCCCGAACTGTGCGAATGTGGAACAGTCTACCATCTTCTGTCTTTCCTCCGGTATACAACCTGCAAAAGTTTAAGGGCGACATACATCGGCACCTCCGCCGCTCTCCTCATATCCCTTAATCCTTTCCCTATCTCCTTCCTGCCACGCTGTGCTTTGCATCATAGGGTATCTCCTGAGCTTGGCTTAATAATATAAAAAAAAAAAAAAAAAAACATAGATATTATATTAGTAAGAACATCGCGTTGTTGTTCGATTGAAGAAGCTTTCACATTCTTCTTCTTCAACTGTGTGACTCCTCACTGGACAATCATGTTTTTCTATTTCCCAAACCCTCTGAACTTGCTCTTATAGCGATGTCAGTGAGGGTTTTGTAGCAAGATTGCAGTGAAACGAATTATAATTAGTTTGCGGAGCTCTTCCAATTACTACCCATCCCAGGACAGTTGTTTGTAATATAGAAATATCCTTAGAAAGTGAAACTTGATCCGGAGAAAGTAATTGACAGTACAGTCGATGATAAGCTAAGTTTCTTACCTAAATGATTGTCTGCATGCAGAAGGGTATTGTGCTTTTTTCCACACAGCTGATATTTTCTGAATATACATAGCTATGAAGTGATTACTTCTTAGACAATTAAAGCCTTTTATGAGAACAGTAAGCACAAATTGGAATCCCGGTTGCTTGTAAAGAAGTAGAGACAGTATACCTATGTGGGTTTTCTATTTTATATTTATGTTTATTATTCTGGGGCCTTGTTGTGAGACTAGAACTGAAGTCAAGTTTACCTACTAAGTTAAGACATCTTTTCTCTAAAAATTGCAATAATTCTTTCATGGCGGGAAGCCGGTTGGAAGGGCAACCATCTTCCCATTTGTTAACTGTCAGAGTATCTAGTCTTTTTAGAAGGCTGGGTCGCTGTCATAAATAGGACAGCTCGGTGCACAATCCGCAAGATGGGGTGGGGTGTTAAAACTTTTGAATAAATCTCAAATTAATTAATGGAATATTTATTTAAACACCCAAAGCAACAAAATAACGTTTTCTAGTTTTTAAATTTGTCCCCCAATTTTTATTGAAAATGATTTAAAATGAAAGTTCAATGATTTTTTTTTTAATTTCTTTGGTTTAAGGAGCGGAGTTGTCACAAATTTGAACTAAATTAAATAAGTTTTTAACATAAGCTTTCTGAAGTTAATAAGCAGAAAATAACGGTTTCATAAAAATAAGTAGAATTTTAAAAATCGGAAAACGGTATTTTCTGCTTATTAACTTCAAAAAGCTTATGTTAAAAATTCATTTAATTTTGTTCAAATTTGTAGGAGCCCCGCTCCGCCAACCAGAGATATTAAAAAAAAATCATTGAATTCTCATTTTTAAATCATTTTCAATAAAAATTGGGGGACAAATTTAAAAATTACAAAACGTTATTATTAAATAAATATTCCATTAATCAATTTGCGATTTATTCAAAAATCTTAACGCCCCACCCCATCTTTCGAATTGTACACCGAGCTGGCCAATTTAGAACGACCCAGCCTTAAATATATTATTTCAAACAAAAATTCTGTATGAATCTGATATGTGTTTTGTGGTATTTCCAAAATTCTTAGAACGGCTTACTACATATTTGTTATACAGTACTATTATTGATTTCGACCGCGGAGATTTCCAGCCAGACGATTGTTTTTGACATTGCCTTTCCTTTAACTTAATACATTTTTTAATATGTATAGGCATATATATATTTAATATATATTTTTTGGTTATATTTTACTACAAAAATTTACTGCGGGCTCTTAGACTATAGGCGTCGCAATTGCTTGATCCCCTATTTCCAATAATCTGAAGAGCAGCCGATGCAACAATCTTAATATTATTCGTACATATGTATGTATATACTCAAATTTGGTGCATTTTTCTATGTCAGTTTCTCACAAAACGAGCTCGAACACCATATATTTTTTAGCGAACGTGTGAAAGATTATTAAGTTTATATTACAATAGAAAAGTTCTCATATCAAAATACCTAATCTTTGAGATAAGGGGGAAACCAGCGCCGAGATTTTGTGCCCTAATTTGATTCACAAATATAACAGAATGTGTAGTAATGACTATCAAGTGAGACCTTATTAGTTCTTGTATCATAAGGACATCTGCTTTGAAATGAATCGCCTTAGTTCATTCTTAGAATGCATAGCGCTCTAGCGCTACATAAATTAAGCAAGTTTCAGATTTCCCCTCTTGTCTGGAAGAATTTCAGTACGTCACCAAAGTTAAGTTATCCTAGACCAGGTAAATATTGTTTTTTTCTGCCGAATTTTCAACTATCTTTTCGTTCCATGTTTAATATTCCACACGATCGAATAGAATCGGAAACATTTTTCATCGCCACCAGTGACATATACCTACATATAAATGAAAAGTAAATACGCAGTATTTTACCTCATATGACTCATGCTCAGAATTCAGTTAGCTTGCCATTTTCTTTCAGGCATCTACGCCAGGCAGGAACTAGCCGTACTGATGAGTACTGGTTCCTGGTGCTACCAAACGCCTTATTATACCCTAGATGAAATCTAATGGATATACTATGTTTTTCATTCCATATGTAACACTTCGAACTAATGATGGTACAGCAAAATAGATTGGAAGCCAACACATAATACTAAACGTGACTTTGATTTTTGCATGTCCGTCCATCTGTCCGTCCGTGTACCTGTGCGCACAATAACTCAAGAGCGCGTTCATTTAGAAAGCTGAAATTTTATACACGGATTTAAAAAAAAAAGTAAAATTAAGTTCGAAAATGTGATAAATCGTACAACTCCTTCCTGGGGTTGCCATAGAAAACTTTCGTTTTCCACTATATATTTGGACACTGCCTGAAAACGCGAAAACATACAGAGATGAAATTTGGTACATGGCGCTTTTGTAGTAATAGCAAAACAAATTAAAAATGGACTAAATCGGCAAACCTCTTCTTAGTGCTGCCATATAAAAAATTAGGTTTCTTACGTATACTGTGAAAACGATCAATTCTAGACATCTTTATTGTACTAAAAACTTGTTTAGAATATGAAATGCTATAAAAGTGGTTATAATCAATTTTTCCTTCTGACGAACCGTTCTAGAAATAAGTACGAAAAAGTACTTCAAAAATGGCAAAAAGGGGTTAGCTTACGAAGTTTCATACGCGCATTCATCTAGTGTATCATAAGTATTGGTCTTAGACCAATTCTAGATTTTTTACTTGTTTCTTACTGAGTTTTTTACCTATTCATCTCCCCCACTGATATGTATATAAATGGACTGCTCGTTGAACCAAAAATGCATGAAAGCAAATAGCACCAGTTTCATATACTTGTCTCTTTTTCGGTGAGAGCATACTATCCCACTGAACTTTAGTGGTATTTCCAACCAAAACAGCCTTTTAAAAAACACTTCCTACTTTTTTGTGGTTAATTCCGTAAATTCCACTAACATGCATATAAGTAAATTCCAAAATAATTTAAATATAGCGCCAGCTTACTACAGTTGGGTAGCATTGACAGTCAGAGCATACTTTCTGGAATTAAAACTGGTGCCACATGAAACAGGAGATCAAGCAGTCCATTTATATTCTTGTCAGTTTTCTCCTCTAATAGCCGTTTCATGCCAGCCAACTAAAAGTAATCAAAATAATTGTTCAATTCATTGACTTTGACATTTTCATAATACTTTTTGGTTTTGTAATTTTTCAGATATAAGTTGGTTTTAAACTTAGGACCATTAGTGGAATAAACCAGGCATTTCCCACTATGGGGTTTATGAATTTGTTATGCTCAAGAAGTAATAATTCTAAAATATTTTTGGAGGCGGGATTATCTTGATATATTTGTCTTCCTATCCGTTTTTCATTTCGTTTGCACGTATTTGCAGAAAAAAAAACTTTCTAGTTTAATTTCAGGACTTCAAATTGCTTGAAAAACGTTTTTTCCAGGATTATTTCGGCAATTATTCAAACAGCACCGCAGAACACAATTCATTGTTGAAATGTTTCGACGTGTATGAAATTAAATCCAAAGCTTAATCACTAAATTGTCACATCAAATGTTTTTATTTAAAATTAGCACAATCAGCGGAACAATTTAGCACTTTTTAATCAAAGAAAACACAAAATACAAACTCCGACAAAAGTAGGAATCTGAAGTTTAATTCGAATTTACATTAGCAAATTAAACTAAGTTAAATTCTTCTTGCCCTTCAACCCTTTTGCAAAATAATCTAGATTCCCTTACACCGATAGAGTTGTAACACGATAATTCCCTTCGTTTAATTCTACATAAATATTAGTTAGTTTTTCGAAGTGCAAACCTTATGCTTTGTATTTCACCTTTCTTTTTAGAGAAAACGACGAAAAACGTTACAATGATTGCTTCTCTTACAATTCATACGTCACTTTGAACTATTCATCTTCCTGCCTTCAATTTTTGGAAATGAGTGAGTTGAATGAGTAAGACGTGTTTGTTTGTCGTCCGAGTTTAATTTATAATTTTGCTGGTAATATGATAACGTTTTGGTTCGTAAAGTTTAATTGATGATCTGTGCTGTGCCCGCCTAAATACGGTGTGAAAATTATTAAAAGTTCTCAACATAATTACTTATAATCGACATTAATTTTGGTGATCTCCGATTATCATTGCGGTATCATAATATTGTTTTTGCATTCTGTAACACAATTGCATATATAGTAACACATACTTATCTGTGCTAATGGGTGATAAGGACAATGCAAAGAAGGGGAACGAGCGCTCCAGGAGGGGAATGGCTGTGGACACATTGGAGCAATCTTCCATATCTTCACCCGCACTGACTGCAGTTAAAGCCGAAATATCGAATGTTCACTCCGTTATTGAAGCTAAAATGAAAAAAATTATAAAACACGTCGATGAAGCTATCAGTGCTGCTATCAGTGTAGCTGTTGTTGATCTAAAAGTGGCTGTCACTGACTTGGAGGCTCGGCTTACCCAACTCTTCAATGATAAATTTGAGGTACTTAATGCTAAAATTGTGCAGCTGGAGACTAATTTCAGTCAAGTTAGCGTACGTTTGGAATCCATTGAACATCGTCATAAGCTGTGTGATGCGGTGATCACGGGCGTACCGTTTGTTAAAGGCGAAAATTTAATGGAAATATTCAATGCACTCTCTCGATTCGTTAGTTTAGATCAACCTATTGTGCCTATCAACATATTTCGACCCAAAACATCAAATAATAAGAAGAGTGTGACCGAGTCAGTTCTTATTATGAAGTTTAAGTGCCCCTCTGACAAAAATTCTATACTGGCTGCTGTGAGGAATAAGTTGAAAGCTGCACCTTCTGGCTCCAAAATAATACGGCTGCATGACCTTGGTATTGGCAATGTTGGTGATCAGTCTTCTCCTGTGTATATTAATGATAGCCTTACTTCTCAAAACTATCGTATTTTCCGTGAGGCGTTAAAACTAAAAAAGGAACGAATAATTGTTGCTGCTTTCACATCGTTTGGGCATGTGTATATACGGAGAAATGAAGGAGATGAACCAACTCGTATACTGACGTTTAATAATCTATTATACAGCACCTGATGATTATGCTGTGCTCGACTGAGGATGACGGACTCGATGTTCATAGTTATATAAATTGTCATTACACTATTTTTGCTAAGTTTTGATTTTTCTTATTACATATTCATTAATTTAGAATCCCTTTGCTTTGGTTTTTCTTTTTATATAGGTATATTAGAGTTTTATTTGAGTTTATCTGTTATGTTTTTGTACTTTATACCCGATTTATTTCAGCTGTGTGTGCGTGCTCCCATTATGTTCGTAAATGGATAATGCTGATGGTGTTGACGGAGTTGTGTGCACAAAACCTTAATTAATATATTATGTAAACAGAAAATTGGGCTCAGGATTGCGCATTTTAATTCGAGAAGTTTGCTGGCGAAGATGGATGAAATTCGCGTAATGTTGTGTGGTTCATTGCTCGATGAAATTTGCGTGTCGGAAACTTGGCTTAAACCTGAGGTTAGTGACAGTTTTATTAATATTCCCGGCTTTAAAATATACCGTCGTGACAGAGCGAGAGGACGTGGAGGGGGTGTCGCTATGTACGTCAGAGATGGTGTAAAGTGTAAACGGGTCTTACGAAGTTATGATAATCATACTGGAGCAGAGTACATATTTTGTGAACTTGGCTCAGGTCCTACTAAAATCCTAATAGGATGCGTATACAAACCCCCGCTATGCAATCATGTTAATCTGGAAAATGATTTATGCCATATAGTCCCTCGCTATGAGAATATCGTTATGAGTGGTGATTTTAATTACAACTTTCTGCAGCCTTTGGGTCCTGCTTGCTCTTTTAACGCATTAATGACGTCCCTTGACTTACATCGTATTAATGAAGAGCCTACACATTTTACGAGCCACTCGTCTTCACTTCTCGATGCCTTTTTTGCTCCTCATGAGAACCGCATTTTATTTCATGATCAGATTTCTCTTCCAGGGATATCTGATCATGACTTAATATATCTTACGTATGATATACTTTTAGATGTACAAGATGTTCCTCGTACATTCTCCTTCAGATCTTATCAACGCATCAATCTACAAATGTTATTTCAAGACGCAGAGTCAATTCCATGGCATACTGTTCACTCATCTTCATCTGTTGATGAGCAGGTTAATTTTTTGTGCTCTGCACTGAATTATTTGCATGACAGGCATGTACCCCTTGTAACTAAAACTATTGTTAGTGCCCATTGCCCATGGCTGTCCAATGGTATTCTTTCTCTAATCAGTGCACGAAACCGAGCTTATAGTCTGTGGAAGCGGTTTCGGTTATCCAATTTTTGGGAGGAATATCGTATTCTACGTAATCGTGTTTCTTCTGCCGTTAAAATTGCAAAGAAAAGGTACTACTGTTCGGTTCTGAACATCAATCTTCGTACGAAACAGCTCTGGAGCAATTTAAAGTCTCTAGGTATAAATTCCAAGAAAAAGATTTGTTGTGAGGCTGATCCCGATGAATTAAATAACTATTTTCTCGCTAACCATCATTCTTCGTCTTCTGAAGTCGCCATGGATCTCTTATCGCTGGTTTCATCCCAATCACGTGAGAGCTTCTCCTTTTTGAGGGTGATTGAGGCTGATGTATTTGAATCCTTTAAGTGCATTAAATCGTGTTCTACCGGCCGACATGATCAACCCTAAATTTGTACGATTACTGTTGCCCTTTATTCTCTCTCCTATTGCTCATATATGTAATACATGTTTCATGACCTCAATTTTTCCTCGTGCCTTTAAACACTCTAAGGTAATACCTATTCCGAAAAATCCATCGTCAGAGTTTCGTCCTATCTCTATCCTTCCTTTCTTATCTAAAATTATAGAAAAGATTATATCTGCACAAATCTCAACCTTCGTTGTGACCAATGGATTGTTACATGATCACCAATCTGGATTTAGAGCCAATCATAGCTGTATGACTGCCTTATTAAAAATAACTAATGATATTAGAATCGCATTAGATGAGGATAAGTTTACTGCTCTTGTATTCCTCGACTTCTTTGCAAAAAACTTGTCAGAGAATTTAATTTTAGTTATCATGCTGCTCGTTTGATCTACAGCTACCTGAGTGGTCGGTCTCAGGCAGTCTTTTCCAATGGCAGGCTTTCTTCTTTTTTAGCAATAAATTCTGGAGTACCACAAGGCTCCATATTAGGACCACTTCTTTTTGTAATGTTCGTTAATGATATGTTTGGCCGTGTTAATCATTGTCAATTACACCTTTATGCAGATGATGCTCAGCTGTACCTGTCCAGACCGGTTGGATTGGTTGACGATGCAATATGTTGCCTGAATCTGGATTTGGAGGCTTTAAATCAGTGGTCGGTGGATAATAAACTCCTACTAAATCCTGACAAAACAAACTGCATAGTGATTTACAAAACGCTGCTCGACACTAGCTATTTCCCATCTATAACACTCAATGGTGCTGATATATGCTTTGTGAATTCCGCTCGAAACTTAGGACTTATATTCAATAGAACGCTATCGTGGAATGATCATGTTGACAGTACATTACGAAAGTTATATGGTGGTCTTCGTGCACTATGGGCATCTAGTGCCTCTATACCACTACCCACACGTTTAATGCTTGCCCGATCAATGCTTATTCCGGTAATTACATACGCATGTGAAGTGTTTAGCGAACTTGATTCGCAATCGTCATATAAGCTTAATATTGCTTTCAATTCCATTGTAAGATATGTCTACAGCCTCCGCAGATACGACCACATCTCACAGTTTGTTTCGTCCATCTTTGGTTGTAATTTCGCGCTATATTTAAAATTTCGTTGTATTTTGTTCTTGGCTAAAATTATTAAATACCGTGAACCTAAATATTTGCATGACTGTTTGCAATATTGCAGATCCAATAGAACAATTGCACTTATTATACCGCGATCCACCTCACTAACTACCAAGCGCCAATTCTTCGTCTTCACCATTAGACTTTGGAATAGTCTTCCAATTGCTCTAAGAAATTCTTTGGAAGCTCGCACACTCAACAGTTTTAAACACTTACTTTTCCTTTATCTTAACTCATGAAATGCTTATGTACTTATACAGCTAATATTACTATTCCTTTTTTTCTTTTTTCTTTACTTTCCTTATCTTATTAGTTTTCACTTATATCTTATTTTATTTTATTTTTTACTTTTTTGGATTATTTCATATTTGCTGCTTAGTTTTAGTTTTTTGTTGTTGTTGTAGTTTTTTAGGTTTTTAGTTTCTTAAATTTTGGATTATTTAATGTTGAATTTATAATTAGAAGCTTGTACAAGCTTAAAGACCTAGCATTTTACTTGTACAATTGCCAATAATAAATAAATGAATGAATGAATGAAAATAAATATTAAATAACAGCAAGACTTTCAGCGAATCAAACACATTCTGGATTGAAGTCAATGTGTCAACATGGCTCAAAGGCTAGTAACATCCTCCTTGGTTTCAAATTTTGATGTATGACTTGCACTTGGATATGAAGTCACATAACTTTTTCATTAAAAAAAAAAAAAAATTAAAGTATTGGTATACTCATAATACAAAAAAAAAAGAAATTATAGTGTTGACTACATTATCTAGTTTTGTGTCATTGTGAAGAAACATTTAGAAACTGGTATTCATTCATTACCTGCAATTGTCTTTGTATTGAATGTTTACATTTAGTTTGTTATCTATCAACGATTTACCTAGCCCCAGTCTTTTCGTATAAACTAAATTATGATTATGAAAATTGTCAATAACTTTTAATAAAACAAAACTCGTTTTAAATTCCACTGAAACGAAGCTTACCGAGGAATGATGGTGGTGAATTAACTAGTATTATCGCATTAAAAAGACTATATAAGACTAGCCGTGAAAAGCTTTCTTTTAGTCTTTGTCTCGATATCTTCCATTCAATAAAAATGAAAACGTGCTTAGTGGTGTTAAGTTTGTGTTTAGTTAGCTTAACCTTAGCCTACGAGACTTACATTGGAAATTCCCGTCATCCTGGTATAACTTCATTACAATAAAAATTTCTTTTTTTCCCCTAAATTGTACTAATCAAAAACGCATTTTGCATGTGACTTTTGTGCCGTATGCGCAGCATACAGGTGCAGGTGCATCTTTGAATAGGCTAACTGAAACCACTCCTCATTATTTATAATTTATAATTATTTCATTGACAATTTCAAGATCAACCTGGAAAATGTTATCACAATGAAACTGAGCACATCTTTGAAGTCGATGAAGTTTACAAACCGGTTGGCAGAGAATACTGTGAGAAATTCACTTGTATGGAAGATTATGTCATCAGAGTAAATGCGTAAGTAGTAGTAGTGCATCTTTCAACCTAAAACCTAAAACCCTAAAAATCCCTGATTTGGTGTTATTCTTAAAGGTGTCAAAAATACAACGTGCCTCCAGATTGTACAGAAAATAAAGGTGATATAACCCAAGCATTCCCGGAATGCTGCAATTATCTTCGATGCACTGTTGATGGAAAAGAAGAGATCAGGAAAACCGGATTTGATTGATGAGAGATGTTTTCAGCAGTGGTAAAATTGTTTGTTTTGATTAATAATGTTTTTTTTTTTTTTTGTGTTATGTAACTTGATTAACTTGAGTTGGTTTGAAATTATTAAATGAGCAAATTTAGCAGTGGTTTTTATTGTTTTTTTTTTTTTTTATAATAATTTGCATACCTACTCGATTTAGAAATATTAAAGTAATTTTGTACGTTTTTTGTGGTAAGGTGCTAATAAATTGTGGAAGTCATATTGAAGAAAACAAAATGTCTTCTTTTTGAATGCTTTACGGGAAACTTTCTCGAGACTTGGGGCTAAATATATGCTTTTTAAAAAGACAGTACCTTGTAATGAGTATAGTGAGATTGAGCATAGTTAATACGGTTCCCTCGTATCTTAACAAAGCTTCTGCCTATCTGTTCTCTGAAATATTTCATGTTCTAGCTGTCTTTCATCATTCAAATTGTGACGGTTAACAGCTCTACCCATCTGGGGCTCGCTAGCTTGGAACTTGCAGATCTAAAACACTCATCTTTAATTTTAGAGGTCAAACTATGGATTTTTCTGCTGGATCTACATTAGATACATTAGATACAAATTAGTCTGTTCATTACTGTGGGTTAGATAGATACCCTGACGATAATAACTTATTGGGAGATATCTAACTAGTTTTCAGAGGCTGTTACAGTAATTTACAAATTTTTTTGAATTTATTTAAGATTACTTAAGAACCAGGGAATAATTTTGATGTATCTTCACGACCATGTCAGAAAAGAAAGTTGGGTGAGGGGAAAAAATAGCCAAACTCTCTTCAAAAAAGGAAAAAGACTTAATAAAAGAAAATTCTTTAAAAAAAAAGGCATCTTGTATCAACAGGAATCATATACTCTTCAGTATGGCTTGGTTCCTGCCTGCCGTAGATGCCAAAGAAAGTCAAGTCAACAAATGTAAGCTCTTTTATAGTTCACCGTTATCTTCGTTTTCTTAGATGAGTTAACATTCAAAAGACTTATTTATTTATTTGAATGTTTAGCACGTTTAGTCCTATGTGGGACTGGCATAAGTTCGTGGAGAATTTAGTAAACACTAATTTGATCGTTCAACATCGGTTGTGTCTAATTGGAGCTAAGTTTCATCTGTGCAATTTAAAGGAACAATGTGTTTACTTATCTAGGACTGAACCCATGGTTTCAGATAAGGGATACTAGAGCAGCATTGATTAATGGTACGATTCTTATAAGGCTCAGAAGCCTTTTTTAAAATGATTTACTAACCGCTCCCAAATTTCTGGATTTTTTAGTATTGTGCAGTAACCCTCATATGGGGTTTATCCAACTGCATGATTTTTTCAAAGTTTCAGAACATTGCCTGCAGTTATATATTTTACCATGGTTATCAATTGACAGAGGACGGAGGAGGATTGTCTGCCTTGATGCAGTTGGTATTGTTGTGATATCATCTAGCACCTATCTTTTTGTATTTTTGTAGTTCTAACTATGGAGAAGCATCATTACATGGATTAGGATAGGATTCTTATATAACGAGTAGTTCTCATACACATATTTCAAAATTCCATCTTGAAAACAGGCCCAAGATTGGATAAAATAGTATAAATTTCCCTCAAAATTCAAACATTTCTAGCGCATTGAGAACAGCGTAGCACTAATTTACATACATTATACTTAATAACACCAACATATTTTAAAAAGGGTAACCTTAAATTTTTTACATTATAATATCACCTGTCCCAAATTCTGTAAAATTATGTTCACATACATTAAAAAATATTTTATTCAGTTCTGATATGACTGGTAAGACTTTTCAAATGAGTCCCTTTTTCTAGAATTGGTACTAGCCACCTCACTAATAACATCATTTCGTTTTCCTTTGTTGTTCCTTTTCTCCAAGGTTCAATAGGGAATTGGCTTGGTGGGCGGTGTTTAATGGTCTAAATTTTGCATTAAAATCACTCGCTAGTGTAATCAGACATTGTTGGCAAAAAAGTTGGGAGTAAAATTGGTCTGCTGTTTCGTATTGTGAAAACCTACAAAATTCGATTTTCCATGAACACCAAAAGGGTTTTCAATGAGATCCGTACATTTTCGAAGTACATTTGTCCCTTTAAAGCGGTGTGACTATTATTTCTCATAAATATGACTTTCTAAACCCCAGCATAGGATAATCATTACTGTGTACGGTGAATATTCAGAACTTCTTCAGAAGAATGATATATATATTGTTACAAGTTGGCTGGCTATTCTATTTAAATTATCCGAGAGGGAGATATTTGCCTTTTTTTTTGTTGGGTAAGAACTTGTTTCTGCAGCAAGCCACTGTCAACAAGATGCGAAGACGATACTGGCAGTAAGAGTTTGGCAACAAAGCTTTGTTGCACGCAAGGTCTCCACAAATCCCCCTCTACTGTGAGAGGCACCGCTCTTAGTTGTGCAGTTTGCAGACAGGGCTTTTACGATGTAATCAGCTTCAGTGCAGCCAGTCTAATTAGTGAATGGGCAACGTAAACTGACCCTTTCGTCTACGCGAACGCCGGTAATAGTTTGTTCCGCAGTGCTTGTAGCGCGATTATTGAATAACCAATAGTGTTCGATGTGAAACTGGTGCTGTGCAAGTGAATAAATAAATTATTATTAAATAATAATCAGCAGTGCAGGTGTTTCCGGGAAAAGATTTTTAAGGTGCCCTGTGACAATAATCGACAGATGGGGCTCGACTATGGCTAGCTGAGCTGCCGCTGGTGTTTTTCTTGCTATGCTGGAACCGAGTTGGGAGGGTGTTTATTTGGCTATCCTCCCGCTTGATTCTTTATGGCAAGCCGGCTAGATCAACGAGGGAAAAAGTGTACGTCAACAACGAGCGTTGCAAGATGGCGGAGCGGATCATTCACCAGTAAGTAATTGTGTTTGTGTGTGTATGGATGTCGTACTTGGTGAATTCGCTTCGTGCCCAAAAGCAGAGGGGAAGAGCTTTCGGCTTCTCAAGTTCTAAGCTGCAAGCAAGTGTGTGTGAAAGCCCGGCGATTTGATGAAATTTTGTGACGAAGCTTTTGACCTTGGCCTTGTGGGCTAATGTCAAACAAAAAAAATAGAAAGAAATCTTGTTGTTGGATATAAACAACTTGGTTTATTTCACAGCCTTGAGGGGATATTTTGCTTATTTCGGTCCAAGTTCCTCTTTGGTGCCCTGCAATTCCTTCCTCAAGGAAAATTGTGTCAGATTGCGACAGCAAAACTTACCGCACTTCTTGTCCCTATTTAAATCCTTATTTGTTTCCCACTTTATAAATAAAAGACCGAATAACTTTTGTCGAATAAAATGACAATAAATTAATTTATTTAACAATTAATTTAATTAAAACAAAGTTCATGAACACGTTTTTAATTGATCGCACTCTACTACTGGTTGATCTAGAAGAGAGAGCTAGTCCCGGTATTTGCTTTTTTTATATCCAAGTTCTGGAATGAGTAACGTCTTCGGCTAGCTTTTCCAGTGGTGGGTTGCGATCATTTTCCTTAACTTGTATTTACTTGAAGGATTAGATACATGGACTTCTCTAATGCAGGTTTCCATTTCAGGTAGTATGTCAGGAAAATCCCAGGCTTCAACCTCCACAAGACAGGAAGAATCGCCTTTTTTTCACAGCTTAGGAAAATTTTCAGGTACGTCGAAATTTGGTGGTGGATAATCATTTATTTGTGTCGTAGTTTTATTTTTTTTTGCTTATTTATTCCTCAGCTAATCGATTCAATTAAACGTTTTAGGTAAGGATGTAACACTACTCCCCCGATGAAAGAAATAGCTGTCCTCAGCTGCTATCCCAAAAGCGAACAACCCGGGGTCTGGAGGTAGAAAGATTATGGCCGGCGTCTCATCATTATTGGTAGCCAGGTTTAGTCAAAGACGTCTACTGAGCTGTGCGCAGGCTAGAGTATTCCAAGGGTTGCTTAATATGGACCGGAAAACCTGTGAAAAACTCAAGGAAAACAAGGATTTATTAGTGGAGGTAAAACTAAATTATTTCAAAGGATATTGTTACGCATGGTGAAATTTTCTTCTGCAGATTGCTTCGATTGTCATACTTGTTTACCCTCTGGAGCTTTTATTTATATATTTTCGTTTGTTGTTTGCATGATTTATTTCAGATTAACTAGCAGAATCGTTGGCATTTCCTCCCGCGCCACGAATTTACGAATTTAAGCAACGAAAACGACCGACTCAAGCTAGTTCTGGAACAGCAGAGGTTTGTTAGGAGCGCCTCTGACTCGCTCACTTGTACCGCGGATGTTTTTCGCGCGCGAGCAAATTATTTAGGGAATAGTTAGAAGTGCGGCATTCTGTTCTCTACTTTTGATTTACTCTTTTTTTTTTTTTTCTATTTTCTTTTTTATAACTTGCCCTATATATAGGGCCCTATAGGTTAGGCTGAGGCTGGTAGTATGGTGCAAGCCGGTTTCTGTGTACTACTATTGATTTTTTCGCGGTATCTTTTTGAATCCTGTATGTAACGTCACTGAGTATGTCCAGTACACTGTATGGGCCTTCCCAGTCTAACTGCAATTTGGGGCAGCGACCTTTTCGTCTCTTTGGATAGTATAACCACACACTATCTCCTACTTTAAACGGGTTGGCGTTAGCCGATAAGTCGTATCTCTGCTTCATCGCTCGACTTGTTTTGTCCAAGCGACTTCGGTTGAATTTATATACACTTTCCAAACGGTTTTGCAGCTGATATAGATAATCGTGGGTCGTTTCGGGCCTGCTGGGTGGTGCCCCCATATATAATTCTATTGGCAGTTTTAATTCTCTACCTAAAGTCAGCATGGCAGGAGTTTGCTGTGTACTATCATGTACCGATGAGCGATATGCTAGCAATAGAAACGGTAAATGATCGTCCCAGTCCCTTTGGTTCTCAGCTATGTATTTTGACAGATAGTCCAGAATTGTCCTGTTAAAGCGTTCCACCATTCCATCTGACTGAGGGTGTAGGGCAGTGGTGCGAGTTTTATCGACTCCAAATCTGGTTAAAACTTCACGAAGGATGGTAGACTCGAAGTTTCTTCCCTGATCGGAATGAATTTGTAGGGGAAAGCCGAATCGTGAAAAAACATGGCATAACAAAGCTTCTGTGATTGTGATAGTGGTTTGGTCTGGCAGTGGAAGTGCTTCTGGCCATTTCGTGAAATAATCCATCACGACAAGAATATACCGATTGTTCTTCGTGGTAGTTGGCAGTGGACCTAGAATATCCATTCCGATTCGCTCCCAGGGTGCACCTACGTTGTACGTCTGCAATCTCGCTCGCGTTCGTGGAACAGGACCTTTCCTCTGCTGACAAATTGAGCACTGTTGGCACCAGTTTCGGACATCTTCCGTGCAATTTATCCAATAGTAGATGGTTTTCACCTTAGCAAGCGTTTTGTCGATTCCTAGATGGCCGCCAGCTGAGCTGTCGTGAAGGTGTTCTAAAATTTCGGTCTTCTTAGATTCCGGTAGAAGGATCTGATAATGTACTCCGGATGCGTTGGAATAGCAACGACAGGCAATGCCATCTTTAAGAGACAGTGTTGGCCACATGGACCAATAGGCTCTAATTGTTGGGTGGAGATGCATGATACTCTCGCGGGGTGGTCTTTCGCCTTTTTCGAGCCATTCCTTGACTATACTCAGCTTTTCATCTTGCTCCTGAAGTGTCTCAATAGAATCTTGGACAACGGTCACCCTGGCTGCTATAACTTGTTTTTCGTCTAGTCGCATACAGTACCGGCAATTGGAGTTAATGCATGGTCTCCGGGATAGTGCATCTGCATTCCCGTGTTTTCGTCCCGCTCGATGTTGGATTTCAAAGTCAAATTCCTGTAGCCTTCTAAAACAGCACCTAAGGCGTACTGGCTGGCATCTGTGTCTAAAATAAATGTTCCCTGCTCTTCCGGCTGTCCAAGAATGGGCGCAGTTGTCAGTTTTCGCTTCAGAATAGTGAATGCTTGTTGACACTCTTCACTCCATTCAAATCTAATATTTTTCTCAGTTAGACGAGTCAGTGGTTTAGCTATTTCTGAGAAATTCCTTATGAATCGTCTGTAATAAGCACAAAGCCCTAAAAAGGATTGTATGTCAGTCTTATTACAGGGGCATGGCCAATTTTCTACAGCAGCTATCTTTTCAGGATCCGCTGCGATTCCTCTTTCAGATACTATATGACCTAAGAAACGTACCTCTTTCTGGCAGAGGTGGCATTTTGTCGGGGATAATTTTAAACCTGCTGCTATAAGGCGGTCAAAGACAATTTTCAGATGGGCTAGTAGATCATTGAAAGTTTTACCATGGACAATTATGTCATCAAGGTAGACTAAACAGGTGGAGTACGGGACGCCTTCCAAAACAATCTCCATCAACCTCTGAAAGGTAGCTGGTGCATTCGTTAGGCCGAATGGCATGACCTCAAATTCCCACAGTCCACTTCCCATAGTGAAGGCTGTTTTCTCGCGATCTGCTGGGTCCATTTCTACCTGCCAATATCCTGACTGCAGGTCTAATGTAGCAAACCAGGTAGAGCCCCCTAAAGCCTCGAGTGTTAAGTCTATCCTAGGCAAGGGATAGGAATCTTTCTTGGTTGCTGCATTTAACCTACGATAGTCTACACAAAATCTTAAATTTCCATCTTTCTTTCGAACTAAGACGACGGGAGAGCTCCATGGACTTTGAGAAGGGTGGATTATTCCTGACTCACGCATCTCTTGTAGTAGGTCTTCTGCTTCCGATCTACGTGCTATTGGTATCCTTCGTGGTGGTTGCTTTATCGGAGTTGTATCTCCTACGTTGATTTTGTGCCGCAAGAAGGTCGTTCGTCCCAGATCATGTTTAGATTGCGAGAAAGCTTTTCGATAGTGGGTCAGAAGTTTGTGTAGCTCTTTCTTTTCTTCATCAACGAGGAGGGCAGCGCTTCTTTGAAATAAATCTTCTAGAATCGATGGTGTACACAAATCTTCCGTTTTACACTGGAGCAATTTCATGATCTCTGGCTTTTGTTCAAGCTCTCCTATTGGTGTGGTGGCCGGTATTCGAATCGGAGCATCAGTTATGTTAGAAACTCTAGCAAACAGGGTTCCTTTGGTTGCGGCTGATAATGTTGGTAAAACGAGCAGTCCTGTTACAGAGTCGGGAAGTGGTATTATCATGGTGTCTTGTGCTGTTAGACTATTACTGGTTAGTTTGACTATTCGAGACTCTTTTGCAGGGATAGTGATATCGCTCATAGCAGTAGCGAGTAGTGGTTGCATGCAAAGCTGTTGAAGTTGAATCGTGTTCTCGCCTATTTTTAAAATTCTTTCTGCTAAATCCAAAATGCAGGAATGCTTCAAGAGGAAATCCATGCCGATTATGCAATCGTCGAATATAGATGCAATAATGACAGGATGGCATATAGAAAATTCATTGATCTGGATTTTTACTTCAGTAACTCCGTCTACCGGTATTATTTCACCTGAGACGCTTTGAATAATGGCTGATGATGTGCTCAGTACACAGCGATCCTCGCAGCGTTTTAAAATTCTTGGATGGATGATTGTTTGTGTGGCACCAGTGTCTATGATCATTTGACAGAGAACATCATTTATCTTACCTGGAATGGCCAAATTGTTAGTGGTGCTAGCTGTACTTATTAGCACTTTAACCGGATTGTGGGCTTCGCTTCCCACTAACTCTAGCCCTGAGAAGTTAGTGGCAGTCGATTTAAATGCTTGCCATCACAAGTACATTCAACAAATGTAGTCGGAGTAGCAGAGGAGGGAGATGCTTGCTGTAACTGAGTAGATGATGAAGTAGGTTGAAGCAGGTTCGCAGTGCCCTTTATGAATGGGGTGGTATGGCAATTTGATTCTCTCGACCCGACCTGGGCAGAATCGCTGGAATCCTCTGATAGCCCATCACGTCTGGAATGGGATGGTGAGCTGTTGCTTGATTGTCTTTGATAAGGATAGCGACTAGAGTTTATTTGTGTTGGTGCAAAAGACGAGTGTCTTTTTCTCGTTATATTCGGGGCGAATGGGCTTCCCAGCACGGGCTTTCCGGAGGGCCCAGTAACATTAATCGCTTCTCTACTTTTAGTACCAGTCGTCACATCAAATTGAACTATTTCGTTCTCTGCTAGAGAGGCCACTGCTTGATTGGGGTTCCTCATTTTGATGCTGGAAGCATGAACAAATAGTTGTTCTTTATTGTCATTGCGGATAATAAAGCCATATCTCCTTTTGACGTTAAACCACTTGACTTTTCCTGTGATATTTCTCGTTACTACTCTTTCTTTAACCTTATTGTTCTTCATAGGTGTTGGAGTGGATATTCTCGAGGTTGGCTCGGAGATAGGTTCGTTAATGATTTCTGTCTTAAGTACTCTGGCATAAGAATAAGGTCTTGTCAGCTGAGCATTTTGGATATCGATACCCGATCTGCGCTCTTCCAGACCGGGCGAAATTAGTTTTCCGACGGCTGGAATGGTACATTTCTTCCTCTCCTTCCTCTCCCTCGATTAGTGATGACAGCTTGTGACACTCGAACATTACGACGGCTGATTCGGGTGGCATCTCTACTAGCTTCGATCTGGATAGCTTTAGCCAAGGCCTCTTCCAAAGTTTCAGGTATGGGATCCCGTGTTTGTCTCTGCGTATCCATATCTGCGATGCCGTCCAGGAATTGACCTAGCGCAATTTTACTGCTGCAGCCTCCAGGGCAGGCACCAAAACTCATGTACGTCAGTCGCTGGACATCAGTAGCAAACTCTGTTAAGCTTTCGTTCGGCTTCTGTAGCCGTCCCCGAAGTTGGATATGCGCCATAGATTGTTGGTATTTGTCTGTAAATCTCTCAGCCATGACTTGGCTCAGTGTTTCAAACTTCCGCTTTACTTTTTCTGGTAACGTTTCGTAGAAAGTTAGGGCTGTGCCTGTCAGGTACGGCTCAATATACAAGGACTTTAGTTCCGCATACCATCCATTGGCACGAGCTACTGCATCAAAATGCCGCTGGTATGTATTCCACGGCTCCTTACCAGCATAGTCCTTGGGAGTCAACGCTAGCCTTGCTGGTCTAAGTACTGGCACCTGCAGGTCATTAGGAATGGGACTCTCCATAATCGTAGTGGGCTGCTTCTGGGTGTCTAGCTGGAAACGCGGGGATGTTAGGTCTTGACCATGTTGCTGGATTTTCAATGGTTCCCCAATTCCAACATCTTCAGCCCTTTGGGGAGTATTATTATTTCTTCTAGTGGAAGTTTCCTTGCCACTGAAGGAGCTTACTTGAGGTAAACGAGTGGCTTGAGCACATTTACATGCATTGTCATCCAAATCAAGCAAATTTTCTGCTTCAGGCATTTCGCAGTGGTCCATGACCCTAGAATGCTGTGGTGTGGTACAGTTTGCCAAATCATCAATCGCTTGCTGTACAGCTTCCGCGTGACTAATTTCAACCTTATGTAATCTTTTCGAGATATCCTGCATAAATTGGCTCATATCTTGGAGTTGTTGACTTTGTTGGGTAATTTGCTGAGCTAAGGCTGCGAGAAGGGCATTGGTGGAGTTAGTATCTGTGAGTTCGCCCATCGCGGCATTCCTTGCTGGATTCGGATTAGACATTCTATGTGGACGGTAATTTCTTTCGAAATCGTTCTTACCCCACACTTGGCACCAAATGTTACAAGTTGGCTGGCTATTCTATTTAAATTATCCGAGAGGGAGATATTTGCCTTTTTTTTTGTTGGGTAAGAACTTGTTTCTGCAGCAAGCCACTGTCAACAAGATGCGAAGACGATACTGGCAGTAAGAGTTTGGCAACAAAGCTTTGTTGCACGCAAGGTCTCCACAAATCCCCCTCTACTGTGAGAGGCACCGCTCTTAGTTGTGCAGTTTGCAGACAGGGCTTTTACGATGTAATCAGCTTCAGTGCAGCCAGTCTAATTAGTGAATGGGCAACGTAAACTGACCCTTTCGTCTACGCGAACGCCGGTAATAGTTTGTTCCGCAGTGCTTGTAGCGCGATTATTGAATAACCAATAGTGTTCGATGTGAAACTGGTGCTGTGCAAGTGAATAAATAAATTATTATTAAATAATAATCAGCAGTGCAGGTGTTTCCGGGAAAAGATTTTTAAGGTGCCCTGTGACAATAATCGACAGATGGGGCTCGACTATGGCTAGCTGAGCTGCCGCTGGTGTTTTTCTTGCTATGCTGGAACCGAGTTGGGAGGGTGTTTATTTGGCTATCCTCCCGCTTGATTCTTTATGGCAAGCCGGCTAGATCAACGAGGGAAAAAGTGTACGTCAACAACGAGCGTTGCAAGATGGCGGAGCGGATCATTCACCAGTAAGTAATTGTGTTTGTGTGTGTATGGATGTCGTACTTGGTGAATTCGCTTCGTGCCCAAAAGCAGAGGGGAAGAGCTTTCGGCTTCTCAAGTTCTAAGCTGCAAGCAAGTGTGTGTGAAAGCCCGGCGATTTGATGAAATTTTGTGACGAAGCTTTTGACCTTGGCCTTGTGGGCTAATGTCAAACAAAAAAAATAGAAAGAAATCTTGTTGTTGGATATAAACAACTTGGTTTATTTCACAGCCTTGAGGGGATATTTTGCTTATTTCGGTCCAAGTTCCTCTTTGGTGCCCTGCAATTCCTTCCTCAAGGAAAATTGTGTCAGATTGCGACAGCAAAACTTACCGCACTTCTTGTCCCTATTTAAATCCTTATTTGTTTCCCACTTTATAAATAAAAGACCGAATAACTTTTGTCGAATAAAATGACAATAAATTAATTTATTTAACAATTAATTTAATTAAAACAAAGTTCATGAACACGTTTTTAATTGATCGCACTCTACTACTGGTTGATCTAGAAGAGAGAGCTAGTCCCGGTATTTGCTTTTTTTATATCCAAGTTCTGGAATGAGTAACGTCTTCGGCTAGCTTTTCCAGTGGTGGGTTGCGATCATTTTCCTTAACTTGTATTTACTTGAAGGATTAGATACATGGACTTCTCTAATGCAGGTTTCCATTTCAGGTAGTATGTCAGGAAAATCCCAGGCTTCAACCTCCACAAGACAGGAAGAATCGCCTTTTTTTCACAGCTTAGGAAAATTTTCAGGTACGTCGAAATTTGGTGGTGGATAATCATTTATTTGTGTCGTAGTTTTATTTTTTTTTGCTTATTTATTCCTCAGCTAATCGATTCAATTAAACGTTTTAGGTAAGGATGTAACAATATATATATAAACCCTTATTTTGTATAATTTTACACCGAATGGTGTTCAAATCTGATTTTAATGTTACCTTCGCACAGGAATTGCCCACTAGGTACACATTATTGAAAAAGAAAAATATTTTGATTTTAGATAATATCAACTGAGTACTGTATCAAAATTAAATAGTTTTGGATATGATCTAAAATTAAAACATTTTTAGTCTGCTATCAAAGGACAAATGCGTCTTTATTTCTGTGCAATTCCGCACTAAAGAAATTTTCGAAGATGTACTATATTACGTGTAAAAAAATTAATTTAAAACTAAATACTATCTTGACACTTGCATCTTGCACTTGTATAACCCTTGCTTCTAGAAATATGAAATTTTTTTTTTTGTAAGTACGTTAGAACCTTTTGCATTTTACACCAAACGGAGTTTAGATTCACGGATCTTATTTTCCACTTAAAATTAATAAATGTCTATTTCCATGGCTCTAATTAAATGTCCATAAAAACTCGCTCTGCGCGAATCGCTTGCGACACGACGCTTCTCTTAATATACAAGAAATATATAACACCTAACATAAACACATTGTGCGCATTACTTCGTTTTAACATCAATTTCGGTTCGTCTTAGGATCTAAAGCAATTCGCTATCGAAAGAGAATTTTGGGTTGATAAGTCGAGAATCATGTTCCTTTTACTACTTTGATAGTCTGTTTTTCGTTCGATATCGAGTTCGATCTCGAAGTTAAGACAGAGATTACGATTTGCTAGCAAATCGTTTTCGAATTATGATGTTTGCAGGGGTACGAACCAAAAATATTTTTCAATACAGGCAAAAATTTATTTATTTCTTAGAATTTAAATCGAAGTTGGATTGATTTGGTTGCTTTTGCTTGTTAGCTAAAAAATTTTATAAGCGTAGATCTAGGTACTTATTGAAAAATTTATAAACTGAATATTATACCAATCAAATATGAAAATAATACCAGGAGTGCCTTACACACCTTCCAAATTATTTAATTTTAATTTATCATTGTAAAAAAGAAAACACAAGAAAAATCCTAAACTCACACAAAGGCCAAAATATAATTATCAATTTTTACTTCAAACTTCATGCATATTTCACCCAAATTTCAGTGGTCATTGAAATTGTTTCCAGTTCAAGCTGTGTATCACTAGAAAATCAGAAAATTTAATTCCAATGAAAGCGATTAGATTTATGCCACTGCGGCATATTGCATTGGTAAGCATCATGAATGTTATTTGAAATTCCACCTGGTGGCTATGTGTTTGGTTTCACTGGAAATTTTAATCAAAAATCTGTACAGCCGTAATGTTGGGATTTTAAAGTTTACTATAACGATAGTATTTGCTCTCAATCTCAATCTACATTGAGCAATATACTATCAAGCAAATACTGTGCTTCTTATTCGAAATAATTATAAATACTTATATAATTTGTATAAACCGCCAGGATTCATAATTTAATTGCAAACAAATTTCATTATTCCTATACCATTGTCCTACCTACAACACCCTTCCTTTCTTTGCTGACATATACATGGGTTCAGCGTTTAAAATGAAAAACTAGTCTGACCTTTACAATAAAAAATCCAATTTCTGTCCTCTGTCCTCTGAATCCTATATATATACAGATTATAGCCCCCCCCCCCCCCAGTACACCCCGTTTTACAAACTAATGCATTACATTTTATAAAGAATCCAATGATCCTGAAACCCTTTCAAATCTTATCGGTGTTTGTTGATTTTATGCTTCGATAATTTGTTTTGAAATATTTTGGCGACAGTCTGGTGGCCATAAATCAAGAGGGATCAGAGTTGGAAAGAAGGACAGGGTAAGAGGAAGGATATAATATATAGGTATATCGGAATTTAAACTGTGCGACTAGAATATGCCTGCTATGTAGACTTTAATCACATTTTTTCTGAGAATGATGCAAAAAAAAAACAACAACTTTGGCCCTTCCTTGACGGGTCGATAAGGCAGCGATATAGTACCGGTACGACATTTATCCCGACGATGTCGTACCGCATGGACCTCCCTCACGGTCATACATGCTATGGACAGGGACACGTTTCATCCGTGAATTTATAAGGTATCTTGCTGAAGGATGCTCGTTTGTCTCCTTGGAGCTGTACCTTTCTAGAGGAAATAGGACAATATCTGATGTAATAAAAGAAACAACGTCAGTAATTTGGGATAAGTTACATGATAAGTACATGGGTATATCTTCTACCGAAAAATAGGTTCGTATAGCCAATCGATTTGATGATATATGGAATGTACCAAACTGCTTAGGAGCAATTGATGGGATGCACGTAAACATTCTAAAGTTTCCCAACTCCAGTTTTACTAATTATAGCTACAAGCAGTATAATTCCACTGTTCTTCTAGCTACCATAATAGAAACGAAATTTGTTGGTCGAAATAATATAATGACGGAGGAATCTTTCGAGTCTTCGGTGTAGATCGTTTATTCGAAAAACAAAAAATTTAAATTTACCAACTGGTGCTTCCTTACCTCATGATGAAACTGAGCCAGAAGTACCATATTATTTTTTCGGCGATAACGCGTTTCCTTTAAGCGTTATTTAATGAGACCACATCCTGTTGGAAGACTCGATAATAAGAAAAGGATATATAATTATAGAATGAGCATGTAACCATCGGTAAAAACCAAACTAGCATTAAGATTTCTTATTATTTTACTACTCTCAACATAAAAGGAAAATCCATAATCATCATTTCATGACACTAAGCGTTTTCCACATAACAAGAGTTTAGGTTCGTCACCTTTCCTCTCTGTTATAATTTTCAATTTCTCTGTTCCGAGTTCATCAAAGTTACATCAAGCAATAGTATACATTTATAAAGCATACATTTGTAATAAGTTGAGTTAGATATAGTAGATACATATATTATACATAGTACATACGTGTAAATGGTGACCCCGATGTGATTGCATAATATGAAGTGACTTTTCGCCAAAGTATTCAGCTCGGATGGACCATCACCTTGTTGCACGAGGCCGCCACGGCTCAAATTTTACATTCATTTACGGAATCCAGATTCTTCAGAAACATCCACAGATTACAACAAAGTCAACAAAATAAAATGTGATTTGGAACATTTCTCACCAAATTTGCACATAACCTACAATTTTCAGCAGAAAAATTTTTCATTGTCGCATCGAAATCAGATAGCATCACAAATCCATCGATTGATGCGCAGACCTTAAGGAATGAATATCAAACATTAAATTTAAATTAATCAGCATACACTTTTATCGCTAGAAATCATCAGCACAACCCGAGTTGCAATAAATAACTCACATCAGTTACAAAATCATCAGCACAATAGAACTTGCAGAAAACAACCAACCGCATTTTGAATTAAGGAAAACAAACAGTTAACCACAATTCTTGGAAAGGAATCTCAACAAAGCACACTACAAGGATTCGGATCCAAAGATTTACACACATAATTAAGACAACACCAAAAATTGCAATTTAATAATTAAGGCAAAGGATCAGCACACATAAGGTAGTAAGTAAATACTTCTGGATCATTCCTTTATTAAGAAAACAAAACAATCTGAAAATTAAACTATATTGAAAACAAATAATATAATATACCTATGTACTTCTTAAGAAAACTAACAAGTGCGACAAGACTAGTGCTGTTAGCTCGAGCCATCATATCCCTAGTAGTCATGTGCAAGTCAGTTCTTTGTTATCATTGTCATGACAGTGTGATTCTTATTTTTTATCCAAATATTACAGATTGAAAACGTAGCCATAAGACGATTTTAACGTATAAGAATTATTTTGATTGGTACAAAGACCTAATTTTTTACAATGCGCAATTTTATTAACTTTTCGTAACCTATAACATGCGTTAATACAATAAACAATTTGACATTTTGCTCCATATCAGCCATGAATTAGCGAAATTTCTACGCTAATCAATTCTCCCATATAAATTTCTATATGTTCTTGCAGTAACAGAGGTAACAGTTTTTTCCATTCATTCAGTAATTATATTTAAATCAGTCACTGCTTAGACTCCCTATTTACACATATCTTTATTCAGAAGAAATCTACAAGTAAAAAATGTCAGACGATGAAAGTATTGTCGATAATGACAAAACAATCAGGCTCAAATGAAAACCCCTTTTTACAACTTCTTAAAATACCACGTTTTTGGGGCAATAGACCGGATTTATAGTTTCTCCAAATGGAGACGCAATTCAGACTTAAAGGAATTACAGCCTCTGGCACAAAATACGTTCATTTGGTCTCTACACTTCCACTCGAAACAATGGAGTTAGTAGCCGACATTCTTGTCAACTCCCCTCAACAAAACAAATACAAAAACGTAAAAACGTTCATGTTAACGCGTAGTAGAGACACGGATGGGCGCAGGTTAGATGCATTACTCCACAAAGCTGGCCTTGGTGATTCAAAGCCATCGGAATTGCATAGACGCATGGAATCATTTGCAGATGGCAAAAGTTTAATTAATAAATGACTATTAAATAAATTATGGCTTAATAAACTTCCTACTTCAATCCTGTCTTGCATTATAGCCATCGAAGGCGCTCATACGTAAGAAGAAACTTTCGCGATCGCAGATCGCATTTATGATTCAACAATGCAAGTACAAGTTTCAAAGTTTCAGCAATAGCATCAACTAGCCAATCACTTAGAGACGTCGACTCATTAAAACCGCATATCGAAAGTCTGTTAGCCCATACCGCCAAACTCGAATCGGCAAATACGCGATGTAAGGAAAGTCCCACACACAGAAATAAACCATGTCGGCACAGATCAAAATTTCGATCACGCCCCAGCACACCAAATACAAGACTTTTTTGGTATCACACCCGATATGGCGATAAAGCAAGAAATTACACGTCTCCTTGTGAAAATCAAAACAGGGTCAATCAAATAAAAAACTAATACTAACCACTTCGCACACGGCGACGAAGTGTGGCGCAGTACCTTGCCGCTTATTTATCATGGACCAATCAATCAAAATACATTTCCTAATAGAAACCGGAGCCGAAATTTAAATAGTACCACAGAAATGTTTTCTGACTTACCGGAACCCAACAAAGTTGCATTTAATGGCAGTAAATGGTTGTTCGATACCCACATACGGCTTCAAACAGCTAACATTAAATTTAAACTTACGTTCCTTTATCGAACACACATTCGTAGTGGCAGCAGTGGATTATACAATAATAGGTGCAGACTTTCTTTATAAATTCGACCTTCTCATCGATCTAAAAGAGAAAAACTCATTGACAAGAAAACTTCCCTATTTGTGAATTTCATATTTCATATCAAACAGCTAAAGCAGAGTTCGAATCCATGGTCAAAACGGGTATCTGCCGCCACTCTTCATCATCCGTAGCGTCACTTTTACACCTAGTTCCCAAAAAGGATTCTATGCAATGGGGACCTTGTGGTAACTACCGTCAATTAAACGCGGCCACCACCATATTTGACAAGTACCCTTTACCAAACATAGAAGATTTTGCAATCAAAAATCGATCTCGTCAGAGCATACTATAATATCCCTGTTGCCCCAGAGGATATTCATAAGACTGCCGTAACAACCCGATTTGGGCTTTTTGAATTCCTATGTATGCCTTTTGGAGTTAAAAATGGCGCACAAACATTCCAACGCTTCATCAATAAAGTTTTGAGCAGATTAGATTTTATATTTGCTTATGTCGATGACATCCTTGTCGGCAGCAAGTCACCAAAAGAGCATGCAGAATATTTACACTTGTTGTTCAATCGATTGAAGGAATACAACATTAGTGTAAATCCGTCAAAGTTTGTTTTCGTTGTAACTAAATTGGATTTTCTTGGTCACACAATTTCTATTAAAGGAATTAGTCTTGCTAAAATCAGAGTAGAAGCTATCATTAACTTTCCAACTCCATGCAGCATCAAAATTTACAACGCTTTTTAGGAATGGTAAATTTCTACCACCGATTCCTCTCCAATATATCAGTATCAGAAAAGGCTTTTCCATTATATCAACTTTTGTCAGACAAAAATTACAAAAAACCGAACAAGGCAATTTTCACTTGGACAGACACTGCTGAAAAGGCTGTTCAGTATATCAAAGTCTGCTTACAGAATTGTGGTCTTTTAGCACACCCCGATCCACTAAGCGAAATAAACACATTTGGTGATACATCAAATGATGGAATTTGAGCAGTATTACACCAACAAAACAAAGATAACCATACCGATGTTGTACCGACCCTTCAGGGAGGGGCTTTAAGGCCCCAAATGTTCCCTTTATTTTAAATTGCCAACAATGCATAAATGCATATTGTAATAAGCTTTGACACCGGTCCTGGTTGATGATGATGATAAATGGGCATTTTAAAACTTTGGTAATAGATGCCGATAATATACAGGGTGTTTCCTTCCATGTGGTCCACAGATCAGAAGGTGATAGTACTCACCTAGACGAACAAAAAATTATATGGCAAGGGGGCGGGGTCTACTGCAATCGTTTGACAGATACAGGGTGATTAAGAAATTGTGCTAGTTTTTCACAAAACACGCTGTATCTTAGAAAGTACAGGATGTACGGTCACCATCAACCAACCCCGTACTAGGAAGTTATTGTGATCTAAACTAAAAATTTTGGAATTTCTTACGTTTTTTTTCTACTTTGATTATTTGTTTCTGTAATTTTAGTATGACTTGAATACGTTATGAGCAAGAACTCTTTAACGGCTACAGATAGCAAATAGGTGTAATAAATGAAAATAAAGACGACAGTCCTCAGATTACACTTTTTATAAAAAAAGTTATACTATCAAACTTTAAGCAAAAAAAAAAATAAAATAAATAGATGTAGACGTAGATGTATGTAATAAGTATGTTGTCATAATTCCTGAAATAAAAGTTACGGGCCCGCTTTTCATCCCCATTAAATTTTTAGGTAAATTATCATTATCTTATTTTCATTGTTAATGTAAACTTCTGAAGCATAAGTAATATACCGATACAGGTACAGGTAAAAAAATTATTAGAAAGGAGGTAAAAAGGATGGAATTTTCTGAGATATTCAAAACCTTAGTACCTGTCGTGATAAACTCAATATAGCCTATAATTCATGTGCAAGATATATCTGTGGACTACGACGCTTTGACCATGTTTAAGAATTTTCAAGGAGTATTTTTGGCTGCACTTTTAATAATTACCTTAAACTCGGAACTGCAATGATGAACGTAAGTAACAGCAAGTACCATATGCTACTACACTACTGTCTGCATATGCATAAAGTTTAACCATAGCAGTGTGATCTGATGGCAGTACAAAACGGGGTATTTGTAGCTCGCTCAGTATACATCATGGCTCCGTGTAACTAATCCATTTAATCTGGTACTCCACCAGTAATTCACTATCCTAATGCATTAGAAGCTTCCAAAGTTCCTGGAGAAATATCTTCCCCATTACAACTACAGGACCAATTAATACCCACGGGTCGAAAATTCGTGCTACCTTAGGACTGTCAGTTTTGTTGTGTTTCATGAGACTCCTTCGGCTATATGAAACCGTAACACATCCGAGTCGGGTTGCCAGATCAATCCAAGCGTTTTAATCACATTATTCTGATGAATAGAAAAATTCGTTTCTTTCTGTTCTTCGGAAATTATCTCCAAAAGCTTAGGATGATTCGAGCAAAACTTACGTAATTCAAGATTTCCCCTTTTAAGTAATTCTATTAGATGTGACTGTAACTTTTTGCATGTTCTAAAGTGTACGAGCCTATCATTCAGTCATACATGTAAGTATCTCGACGAAGAGCTGCTGCAGCTGCAGGGAAATCTTCTTGCTGTTATTTAGACAATTGCAGTTAACATCGTGTTGCTAAATAGTGGGCCGATGAGGTCCCATATGTAAGAGTATTAAGTTGGTAAAGATTAGTACTATTTTCCGGGTCATTCCACCAAACAATTAGCTGGAATTTTCTATCTTCCGGGTGTACCAAGATCTGAAGGTACATCTTACATATGTATGTAAGGTGAAGATAAAAGCGAGTCATGATAGAAAAAGATCCGATTGAATTGCTGGTCCAACCATAAATATATCATTCAAGGACTTTCCGGAAGAGCTCTAGGCTGATCCGTCAATCGCGAACCTCAGCTTTGTACTGGAAGTTTCTGAACGGAATGATGTGGCATTTCGTAATGATTCTCATGCAAAGCAACAGTCTTTCAATATGACCAAGATGATCATAGTCCTCCATAAATTTACTGTACTTTGCCTTTAACTCAGAATCCCGGTTTAGTTTACGCTATAATGTTGTGAATCTCCGTTTTGTAGGTCTTACAGATTTGCCCAGTTGAATTGGAACTTCTCTAAATGACAAACGAACAAAAAATTTACCTGAAGTTGACCTGACAACTGATTTGGAAAAATACAATTCACACATCTACTCCTCGACAGTGATTGGCTTATTGGGTTTATCATGTGCTTCAATTTTCCAAAATTGTTGCACAAGTTATTCTAAGTTGGAAATTGAAGGCCTAACCGCAATGCTACATTGAAATCTCTTACTCAATAGAAACTCTGTCCATTATAACCCAGCCAAATTACATGCTTTGCAATAGTGGGAACCCTTTTGCAAGCCGTATTTGGTCTTGATTAACAATGTCTGCATATAACTCTACTCCATTTAGAATGTTCATTGGAGATGGTTGATAGAATGTTGGATCTGCCAGCTTAAGTCCTTGTAGAAGCTCCAATTTATGAGTAGTAAGAAATCTGCCTGGTTCCATCTCACTGGCCTTCGACAAAACATGCTCTTCTAGCTCAGTGCTAAGCTTAGATTTCAAGGATTTCATTGTAATCGTTGTCTTGTGTTTAGTAACTACTTCTGTATTGCCGATTCCAATGATGGGAGTACACATCGTCTTTGACGTTTAATGCCTAATATTTAAGTAATATGCTCTGAGATAAAATAAAGTTGACTGCCAGTGTATAAAAGAGTTCTACAGATGACGGGAGAATCATTTTGGTCAAATACCTGAACCATAGCTGTAGCGAGAAGGACTTGAGTTGGTTGTACAGTAGATGGTGCATGGTCGATTGCACTTAATAAAGATTGTTGCTACAAGTTCTTATCTGGTGAATGTGGTACTTTAGTATAGATTCCCGGTATGACCTCCTTTGGAACTATACGACAGTAACAATGCAGTATTGTATGATTTTTTTTACTGCATATTCGACAATTTCCAGAAGTACACGCCGTGATATAATGACTTATTTTAAGGCAGTTAGTATAAAGCTTTAGTGTTTTGGATGTGTTCAACATATCACTTGCTGTTAGGCTGGTTTGCACATCAAAAATGAAAACAAAATTACTGAACTGAAAGACACAAATTTCGCCTTAAACTAACAGAAATTATCTGCAATACATGCAATAAAATATTGGATATATGTATATTCTAATTACAGTTCCAATAAAAAAATATCCATATATAAAGCTTGACTTTAATTAAAATACATTCTTATTATTATTCGTACGTGAAACAAATTTTCATTCCGAACTGTCAAGCATCTTTTCGTTCTACACTTCATGTTCCACATACGAACAAACATTCTTGTCGGTCGTACAACCTCATTTCGGTGTATTTACATATGATACAAACCCAACCCAACTTTTATTCGTTCGTTTTTTATATCCAAGCATAGACGAATTTTCGGTGTGGAACTGTTTATTCGTTCGTTTTCGTTTTGCGATGTGCAAGCGGTCTTAGGCTTAGAAGTTTTCTGCATTTATAAATGGGATGAAATTGGCCCACACAGAAATGGCATTTCCGTTGTTCTGAAGCAGACATTGAAGAATACGTTGCGCTTTTGCGAGGAAATTTAAATTTTGCACTCAACAAGTCATATGAAAGACCAGAACTTGCTTTGAATAAACTCCTTGCTTCCAAGAACTTACACTTTATCTCTAAGACATTGAGAAGTTCGTTAAGAGTTGACAATCTTTTCTTTTCATAATTCGCGTTAGTAACTTCGAACGATTCTATTCTCTGCAAAGCGCCGTCTGATAGTGATAGCAAATAATCAAACTTTGCAATATGGTCTAGAGAATTGTTTTTATGAACCAATGTCCTAAAGGTATCATTAAATGTTGTCTCGTAGGATCACCCGAAAAACTAGGTAGGGACATTTGTGCTAATTTTAGATTATTCATGTTAACATCCTGGTCTAAACGTTTTTCTGTTTTTAATTGTTGCCGGTCATCATTAAATGTGTAACGTCGGGTGAATTGTGGATGCAATGGGTAGTCAGAAGTCGTCCAGGGCAAGGTTCCACGACGTTGAAATAATATATTTAGAACACTGTCAAATCACTTCAATAGTCATTTATTTCCTTAACTACTTGGGTACAAAGTCTTATATCTACTTCTATACTAGTTCAATTCTCGATATTCATTACACTTATGTTATTTTAACACTAATATTACTATTGCATTTTATTCATTTAACTCTGCAAATCCAAATCTTGTGTTTTATTAGGCCACTGATATTATAAATCTTATTATATTAGTAGGTTCAACTATTTAAACGTATTACTTATACTCTAGCACCCACTTTATTAATACTACTACACTGGTGTATTCAGCCATTGAAATGCACTATTTGCACGGAAGTCCGTTACTTATATTCTTAGCACTAGTATGTTTAACGACTGAGAGATGTATCGTGCGAAATGTCATCACTTACGACCAATGCGAATAACGTACGGACGTTGTAGTTATAACCCACACGGATAGAAGCGGCTGAGTAATGCGTATGAATATTATCACTACGGCCAATACGAATAACGTACGGATGCTGTAGTTATAACCAGCACGGAGAGAAGTGGTTGAATGATTCGTGCGAATATTACCCTACGGCCTGTACGGATAACGTACGGATGCTGTAGTTCTAATCAGCACGGGAAGACTAGGGACCGATGTGTTCAGTTGAGATGCTGGAAGGCAACTGACTGCTGGTCGAGAAAGTCAATTTTTTTTAGAGAAAGTCAATTTTATTGTGCCTATTATTAACATGTTTTTAAGCTTAAAAATATATATAGAATTACTTGCTAATTATATGCTACAGACTATATTTTGGTCTTTACCAGCTTATTACAATGTTTTCTAATTATTATTTACAATGTGTTTTTAAAATTGCTAATGAAGTATAATTACCTAGAAAAGGGACACTCTAAAAACTAGGTTACAGTGAATTGTCTTAAGAATTCTAATAAATAGCTAGAGATAGCTAAATCTAATGAATGCTAAACCTACTTCTAACTAATTATTTACAAGATGTACACTAATGAGTGCTAAGCCTAATTCTTAACTAGTATTTACAACGAATTTTATTGGTGTACTCAGAGCTTGTTTGAGATTATTGGTCTAAATTGTATACTATTCTGTTTCCCCTAACGGATTTGTGGTAGTAGGTAAGTTTATTGTCAGTGTCATAAAGTAAGTTTCTATTATGCAGCCATTTCAGGACATGCGGTGCCTTGTGTCTGGGGATATCCATATTGTTATTGTCCACGTGTTCAGCGTATTCCTCAATTATAGGATTAGGGATTGTTCTGAGTCTCTCTAGGTACTTTATTGCACTTGTTATTAAAAATGCGTCTATCCTTTTGATGTCGGTGCGCCTGTAGAGTTCCTGGTTCCTGATGTCTTTGTAGTTGTTGGCCTCTGTACGTCTGTGCTTTATTGAGTACCTGAGACATTTTCTCTCGAATATTCTTATTTTCTCCATTTGGGTCGAGTTTATGTCAAACCAGATGGGAAATGCGTATCCAAATATTGGGCGTATAAGCTGCTTGTAGCAGATGGTTTTAATCCTATTTTGAATGGTGTTCCTAGGTTTTATTACTCTTGAGAAAGAAGAGAAGACGTAGCTGGCTTTGTGTAGTTTATCCTTGATGTGATTGTTGAATTTTAAGTTTTCTGTAAAGATGACTCCTAGGTACTTCAGTTCTTTTGTGTATTGTACTGTTTGGTTATTTATTTTAATTTTTACCTTATTCTTTCTAATATTTCTTGAAATATTTGGGTAGGTGTCCTTTCCATTACCTTTTATTATTATTGTTTGGCACTTGTCGATATTAATTTTGAGTTTCCATTTCTTATAATACTTAACTAGGGTATCTAGGTAGCTATTTATTTGCTTTTTCATAGGGAGAAATTTGTGGTTGGCTGTGTAGAGAATTATGTCGTCTGCATATGTAATGATTTTTAATGGGTTGGGCGGGGGAGGGATGTCAGCCGTATAGATGTTGTATAGTGTGGGGCCGAGGATTGATCCTTGGGGTACTCCTGCTGCGATGTTGAATGTTTCCGAAATGGTGTCGTTGATTTTTACGTTGAATTTCCTGTTCGTTAAGTAGCTGTGTATATTTTTGCATAGATGTAGATTGAATCGGTATATATGCTTCATTTTATATATGAGTCCTTCTATCCAGGTGGTGTCGAACGCTTTCTCGGTGTCTATGCTGCACATTAGAGTAGCTTTTCTCCTATTTAGGTTTCTTGTTATATCGTCCATTAATATCGTTAATGCGTGGTTGGTTGAGTGGTACTGCCTGAAGCCCATTTGGAAATCTGGGATTACGTTGTTTTCCTCTATGTGGTCCTGTATCTTGGAACTTAGGAAGCGTTCATAGATCTTGCTTATTGCTGGTAGTAGTGAGATAGGTCTATAGCTGGTGATCTGGTTCGCTGGCTTATTGGCTTTTTTAATTGGGACTACGTTGGCTGTTTTCCATTTTTGGGGAAAGTATCCGATGTTGTATAGTTGGTTAAAGAGGATTGCTAGGAAAGTCCAGAACTCTTTTCTTGTTTTTCTTATTAGGTAATTGGGTACACGATCCGGTCCTACAGATTTTTTATTTTTGCTGCGTTTAATTAGTTGGTGTATTCCCTTGGGTAATATTAATTCGGGATTATTTCTATTGTTATTATCAGAGTTTATAGAGAGTACGGGATAGTTATCGCTAAAGTTAAATAGGGGTGAGTAGTTATTGTAGAAAGAGGAGTTTATCTCACTGTTTAGGTTGGATGTTTCTGTGTCCATGTTCAGATTTTGTTTGTGGATATTTTCCAGGTGTTTTCCTATGGCATCAATTTTTTCTTTATCATTTGTGATGTACTCGTCAGGGTTGTTTGGGTTGATTAGTCTTGGCAGGCCCAGTGTGTTTTTTATTCCTGCGAGATTTTTTATTGACTTAAACGTTTTCCTGTCCATGGATATGTTGGCGAGTTTATTTTCCCAGTAAATTTTGTGATGAATATCTATCCTGGCTTTTATTATCGTGCCTATGTCTCTTATCTGCGCTTTTAGTAAGTGCTGGTTGGGATCGTACCTTTGCCTGTGCCAGCTCCTTCGCAGGGAGTTTTTGTATTTTATTAAATTGATGATGTTTTCCGGGAGCGGGATATTCCCACTTGTTTTTAAGGTAGTTTTTGGTACGCTCCTTTCTATTGCGTTTGCCATTGCTTCTTCCATTTTTAGTATGTTTTCATCTGCCTCGTCTGGGGTTATGTTTCGGTTGATGGGTATATTGATATTACTAATTGCAATATTTAGTGTTCTATTGAATAAGGGGATGTTAGTGCAGGAGTAATTAAAGATGGTTTTTGGTTGGGTTAGGGCTATGTCATTAATTTGTATGTTAAGTTCAACTGCGTTATGGTCTGAATCGAAATCTAATGTTTTTAATTTATCTATGAGGTTGGGATGATATGATGTGTTGAGATTATTAGATATTAGAAAGAGATCTAGGTATGAGCTGAATTGGGATCTGTGGAATGTTGGGTACAGAGATGATTCTAATCTGAGGTCGTAGTTCAGTCGAGTTTCCATAAGCCAACTATGCAACGTTTTACCAGCTTGATTGCTATTTGTGTTTCCTAAGTTCCAGAGAGGATGTTTTGCATTGTAGTCTCAGTTATCAGTTATCTTGCAGTCTTTCAGGTGTGGGATTTCCCTCGAACCAATTAATTTTCAACTTATTTTCTGCTAACACCCAACCACTTTCTGTTGGTGATAATTTAATTTCTTCATTTTTCACCGCATTCTTCCATATACAACATATATAATTGCTTTTGTATATTTGTTGCAACAGAACTGCTTTGTTTAATTGGTTCGAGGGAAATGCCACACCTGAAAGACTGCAAGATATCCTTAAAGTTGATGTAACTGAAGAAAACGAAAACGATCTGCTCACTTGTGATTCATCAGATGACAGTGAATCTGAAAGTGATACTTGAATTCAAAGTATAAATTGAAAAAAAAAAAGCGATTTCTAAAAGTAAAACACAAATGCTGGAAATTGTAAGATTTGTTTGATATTTGTCAGTACTTTCCGAAATTTTCAGTACTTTAATTTCGTCTGGCAAGGGGTTAGCCGCGCGCAAACCGTCTTGGACCTGCATATTTGTGCTCAGGGATATTAGCTCTGCTTCTGAGCCGAATTTCATGTGGTTATATAGAATATTGGAAAATCCGAAATTTTCAGTACTTTAACTTCGTCTGGCAAGGGGTTAGCCGCGCGCAAACCGTCTTGGACCTGCATATTTGTGCTCAGGGATATTAGCTCTGCTTCTGAGCCGAATTTCATGTGGTTATATAGAATATTGAAAAATCCAAAATTTTCAGTACTTTAACTTCGTCTGGCAAGGGGTTAGCCGCGCGCAAACCGTCTTGGACCTGCATATTTGTGCTCAGGGATATTAGCTCTGCTTCTGAGCCGAATTTCATGTGGTTATATAGAATATTGGAAAATCCGAAATTTTCAGTACTTTAACTTCGTCTGGCAAGGGGTTAGCCGCGCACAAACCGTCTTGGACCTACATATTTGTGGTCAAGGAAAACCTCTCTGTTTTTTAAGACGTGCATTAAGTGGTTATAATAAGTATTTCAATTTTGAAAAAAAGGGTGTTTTCAACATACTATTACTCACTTAGGCCGCGGAGATTTCCTGCCAGACGATTGTTTTTGACATTGCCTTTCCTATAACTTAATACGTATGCATAAATTTTTTGGTTATATTTCACACCAAAAATTTACTGCGGGCTCTTAGACTAGTTGGGGTCACCAAATTTTGCGCACATTTGTGGGAGGAAATAATTACAAGATTCGAATTCCACCCTTATTTTAATATTTTATTTCTGGTGCTTAAAATATTACTTCTGTGTAATAATGATGTCCATTTACAGAGAGTGCTTTTCTTATTCATTCCAAATATTCAGAACGCACCAAAAGTGTTTATTTCTCCATTCGGAATATTCCGTTTATTACATTCTGTTTTTTCTTATTCGAAGTGGTGCATTCTGAACGTATTCTTTTTAAACTACCTCCTTACCCAGGGATTACACAAGATAGTACAGCTTGCATGCAAGCCACCCTTCCAACGTGATTTTTAATTTGACAGCAGAAGGAAGTTCGGTTGATGTCTTATTATCTTGAATGCAAGTTCATTTAAAAAAATGGCATTAAGGCGTAAAGTCTTGGAGTATATTGGAAAATTATAGCAATAAAAGAAGTAGCAGAATGATAAAAAAAAAAAAAAAAAAAAAAAAAAAAAAAATGAAGAGGAAGCTGTTGGTAAATGATGTAATGCAAATAATCCCAGAAAATCTCAATTTTCCAGAATAAGTTTATCAAATTCTCTCAAGTATTTCTTTTCCGCCATCTTGAAAGCTGTATAATGTGAAATTACTGTCACCTCAGCTGCCATGGTTTTTCATCATGCAAGTTCGCTGAAAACGAGCTGCCAGCATGGAAGTAGAGTTTACACATGCAAGAATTATGGAAGCTCAGCTTGCGTGCAAGCTGTACTATTACGTGTAACCCCCGGGTTAGTTAGAATAAATGGAGTACAGTTTGAGAAACGTTCGAATGGCAAACATCACTCCAAGAAAGTGGAAGCCTGCAACAGCAGAGTCACGAAAAATTGATTTAATTTTGTAACTAAAACGGGATATTTCATTTTCAGAACCTGAAAACTGTTAAAGATGGTCTACGGGTGATATTACGTTTTGTGTTGCGCACAACTGTCAAATTTGTATTCTTTTCTGTTTACTTAATAATTTATGTTCCCAATATTCTAGTACCACGTGATCAATATGCTGTTCCTTCTATTCCTTCCATAGAAAAAATAAAGAATAGAACTCAGAATAAATTAATGACAAAATGAAGTAAACGAAGTAAACAGCAAAGAGGACATGATTTTAACGTTTTGAAGTGTGAAACAACAGTGAGTTACAAATTATTCCTGCTAAAATTAGGCATCTAAAATGATGAATTGCTTCTTTACAGTACTTATCTGGAATGTTCCCTTTTGTCTGAAAAGCGGGTTTGCAGCGCCCTGTCGCGTGGTACGATGAATACATAAAAGCCTGTTCTTTTCTTCGTTGGTTACAATAAACAGCACTGAGATATATTCTTTTCATCTGACTTTCTTCCGGATCGTAAACACTAAGTTAAGTTACAGGAGTGCCGCTAGACGAAAACTAGCCGGAATCACTTAGACCTCCAGTGGGTCCATTGTGCCCCCTGACCTCATGAGATAAACTTTTAAGACGCCTCAGATCCATCCTGTTTCCCTTAGGAAACTCAGGGTATATCCAAGCATCTTTACCTATATCCACCCGGCTTCTCTCAGAAAGCTCAGGATATATCTGAACTCTTTACACTGCAGCTCCCCCGTTTTGAAAAGAAGTACCTACCCAATATCCTACTTCTTTTATTCATCAAGGCGGAGCATTCGCTAAGCACGTGTTAGACATATTCGATTTTCTCATAGTCCTTACAGCTCCAGCGTAAATCGTTCGCCGCTATACTCAGTCTTCTAGCATGGTTCCAAATGGCTCAATGACCCGATATGACCCCTACTAGATTTGTGGTTTTTATTCTGCTGCCATTATATAGTTCCCTTATCCTTTTACTTACATATGCAGGCCACAATTGCCTAGCAAAATGGCAGGTATCCCTGTTGATCCACCGGAGGTTTGCCTTTTGATATGTGACTTTGATGATTACCTTATTTAAAGCTCCGACTAGGATCCTCACATAAGGTACCGTTGCGGAGCTACCAACTCATCAGCCATCTCGTTGCCTGAGATGTACCTGTGGTCAGGTACCCGGCATAGGGTCACCTTGTACCTTATAGTCAATTCCGCAAGCCTGGTTTTTCATAACTGCACCAATTTTAATTTAACCAGCACAGCATCCAGCACCTTGAAGGCTGCCTGGTTATCAGTATATGTGAAAACGTGCCGTGGAGGCTCTCTGAATATCGATACCAATATTGCCTTTATTGCCGCCTGATAAATCGCTGCAAGCTCTGCCTGAAAACACTGCATTTGGCAGACAGCATATAAGGCTCGTGCCACAGGTAGTCTCTGGAGTACATTCCTGCCCTTGTGACCGCACTCGTTTTGGAACCATTCGTAAAAATAGTCGGAGGCCATATCCTTCCCATCCCAATGACTCCTGGTGGGTATCAATGCATTGACACCCCACCAAAAGTGAAGATGGGTGCTTGGTAGTCTGTTTATTTCCTGCAATCACTGCATTCTATCCCCTCTCCTTAAACCAAACCCTTCGCCCTCAGCCTGACAGCACTAGTAGCCGCGACTCCTCTACAATAGAGTTCCAGTGGCTATAAGTGAAGCATGAACTCCAGTGCCGCCGCCGAGGGCGTGGTGGGCAGACACGAAATAGTCGGCCCTCTGGATTTTTGACAGCGCATTTAGGTTGCATTTCCCCGTCAGTGCCGTCCACCAGACCGTAGAGCTGTAGCAGAGAATGGGTCGAACATGACTGTGTACATCTAACGTACCATCCTCTGTTTTAATCGCCAGTTTCCACCAAATAATCTCTTGCACATTAAGTTACTTAACAAACAAAATTTCAAAAACTTTCTTTTGAATCTTTAATTTTTTTTTATTATCAAGTGATTGTTTGTTTGCTCCACTTAACTGTAGGCTTACTTCTGTCTTCGGTATTCTATTATAACTTGTTTCTCGGTGCTTGCTCTCTTCCGGCGGATGGATACTACCAGCTGTATGGGGGCCGAAATTCGCCGCATCACGGGACGCTACCCAATCTCTTAGATTTTGCTGGTCCCCCCTCAGACACACTGTTTCGTTTTCTTCATCAACGTACTAGGGTACACTGAGGCTTCAGTAGGCGGTAAAATTCTTAAGATATCGCAACACAATTTTATTACGATTCGTAAAAATATATAGAACAAAGTTCTATAAGATTTAATTATATAAGAGTTGGACCTGTATAGATATGAAAACTTATAAAATTTATTAGATGATTTTTAATCCTGTACAGCTTTAATTTGTTCAGTATGTATTTGTATTCTTTATTTCTTAGTCCTGTGTCTTCTTAAGTTTATAGCTTTGTTTTCGTTAACTCATATGTGGCACACTAGTTTTAGTTTTAGCTTTTTTTTTTTTATTAAAAAATGTAAAATCATTAACATGCAAATGAGTTTAAAAAAAAATACATATACAGGGTGTTTCATAATTGGTGCACACATCTCAAGGGTTTGTTAGCTGATGCGGACGCAAGCAAAAAATATAAGGTTGGGGGGGTAAGACGCGTCGTTTCGGCGCTAGGGGAGTTTAAGGTTTTTAGTGCTTCTTCTACTTTACACCCTGCAAACTTTCTTGATATGCACCCAATTAAAGTGGGATTCACCTCAGAAATAAACCATCTCAGAAATTATGAATCATAGAATCAGGAATATATCAAAAACGGTTGCACTTAGGGAGGTACATGTTAATTGTCAAATTAAAGGGAGCATTCAAAAGTTTCCAAATTTTGTAAAACAGATTTTTTTCGTGCATTTTGTCGGGAAAATCATTAAAATTTAAAAAAATTAGGAATTTTTTTTCCAATTTTTTTGATTTTGACGTCCTACAACTTCCGACGGAAGGGACAGGAAGGCTGATTGGGCATTCATTGGAAAGATGAGATAATTTGCTATCATCTGACATAGGGTGTATACAACAGGGTGCAAAGTGGCAGATGTACTAAAAATCTTAAACCCCCCTACTTTAAAAACGACGCCTCTTACCCCATTCCCATCACCTTAGAATTTTTTGCTTGCTTCCGCTTTAGCTATCATTCCTATTATGTGCAACAATTATGAAACTCCCAGTATATATTTTACAACAAAACTGTTGGTGTTTTTCCTGAAAATAATACCCAAAACTCTGTCATAGGCTTTAGAGTAAATATCTCAAAATACTGCTAAATGAATATTGCTAGCCGTGTCTTTATTTTTGAAGTCACATTAAATGAATTGAGGACCGCCTCTCCGCTAAATAACTAGAAATATATACATATATACATATATAAACCTTCTGCCTCCTCTGAATATTTTGTCTAAAAAAAAAATACTTATAATCGAGATTATAATCAAAGTAGAGATGATAGTGCACCTAAAGTTAAGTTATTAGGGGGGAGGGGATTGGACTACTTTTTATCTGAATTGAATATTCGCATTTTGGCAACGATTAATAAATAAAATATTTTTTTTAAAGCTCACAATATGCTGATATATGTACATAAATGAATGCAGAATTCGTACTACCTCAAACAACCCATACAACAAAACCTTTCGTTCCACTTTGTATCATTACCGCAGGATACGTGATAAAACTCACTTTAAAAGGCATCGTGTGATCTAAAACTCTTTTGTCACTTCTGCACAAGAGCAACTTCGGTACGAGTATGAAACTAATCGAAAACGAATTTTTCATGAAGCAAGCACATTACGAATTTATGAGGTTTCCGTGAATTGCTGGGATGCTTGGTGTTTTGCTAAAGAACTGAGGAAAATGGGAAATTGATGTCAAGAAGACGTCACCATCTTTACCGTCGCCATCTTTACTCTTACCGTCACCGACACTAACGATACAACAACGTAAGTTGCTTCATAGTGTGTCAAAGAAATTTTTTATTTGTGTATATTATACGAAAGATACGCGAATAGATTCGAGCTCTATGGAGCCCGGATTAGGAGTAGGGGAAAGTACTGAACCTTGGTACCTTTTGAAATAGTCTGTTTTTTTTTTTTTTAACAAAACTAATCTTAATCAAATTATAAGAGGTGCTCAGCGCTAAAGCGACCTACGCCACAAGTTTTTACCGTAGAGATAATTTGGTTACTTCGGCTTTCTAGCATACAGTTTTTTTAGTTTTATCTTGTAAGTGTGGAAGAAACTTTTCACTATTACTTAAGGATGGCTCAAACTACAGCTTAGGCCAATTTATGTCATTTATAACTTCTGAAAATGCTGTTTTTACATGTTTTCAGCTTTGTTTATGAAAGTTTGTGGCTTAGGCTAATTTAGCGCTGAGCGCCTCTGTCTAGTCCATAACGTTTCCAGTAATAATCAAATATGCAGGGGTATATGAAAGGAAATATGAAGATACTGCCTTCGGTTCAAAGTACAACATGCAGCTGTACCATGGTCAAAGGGATATTGCACCTTGGACACTTGTAACTTACTAAGAAGAAATGATAGTATATTAATACAGTTAAATAAAATAACACTCTTTATTCAATCAAGAATGGCAATATTCGCAAAGCAGGAGGTTGCTAAACAAAAAATTTCTATAGATATACATAGGTATTATATGTAATTTATTATTTATCTATGGCTTTTTTAACACTTCCTTGAAGTGACGTAGGTATATACCACTTGGAAAAGAAACAAAACTGTCAGTGATATTTTTTAAGACGCACAGTTCACTACATGATGCACGAAGTTTTACCTTAGATGGAATCCAAAGATATAGAACGAATAAAACTCCAACCAAAAAAACTATAACGAATATTATTTTATATTATTTTTGCTCCAACACTTTCAATTGACTGGAAAATATATACTTTTTTTCGACTTTTCTTTAAAGTGCAATAACTGCACATTTGCCAAACTAAATTCCTAAAATAACTTAAGTGTCATCTATTGATTGTTAAAATCGGATAAAAGTGCGTTTGGAAAATGAAATGACCAAGGTACACTCATGGGCAAGGTACAACATCTTCCCTTACTTAACATGTAACGGCCAAAATCTTTTCCTTAATTAAAGATATAGCTAATCTGGCTTTACGCAAGACCATCATCTTGTGTATCATCATTAGTCAGGTTTATTTTAATTCCAGACTCTGTTTGAATAACTGTTAGAACAAATAAATTCATTTTTTTTTGTTATTGTAATTTTTAACAAATGCACAAGAAAAGAAAATAATCGGTTTTCTCAAGAAAATCCGATAAATTGAAGTCAAGCGGAAACCAAGCGCGAGACTCAGCAAAAGAAACCGTGCACTAAATGTTTTGTTAGGGAAAAAGAAAAACGAACCCAGCTTTGGTCATAACTGATCACATATATACGTTCTGGTGGCGTACCCAATAATTGTGCATGATTTTCCTGACTCATAGCGATAAGAGATATGGGGTTACTAATGGATTGAGGGTCAAATTGAGGTGATCACGATTATACCGATAATTTGTACAGTGATAGGTATAACGGGTCAAATTGTCCAAAAATTATAAGTAGAAGTGTAATAGGTTATCTATAATTGTTTATGAGTGTGCGACCAGTGAAAAAACCCTTTAAGGTAACCTGTAAATTTAGTCGACTTACGGAATACTGTTCAAGCGCTTGTGTTTCTGTTCCAGATTAATTTGTATAAAAATGGCTAGTCAGAAAAGGAGTACTGTGAGAAGAGGCACTTCTAGCACAGTACCTACAGGTGGCGAAAACATGTGTCATGTCGAAATATAGGTAACTCTATCAACTCTATGGAATCATATGAGTGATTAATGGGATTCCCTATGCTTCCTCAGGCGTTTTCAGACAATTTTTTTGATGATTTGGATTCTGGCACCTGAAATATATTGTGAAGTATCTCACGGTCTAGCGCAAGTCCAAGCCAACTTTAAATTCCATTTCCCACCAAATGTATTACTGCTGAGGAGCTAAAGCTCTCCAAAGAAATCAGAAAGGAGGATTTTTATTTAAGTTTCCTTGGTACCATTTAATACAGGAGGAATTTGGTGTTACATATATAAAGACGCGTATTTATTCTTGAGTTTACCTACTAACCTTACCTCTCAGCGCTCGACCCACGGATGAACCTTCAACCATCGGGAAAAGCATACAAGTAATTTAGTACTATTATATTGATACAATTTGTTATCGCGATAATTTTTTTTATACTACAAGTACATAACACCCATATTTTCCGACCGCGGGCTTGAAAATATGTACATATATCTAATTTTAGAGGAGTGAAGAAAAAAACAAGATTTTTTTTAGTTTTTATATTATATATATTTTTTTTTACTTTCTTAATTTATCGCTAGCTTAGATAAATTACGAAGCATTTTTGAGTTCACTTAAGTATTAACAATAATTAATTAGACGGGCAAGTTTGCTTACGGATTTTTTTTTAGTGATATAATCTAATTACATACGATTTATTTTGCTCTTTGCTGAATTTATTTTTTCATTTGCTTGCATCAACTGAAAAATGTTTACAGGTTAGGTTAAGGTGCTAGTTACTGGGATACATAATGAATTAAATGTTTTCCCTTTTTTTTTTTATCTATTTTGCATACTGGGGAATTATATCTAGGCATTAGAAAATCAATTAGGAATAAATAGTTTTATTTTATTGTTGGTTGCCCCAATCCTCTTCCATTTTCTCTGGAGTCAGGGATGTTACACTCGCTGAGCTCATGAGACCTAGACGAGTAACCCTAGGGGGTTAGTTTAACTAAAGGGTTTAAGTCTGGTCAGGGGCGGTATTCTATTTTTAGTCTTCTGTTTTTCAACAAATGAAAATATTTTATTGTTGCTTAGTCGACTTTTTGAAGATGGAATGTACCCTTACTTTAATTTTGTTATTTTGTGTAGAGTTAACGTTTCAAAATCTACTTTATCTCCTTATCGGGCTATCCCACGCGGGTATTCCTGATAAAATATGCAAACAGGTTTTCTGGAGAAGAGGTAAAAGGAAGCAAAGAGATATATCTCCAAAGTGATCTCTACAATTTGGAGATACATCTCTTTGCTTCTTCTCACCTCTTCCCCAGAAAACCTGATTGCATAGTGCATTAGGAGTACTCATCTGCAAGGGCCCATTTATCACAGTTTTATTTCCTCGTTTTCAGGTAGCTTAATAAAGGGTTTTCCAATAAGAGGTGTTATTTTAATTAGCCCGCTATTTCGGTATATGTCACTTTTGGAGCTGTCATTTTATGACATTATAAAGTTCAGTTAACACAAGAACTCAAGCCGGCCGATCAGCAACAACGTTGAGTCTTTGCTGATTGGGTCCTTGAAATGCATGAAAATGATCCGGAATTCCATCGAAAACTCATCTTGAGTGATGAGGCCCATTTCCACCTCGATGGCTTCGTCAACAAGCAAAATTGTCGCATCTGGGGCTCGGAAAACTCAAGAGTTATTATTGAAAAGCCTCTCTATCCTCAACGTGTGACTGTTTGGTGCGGTTTATAGTCCCGCGGGGTCATTGGACCTTACTTTTTCGAAAATGAGGCTGGAGCAACAGTTACGGTGAATGGATTGCGCTATCGACAGATGATTAATTATTTTTTATGGCCGGAATTGGATGGTATTGATCTGGACAACGTTTACTTTCAACAAGACGGCGCTACGTGCCATACAAGCAACGAAACCATTGATCTTTTACTGGAAAAGTTTCCGGACCGTGTTATCTCTCGAAGAGGTGATAACAATTGGCCACCGAGATCTTGTGTTAACCTTGCGACATCTTCCTTTGAAAGAGAAGGTCTACGCCAATAGCCCAGCGTCGATTCAAGACCTCAAAGATGGAATTCGTGAAGCTATCGAGGACATAGAGCAGCCACTTTGCGATTTGGTAATGGAAAATTTCATGAAAAGGATATGGTCCTGTAGGCGTGGTCGTGGTGGTCATTTGGCTGATGTTATTTTTCGTTATTAACGGCATACCTTCCTCTTTATAATGAAATAAAGATCCGATCATTTGTCTCAAAGAATGGCATTTGTCTTTGAATATCAAAATAACACCTCTTATTGGAAAACCCTTTAGTTAATTTTTGTTTTTGGGGATTTTATGACTAAATCATCGCTGTTTAAAGTAAAAGTGTGATTATGTCACTCCAGCAAATCTGTTAAAATACACTATTCTAATTATTGACCGAACACTCTGTATTTAGCGATGCTAAGTGCAAGTGCTTATCAGTTGCATTTTAAAATTTCGACCTGGTGCAAAAGATCTAAAGTGGGTACCGCGGTATTGACGGTGGATGGGTACGTGCACAACGAAGCGAAGGATTGGAATATGCGACGTGAAGATACATCGTGAGGTGCTGTGTTCACAACAAGGCGTTCAGTTTCTTGGTTAATCGTCAGATTCTGAAAAAGTAATTTCGTGATTGACAAATAGTGCAATTACATATGTACATATATGGCATTCTTCAAATAAGTGTACTATTCACAGTTCTGATTATGACTCCATAAGTAAAAAGCGATTCGAATTTGTGAAATTTAATCATCTATATGAGATTTACGTACTGATCCTGAGTGAATGTTCCAGTATATGAGTAAAAAATTATACGAGCGAAAGACCTAGAAGAATATTCCTGTTATTGTAATTATTGCGCTGCATCCCGTGATGATCCACGAGAAAAAGAGTTAGGATATTTGGCATAATCTCCTATTCAGGTTAGAAAATGAGCCGTTTCTTGAAGGGATTGTTACGTGACGAAAAGTCAGTCTGTTGAAATAATATCAAGCGTAATAAAGCTTCGATCTGTCTCGGTGTATGTCAACGGTAATCAAGTCCCGTCGTTCAGGACAGAAAATGCTTAATTGGCATGTTCGAAATTGCGGCGCATACATTTTTGCTCGTATGCATGAAATTATTTTCAAAATTTAAATTTATTTGCATGTCGGTACTTATTGCCTTCAGCAAAATTTGCCATGGGAATAATTTTGTTAAAATTTTATGAAATTCCTGAATGCAATATTCTTCGCTGATTTGATAGATAAACTAATGAAGTTATATGTATGATTAGCTTATGTAAAACACTAGTTAAACATAATTTTTTATATTTTTAAGGTTTTCAGGTTTTATTAGTATGTAACAATTCTCCCCCTTAAAAAAACTAGATTTATTCCTGGGAGAGGAATAACTCACGATGAAAATTATTTGGACTGTTTATATAAACAAAACTGTTTTCGTTTCGCTTAGTTTGAATTTGGAATCTTTATCGGGGTGTCTGGTTGCTATTCTCCCAATCGCTAGATTGTTAATTTGTATCGGCAACTGATACCAATGGTTCGAAGGAAAAATTTCCTGGCAGGACTCATGTGAGCTTTAGTTTTAGTCAGCTGCAGCGAAAGAAGAGTCATAATGCTGTTTACTGCAACACTAAGCAACAAACCCTTGTCTAGCCAGGAGGGTCGTACCTTCAACATGTGTGGCGGAGAGGCTGTGACTGGTCTTATCTATAGGGTTACCTTATCCCTTCACCCGCATAAAGTCAGGCCTTGGTCGTTAGAGGTGAGTTTTAATATACAGGGAGTCTTAAAATTGGTGCACATAACTCAAGGCTTTGATAGCTGAGACAAGGAAAAAATTATAAGGTAAAGGGGAAGTCGTTTCGGCGGTAAGGTGGTTTAAGATTTTTAGTACACCTTGTAAATTTCTTGATATACACCCTATCACCTTTCGTCCGAAGTTGCAGGACGTCAAAATCAAAGATTTGGAAAAAAAATCTAATTTTTTCAAATTTTAACGATTTTCCCGCCAAAACGCATGATAACTATATATCTCTTTTACAAGATTTAGAACCACCGGACATGTACCTGCCTGACTGCAACCGTTTTTGAGATATTCCTGTTTGTATAGTTCATAATTTCATTAATTTACTATATGTACACATTTTTATTGGAAAAATGTTCACGTTTCCGTCGTGTAACTCGTTACACATCAGACTTACAAAAGTGTTTATACAAAAAATTTAGGTCTTCTTAAAATTCATATTATTACATTTTGTCGTAGCATCAACCATTGAGGAAATATTTGCAAAAAAAAAATAAAACAAAAATTGTTGGTAACTTTACTCCAAGTTGGCAGATTGCAAGGGTGAAAGCTTGGATTTTCTACTGTGGCTCGGAATTAGATAATATACATATATATAAATCACAACTACCCGACCTTTTGTAGGGCATGAACCCCTACTGAGTGAACTATTCCTCTTCTCTTCCTTTTTCCTCCATTTCAGGGGTTCTCTGTTTTTCTTCTTCGTTAAGAGGGAAAGAAAATATGGGCCCAACTTTCAGAATAGAGAGAGGTAATACAACAGGGAAGTTATTTCCCACAAATTTTTTTCTGTGTAGATACAAAAGTACGAAAATTTTCAAAACACCTTTTGTAATGCTTTTCAAATTAGTTGTATAAAATGACTTGATACATACAGAAAAACAACACCTGTATAACGAATCTGGCTTTAAATTGTCAATGTTTTTTAAATGTTTCCGTAACTTACTAATTGAAGGTTTGCCAATCACGTTCTACTTTGAAATACACGCAATCGGTAGCAAACTGACTGATGCAGAGTGTAACTGTAGTTCATTTTTCGGGTCTACAAATGTGTTCGTAAATTTTATGATATTTTTCTTAAGCTAAAAAAGGTTTAAGAAATGCTACACAATCCCTTCCTAGAGAATATGTTCGTTATTTTTATATTTTATATTATTAACATATCTCAGATTTCGTAAAAACTACGAAGTAAGCTTCCACCATCGCAAGCGTACATGCGTGTTTTGTTTTACGAAACGTTTTAGAGATTTTTGCAATATGTTTGTTAAATGACGTTATAAATTGTACAAAAATCCTATAAATTTTAAGTAATTTTCTCCAATACTACGAAAATCATTCAGATCAATATTTTACTAAAGCTTTCGTATATACTTTACGAAAAAAATTTCTGAGTGTAGAAATTAATTTTCCCCAATTTATTTCTTGTTATTACGTATGACTCAGTTTGTATCCAACACTATTTTATGTGCAACACATAATTATTTTCCATATTGTTTAAAATTGTGTGCAGGTAATAAATATAAATGCCTGTGCATATGTGTGTGGCCTGCCTGTGTGTTTGCGGGTCTACGTGTGCTGTCAGCCGGTTTCTGTGTGTATGTTTCTTTAATAAATAAAAAAACGCAATACTGGTAACCCGAATGTTCGCATGACTTTCATTCTTGTTGCTACTTTAAAGTAGAAGAAGAATGAGTTAATTGTGAAAATGTCAAAGTATTGTGTAAGAGCTGGGCTCCTGCCTTAGCCCAGAAATACGCGAATATTGTGTTGAGTCATCCGGAGTTTCAAAATCCAGGTATAAATATCTTACATTTTGGAATATTGCTGTTTTGTCGGCTGAACTTTCGGCTAACTTATGTCGATTTCCATTGATATTTTAAGAAAAGTGTACGTCAATCAATAAAAAACGTGTTCAATGGAACAACTTTTGACGCGATGAGAATGCAATAGTAGCTCATATCCGTGTAATTTGTCAGATTGAAATTTTCTGGAAAAAATAACATCATGAATAACATAAAAATTATGAAAATTGTTACTTAAAAGATTTTGCCGTGATTGCGGATGAATTTGGTAGAGTAATAGTTGAAGATTGATATGTAATTCTCAATGACATTCAGTTGTGACATTTCTCATGTAGATGTGTGCGTTTTTCGGTGTAACACCGCCGATTTTTCCGGTGTAGCACCAGACTCATTTGACGTACACTTTTTCTAGTAGTGCAGGTCAATGGAACAATTTCGGTGTAACACCAAGAAAAGTGTAATACTTCTGATAGAAAACTTGATCAATGGAAATCGATATTATTTTGACAATTGCTCCCTGTAATTGGGCTGAATCTAATTAAATCCTTTTGAGACTGCTTCCTGCTGCGCCGACGGCTGAGCTCGGTACACCTGTTTGGTCATTGCCTTGGGTTGTGTGGTATACTCATGCGCGTCTACGCTATTGTGTTTTGACAATGTAGAGTTTTTAAAACTGGAAGACCGTGGAGTAATATGCACCTTTAATACTGGCTTTGGTGACTCACTACCATTCTATGGCCACTTGTTTTGTATGAAGGACTTATAGCTAGGGATTTTGGACTGTATGAACTTTTTGGCAGGCTTTGGAAACTCAGTTCCGTTTCTGTTGGCGTTCGATAGTTCTTTTGTATTTAATATGGCTATGTGCGTCCTTTTTCTGCATTTTGCATGTGTTAATGGGACTATTGTGTAGTCTTTTATTGGATACAGCTGTAACTTTAAGCTGTGTATGATTACTTGATGACTAAACTAAACTATTTGCCAGCAAGACTCCGTCGCTTATCTCTTGGAACAAATAGAGCATTTTTTCCTTTGTTGTCGACGGGACTGTGGCAACAATTTGTGACGGCGCAGGTAAGCATATTAGTTCTTTCATGGTAACCATAACCTGATTTCGTCGGTCTCGTTTTTGCCTAGACAGCTCGATTCACATTTCTTGGGCTATATTTGAGCTTGGCAGCCAGTATTTATAATTTAAGAAGCCTTGAAGCCACGGCATGTGGATATTTTAACAAGTGTAAGGTCTAACTGTACTGCAACTGTTCTTTCTTGGACTGCTTTTTCGAAATGTAGCTTGTCCATTTTAAACATCAATGGCAAAAAAAATTCAGCTGGGTTAGTTTCCGTCTATGATGGGAAAGGCCGGGCAAGTTCTTTACGACTTGAAAGTTGCAGGGAATTTTGTTTTCAAAAACGAAGTTTCCCTGGCAATTTTCCAGCGCCTTTCTGGTACCAAATGGAGTCTGCAATGTACATGCCTCATTGGAGTTTATTACTTTGAGCGCCTGTGTCTACTACTAGTTTAGTTTAGCCATTCAGGCCTATATGTAATGGAAGTTTAACTATAGCGACACTCGAAGCGGGCACCCTATTTAATTTGGGGGGACCCTATTTAATTTTATGGGTGTTTTAAAGTCGGGTCGGGAAGTTTCAGGTCGACTGTATGTCGTTTCTCTGACTCATTTTCGACTTTGGTCGCAGTTGCTTACTGCATGTCCGGGCCGGTCACAAAATTCACATTTTTTCTTGACATTATACACACGTGAGTTATTATTACTTTACGCTTCTCTAGGACGTTGATTATATTGATCCCAGTTTTATGGTCCATAATTATTTCGTCTGCAGTCACGTATATCATGATTTTACATTTTGCATTTCACACGGGGCGTGGCGTATTTTTACATTTGAGGAATCGGCATATGTGGGGCCTCTTATATTACAAAGACTACAATCGACTCTGTTTAGATCATTATTTTTATTGTTTACATTTAAAGTTTTATTGGGAGTTCTTGGCTCTTGTTTGACATTCGGCGTTGTGTTTGGCTGTGTGAACTGTGTTTGTTATATGTGACTGTTGCATTGGCGGGTGTGTTCTTTTGCCAGGGTCCCTGTGAAAGCGGTATGATACCCAGGTTATACACGTGATGACTTACAGCCTACTTACAGTACTAATTTGACCAAATTGTTTGTTATTTGGTATAATCGCACTTACTGAATGTGGCAGTGGGGGTTATTGAGATCTTTTTTCAGTGCATTTTTTGCAAAATCTTCTAACTGAGTGCTGGTGCTGGTGCTGCTTCATTGCAGAGTGCCAGCATTTGTTTTACTCGTGCCATGAAGGTTGCGAAATCTTTGAGTAGTGATTCGTTTATTTACCAATTCCTGGTAAATTTCTCTAGGCAGGTATGTGCCATTAAGCCTATCTTCTATTTCTTTGAAAGTAGTTGATATATTTGAGAAAAAAAGTTGAAAAGCTTCATCTCGAAGTCTGGTGGGAATGATTTCCAAGAAAGCTGTTAGCTCATCCACCGAAATGCACTAAGGAACTTGTTTACAGCATCCTAGGAACGTTTGCAGCTCAGGACTCAATTTTGTGTGCTGATCTGCAAAGAATAGAGGAACTAATTGGGCAGTTAGCTTGACGATTTTTGGGTAATCTGTCGTGTCAAAATTAATGATTTTTAAACTTTAATTGGACACTTTTCAGAAACTAGTGCATTCTGTGCTGGTCTCCAAAAGAGAGATCCCCAGCCAATTCAACTAGACCTTACTGGTTGTGGAATTACTAACACTGTCGATGCCACTTTGACTTTAAATTACACTATTTTCGTGTACAATTTCTACTCCGAAAGAGTGCGAAAATTCTGTAACTCTTTTAAGCTCTTTTTGAACTTCTCTGTATTTACTTTAAATTTTTGGGGATAATTTCTAGTCTTTGTGTTCGAGCTGTTTGTCAATGGAATCGCACTGAGTAACAGAGAGTGCGGAGGAGCTTGGCACTCTCCTTCTAAATTTTTCAAATAATTTTCTACATTAAAATTATGTAGTCTTACTGGTAGGGGGGGGGGGAAGTCCTGCTGTCTTAATTCCCTCGGTTTAATACAGGATCGTTTTTATTGTTGCTGGATGTCTTTTGTTTTGCTGGTGGGCCTGTCCTTCGAATAAAGCTGAAAGGGGCGCTCGTTGCCTGCTTCAGTTCATTGATAGTGGGAAAGTAAAACAACCTGGTATCTGGACTTCCTCCTGCGTGTTGTGGGTAGGGTTGTAATCTTGCTACGGACTTCTAGGACTTCTATAGTTGGACTGGGATGAAGATCGCTACTGCTGGACGTTGGCACTTTTCTGCTTGATTGAGGGGGTGCCTGCTTGCTTTTTAGCAAAGGTATTTAAAGCTGTCCAAACCTGTTGGGGGCGATTAGACCAAACAGGACTTATCTTATAAACCACTTCTGTTTCCTTGTAGGATACCAGTTTTTCAAGCTCTTATGTTTTCTTGACTTTGAAGAACTTTCTTCCACTATACTACTGGCTGCGTCAATTTTGTTATATTTTCCTATATTTTATATCCTTCAATATGTATTCGTTTTGGGTTACCCCAGCAAGCCACACACTCTGTAAAACACACTCCTGATCTGAGAACATTTTTTTATTTATCTTAAAATTTCACACTTGTCTTCCTATCTACTGGTTTCACACGAATTTCGTGTGTTTGATAATTCTTTACTGAATTTTAGATTCTTCATTTTTACTTATTTTCTTTTTTATTCTACTCGATTTTAGTTACGATTTTCACTTTTCTACTATTCAACAAATTTCAACTAAAGCTTTTTTCTTTTTATCTTTTCTATTTCCCAAGACCAAGACCGCACCGCTACCAAGCTCACAATTGAGCTCATGCTTGATCACCATCAACTGTGATCAAGTCCTGCCGTTCGGGGTAGAAAATGTTTAATTTGTACAATGTGTTTTGTCTTGATTAAATTTATTTGTATAAACTCATTGTACTCGCAAAATTTGCTGAAGGCAATATTTTCCATGGGAAAAATTTTGTGGAATGTGAAAATTGCTGATGTAATTTTCTTCACTGACTTGATAGATAAGCGAATGGTATTATAAGAATGATTAGCTCATGTGAATAAATATAATATAATTAATATATTTTTAGGGTTTTTGGGTATTAGTATGTAACAATAGAAATCTTAACAGCATTTATCCTAATTGAGGTGTAAATAATGTAGCCAGTAGGTAAGTATACCAGAACTCAATTCCACCCTCTCCAAGGTATCCAGGGGCATTAAGGGCATCTGAGCACCAGTGTATTATGCTTTGTGCATCAATTCTGAACTCACTAGAAAATCGAAAGTCTCGATCAAATCCTCAGAAATACTTCACACAATATCATCTCGATAATTTTATTCATGGATTATAGTTGCAATATTGTCAGTTATCCTCGCTTACAAATAGGAACATTGCCCGCCGAATATGAATTAATAAATACATAATCCTTTTTTGTATAGGTATATAAAAATGAAACAAGGATAAAAACTCCCGCAAACAATAATTTGATTTTAATTTTTAATTCTTCATAAAAAAATATATTAATCTGAAAATTTCAAAGCTCTACCTCGATAATAAATGTAACACAATCACGTTTCCTGTAATTACAACAAAAATACGTGACCTGACTGGATAAATTGATCCCGAATTCGCAATTCCATGTAGGAACTGCTGACTGCGCTAAGTTGTTGAATAATAAATCAAAAAAGCATTGGTAGAGCTCCGACAGAAGGCAGAAGGAGAATCTCCCTCAGCTATCGTACGCACGTGTAATAATTTAATGGAGAAAAAGCCAAGCAAAACATGGTTAATAGGGCTTCGCTGAAAAATAAATTATCGCATGATGCTTTAGAGCCAAATGAAAACTTATCAACGCATAGAGAGAATATGGCATCGATAAAGAAACCTTTTCTAGGTGATAATCAAAATATCATCAAAGAATATTAAAGGATTATCGGGATTTTTGTTGCTGTGCGGGTGTCGTAATAGGCAACATTGATTGGGAGGATAGCAACATGGAAGTCATTAATGTTTTTTTAGGAAAAATGTTGATAGGGTGTACATACATGGTGTTTCCGTCCAGGTGGTCAATAGATCAGGAAGAGATAGTACCCACCTAGGAAAAAAACTTGTATGGCAGGGGGCGGGGGCATATCAACCGTTTCAGAGTTACAGGATTATTAAGAAAAAGTCAGTTTTTGACAAAATACCCCGTATTTTACAAAGTGCGGCGCGTACGGTCACAGTTAAGATCTCATTCTATGCAGAACTTGATGGGCTTTCCAACTAGCCCCGGACTTTCTTCCCGACGGAGTAATTCCGGATTTTCTTACCATTTTTTTTAACTTGACATCTTTTTGTTTATAAATAGGTTTGATATTTGCATGTCCGTCCGTCTGTCCGTCTGTGCGCACGATAACTCGAGAACGCGTATACTTAGAGAGCTGAAATTTTGTACACGGACTTAAAAAAACAAGTGAAATTAAGTTCGAGAATGAGACAAATCGAGCAACTCGTTCGTGGGGTTGCCATACAAAAGTTTCATTTTTCACTATATATTTGGACACTCGATGATAATGTGTCGACATAGAGAGCTGAAATTTGGAGCAAAGTGTTTTTATAGTAATACCAAATAGGATTTCAAAAATGAACTAAATAGGGCAACTCCTTCTTGGTGTTCCCATATAAAAATTTTGGCTTTTTACGGGTAGTGTGAAAACGATTAGTCCTAAACATTTCTACTGTACTAAAAACTTCTTCAGAAGAAATCCTATAAAATTGGTTATAATAATTTTTTCAGTCCGACGAACCATTCTAGAAATATATGCGAAAAACCACTGGAAAAATTAAAATTGCTCAAATGGGTGCCCATACGAAATTTCATACGGGCATTCATCTGGGGTATCATAAGAATTAGTCTTAGACCAATATTAGCTTTTCTTACTTATTTTAAAATGATGTGTTTTCAGTAACTAAGCAAGGGAACAAATTATCTGGAGTATAGGGTTGAGAATAGCTTTGAGAATGTGAGAATGTCAAATTAAAGAGTAGAGTTCGAAGTTTACAGTTTTTGTAAAAACTGTTATGTTAACTTCCTTTTTATAAAAAAAAGAAGAAAAAAAAAAAAGATGTCAAAGTGAAAAAAAAAAAGGTAGAAAAAGTTTAGACCAGCACAACTCCGTTGGGGAGCACAGTATGTGGCTAGTTGTGCAGTTGTTGGAAAAGCCATGATATTCTGAACATAATGGATAAAACGTCAGAAAGTACCTCAGAGAAGCCCCTATTTCAATTATAAAATTTATATTATAGTTTCAATGCCAGATCACGGGAAAGCTATTTGTGTTATCAATAAACTTTATTCCACCTTTTTTCGTAGAGAGTTTCCCGGCCTTTCTTTTTCATATACTTTATAGCCGTAAGACCGACAGGAACGAAGATATTCGCCAAAAACAGAAAAAAAGGTAATTTTTTCCCCCATGTTTGGGCTGTCAGAAGTTATGCGGACAACCAAATTCCGGGAGGTTTTCACACCTTATTTGGAGAGCTGAAAGGTAAGTGCATACCAATTTTTAGCTTAGTTGGACGTTTTCCGAAGATAAAACCATTTTCTGCCTAAAGTGCCTGGACTATAAAACAGAATCATTCATTTTGTTTTATGATTTTTCTGTTTACAAATAGAAATTCATTGCAATCAATATTCACAATGCGGCGATATGGCCGTCAATAAATAAAATGCTTCTGGTGGTTTGAAAATCTGTTGAGCAAATGTTTCAATTTTTCTTGTGCATGGCTTCGAAAACAAGCGCTGTAAAGCCGTGATAAAGTACCTTGGGAACGACACAGAATTAAACTTTTCCTTCTAAAATAGTTTGATTAATGACTCTCATGTAGAGGAAGCTAGGGTAACAGGTATAAATCTGAAAGGAAGATATACATACATATTTCTTTGAAAAGAAATTAATTTATGGCTATTAAGGTTGAAGAAAGCTTGTAGTTTTTTTTTAAAGACTAAAATCACATGAATTTATACCTACATATGATGGTTTACTACATATATACTTCGTTGGCTTTTAAAGTTTAAAATCTTCCAAAGATAGATCTGTGCTAAAATATTTTTGCATTATTAGAAAAAAATACTGTTTATATTGTTGCTGTTTGGAAAAAATAATAAAAACTATGTTAGGCAGTACATGTGTGTTTAAGTTGTTGGTAGACCAGTAATAGTGGATATTGTTTGGCAATGAGTGCGTATTTAATCCACCAGGTTTCTTACTGAAACTTTTTTAATATTAAAACTCAAATTAAGACTCATTGGTTGACTAAAAGTCGGTATAGGGAACTTTAAGTTAATCTCACATGGATAAGCACACAACGGGAACGGTAAATATAATTGAATCCGCGAAGACTATATACAAACTATATATAATCGATATAGGCTAACTCATAGCTAATTGTTTAACTAGATACGTAATATAATCCAACAGCGCGTCGTTCAAAATGACTGGAGGATGAGCTTACAAATCAAGTTCATTGCGGAAGAACTACTCGAGTACACAATACGATTTACCTTCATTTAGGATTAGGTGATTATTATACATGAGAACTTAAGTATTCTGGACAACATGAAATATTCACCCATTAAGAAATGGAATGCGTACTAGACTGCTTCCATAACTAACTATGGCATTAGATTTAAAATTGCTTCTCATTGCCGAAAACATCGTTCACAATGTAGACTTTCTAACTAGTTATTGAACCACTTTCTGTGAACTAGTGGAAAAATTTGCTTTTGTGACTAGTTATTGAACGAGTTGCTGCGCACTAATGGAAGACTTTAGAGTTTTGGTGTGGAATTTCAGACAGAAGAATTAAAGTCAACAACAAAAATTAATTTGCTTTGATTTGTCTTAACTTTGTAGACGATCTGTAGAAGAAATTCAAATTGAAAATACCATAAACTAATGACAGATAAGGAAATAGGACTTAAGAATTCATTGCATGGAGTTTCGTATTGGATTTTCAATATTTTGTTTGTGTATTTTCAAGGCCATTTTTCTTTATGCAAAACATTCAAAAGAATTTTCATTTTTAATATTTTCGATTATCATGTTTCTAAGTTATCTAGATAAGCATTGAATTTTTCTCAGGAACATTTGCCACAATTTTACTTCAAAATATGTAAATGCATGCAATTATTGCCCAATATGAATTTAACCCTTAACCACAGACACGCAGTCCCAGGGACCGCCAAAAGTATAATTCTTTTTATATCATTGCCACCGTAGGCTACTGTTTGTGCAGAAGCTTGCTAGTTTTTAGCTCTCTACCGAATGCTGATGAGGTAAGTACGATTATTTCTGTTCTTATTGTCGGAATGTGTAAATTGCGGTCCATGAGATCGCACGTTCGTGGTTACGTAAGTATTTTTGTTTATAAGGAGTACATATTTTCAGTGAAATTCCAATCCTGGTACAAACTAATTCACGAAAAGAAGAAAAGGAAATGATACAGATTTCGAGAAAAGGGTGTCTAGAAGTTTTGATAGCCTCATTATAACATATCAGATTTTGAAATTTATATAAATCTATAGAAATGTCGGAAGCAAAAGCATATATAAACCATTATAATTTTTATGAACCTCTGAGGTATATTATGTATTATGTGAAAATTTACTAAGTTAAAGCTAAAAAGTTAAAACAAGTTGAATTATGAATTATGATTTTTAGCTCCCATTTGGTTATTATTATTCATGTTTTAGCCAATATAAACAGCGATCCGCGGTCCACACGTCTATGGTAATGTGACAGATTTATACGTCTGCAGTTAAGGATTAAAGAAATGGAGCGGACGTGCAATTGGGCACAATTCAAAATGAAAGTAAACGCATTACTCTCAAGGCAGAAATTATAAATGAAAGAAGAATCTCTTTCAAAATAAAAAAACATAACGGTGGAAAAGTACGATAAACTTAACTCTTTTGTATCCTGCCCTCTTACGTCTTTCTCCACTTTTTAGGATGCTGTTAACCTTGCTTAATAAGCCAACGTTTCTCTCACTATTTCACAAGACTCGTTCAGGACTAGACTGTAGAGCACTTATATTTACAATCTTTAATCTCATACATGAATCTAATTACGTTTTAATAGAAATGTAGCTGTAAAATGTCAAAATCATGTTGATCGTAATTGTACCGTGCAGTTTTATCACTATAAAAGCTTTCTCAGTTCTATAAATGCTGGGAGACTTACAATATTCCAGAAGCTGGATTCTGTAACTCGGAGAGTTTGGGAGATGAGAATTTTGTTTTCCCCGACTAAAACTGCCTAACTCTCCATTTGCGATTCTCTAACATACTTGGGGAAAACGTGAGAAGTATCGAAATATTGAAAGACGGCTAACTCTGTGTAGGAGGGTTGTAGAGCATTTCCGGTTTTTCCTACGGATTTAGGGTCTAGAGTACAAAAATATAGGTGAACAATTTCTGGGGGACGGGCTTTTTGGGATGTGGCGTCGTACCAAGCCCCAGGGGGGGGGGGGTTATTCTAAATACTAATGTTTGGTATCAATTTTAAGAGAGAGAGGCGGGTAATCGAGTGGTGTAGCTTTTTTTTGATCATTTTAACTTCATAACTGACTTTTTACCGCCGAAATACGGATTTTTTGCACTTGGTTCTAATACACTCCAGTTCTTATATTTTGCATATATTTCTTCTGTTCTTTGTTTCACTTCCATTAATACTCTGTTGTGAACATTTTTCTCATGGAAAATGAATTTCCACGACTTACCACTTCTTCATAATGATAAGTTGAAAATATGTCCATTTTGCACAAAAAAAAAACCCCAATTTTTTCATCTTAAGAAGTACTGCTACATTTCTTTTGCGGTTACCTCCAAAACCATTTATTGGACTGAAAAACTAATTACATATCTAATTATGGGCCAAAATGTAGATGCGATTTCATCCTGCATAACATATTTAAAATTTCTATAACATCTCTTCTGTACTGGAAGACGACCAAATTGATCATTTTCACGAAATGTAAAATTTTTAGCGGGTACCTTGAGACACCAAAATCATTATTTCTTTGTAAGTATTGCAAGGATTTCCATAATTTGTTTTTGTAAACATAGCCAGGATATGAAGTGAATCCATAATTCAATTTGAAAATCCTAGGTACCCAGGTACCTTCACAAAACACAACAAAAACAGCCAATACTCTCCGTTGAGAAATATTCTTCTTACACAACTAACACAGCCGAGAGTTTTGTCGAGTGGAATAGAAAGTTTGGTACTTCTCAATACAAATTTCCCGAGTTACAGAATTTCGAGTGAAGAGTTAAGTGTCAAAAGAACTCCCATCTCCACATCTCCACAACTCTCCGGGTTAGTGAATCCGACCCCAGTAAGAAAGGCGATCATTCTACGATTAAAATCGTGGAGCGATGAAAGATAACAGGAGCGGTCGTTATCAGCTCCATTTGACCTTCTTTTAACAAAGCTATAGGCTAATGTGGATGGCATAGTTTATACGCGCGGTGCGTGAAAATGTGTTGGTAAGACGGGTACGCGGGGTAGCTACAAATTGCTCTCAATAATTATTGAACGACTCTTGCTTGCTAGGCAAATTACGCAAAATAAGCTATTATACCCAATGAACTCGAGACAATATTGCTTACTATTTAATTTATTACGTTAATTTTATTATACTAAGTTGTTTAGTTTGTAAATTTTGGTTATTTTAAAAACAGTACAAGTGTAAGAAGAATTTCAATTTTAATTAAAGAACTCAATTATCAACATTAACTAGTAGGACCCTGCAGGATCTTGCAGGCCTAGCAGAGTAATTTATGCTTACAGGAGGATTCCGTTTTAGTACAAAATAAATAAAAAAGCTAGAAGAGAAAAGCAATTCTTATGATACTGTTAACAACAGCAGCAGCTGTAAATTAAATCTAATAACAATGCTAATCTCAATGTTACTGTGATTCACTACTGTGTCTATTTCTCTTGTTAAAAAGAATTGTCTATACATCTAAGTTAGCCGTTTTTTTAATTTGTCAATTGTTGTTTTTTTTAATGTCACTTCTTGTCGAGAGTTCAAATAGGAGATATTAGTTTTTTGAATAAAGTCATTTAAATTGAATAGAAGTTTTGTATATTTTTTCATTCGCTATTTCTCTTCATACATTTCCTCACACGGAAAGAACATTTGGTGCCGAAACCCGGGAAAAAGGGAAAAATGGAAAAGCTAATTAATTCAAAAGCAAACACAGGTGATGACTCGTATCGAAAACTTTATCGATAATACGAAGAAAAGTGGGAAAGAGAAGTTCAATGAAAGTTTCTTTCAAATTAGGATTGACTTGCTGAACAAATATTGGGATAACTTTCAGTCTACTCATTATGAGCTTATATCAGATTGCACTAGTGAAGATCTCGCCTCTCCATATTTCAAAGAAAATCAGTATGAGACGACTGAGCTAATTTACTGTGAAGCGTATAGCGAACTGAAAGAGATGGTAAAGAAACTTAAACCTCATTATCATGACTCTTCTACCAACCGCCAAAGTACTTCAGGGGCCAACAATTCCACCTCTATTCTTCCCAAAATTCAACTCACTCGCTTTAGTGGAGATATAAAGGAGTGGCCAGCTTTCCACGACTTATTTAAGAGTCTTATTGTCTCAAATGATGATCTTAAAGGATCCCAGAAACTCTACTATCTGAAGACCAGTCTTTCTGGTTCAGCTGAGCAGCTGCTACGGAACACGATAATCACTGATGCCAACTATGCCACAGCATGGCAATTACTTTGTGATAGATATCAAAACCCTCGACTACTTGTCACTTCCTATTTGAAATTCTTATCTTCGTTGCCATCAATGCAAAGCGAATCAGCTGAGAGTCTACGTCAGCTTTATGATGGTACAAATGAAGCTGTAAAAGCATTACAGTCTTTGAACCGTCCAGTGAAAAGTTGGGATGACTGGCTAGTCTTTAGTACAGTACAGTACAGTGCAAAGGTACAGTACAGTGCAAAGGTTAGATCCAGTTACAATGAAAGATTGGGAAAATTCTTTGAGCTCTACCACTATTCTTCCTACGTTTGATCAACTATGTACCTTCTTGAAGCGATCAATGTTAGCGAAGCTTACTCGAAAGACAACAATAAGACTATGTTACAGAAGCCGTCAAGCAGGATTCCACCGCTCAAAGTACATGTCGCTACTAATAAAGTCACTGGAAAATTCAGTAAATGTCCAAAATGCACTGGAAAGCATCACCTGCTCTTCTGTCCGTCGTTTCGACAGCAAGCTGTACTTCAACGCTGCGACTTCGTGGCTAAGGGAAGACTTTGCTTCAATTGCTTGCGGACAGATCATTCATTTGATAATTGTCCGTCATACAACAGATGCAAGCAGTGTAATCAACAGCATCACACGATGTTACATTTACAACAAAAGGATTCTTTTCTTTGTATGCCATCTGGTTCATCTACTTGTGCTACCAATGCTGTTTCTTCGATGCAGCCAGATAGAGATAACCAATCTGCATCTAATTTAAAGCCAGCTTCATCTTATACTGCTGGTCACATAACAGCGCTTACTACTAATATGAAGATAACACATTGGCCACGCACAATCCTTCTTGCGACAGCACAAGTTACTTTGGTATCACCTGAAATGAAGACGCTCAATATTCGTGCATTAATAGACCAAGGCTCACAAGCCACCTTTGTCTCGTCATTTGCTGCAACTTATTTACAGTTACCTTCAAGAAAAGTCAACATTCCTGTGCAAGGCGTAGGATCCTCAAGCGGAATTGTGAAATCTTTAGTTACTGTGATCATTCAATCTGCTGCCGAGCCGAACTTCTCGTTACAAACTGCTGCATTAGTTTTGCCTAAACTATCGAAGATATCAATTCCTCCTATGAGGAAAATAACCAATTTCTCTCATCTTAAGGACTTACATCTAGCCGATCCAAGATTTACTGACAATACTTCCATCAATCTAATTATTGGTGCTGATATCTACAATCTGATAATTCGAGATGGACTACGACATGGCAGTCCAATGGCGCAAAACACATCCCTTGGCTGGATTTTATCAGGACCTATTGATACCAGACTATATCCAGAACTATCTGAAGTTAACGTACATCACACCTATCCAGATAGTTCCTCCGACCAATTAGATGTGCTTCTTCAAAAGTTTTGGCAACTAGAGGAGGTTCCATCTACTCAAAAAACTCTTACAGAAGAGGACCAAGCCTGTGAAGACTTCTATAAGACCACAACTCGACGAGAGAAAGATGGTCGATATATAGTAAAACTACCTATTCGCCACGAATATACCAACCAAATAGATTTGGTGATTCATTGTCCAATGCAGTTAGAAGTTTATTAATAGTGGAAAAAAGGTTTCTCTCCAACAACCTCTTGAAAACTCGCTATACTGATTTCATGGTGGAATATTACAATCATAACCATATGGAATTAATCTCCGACGAACAGGGCAATCATCAACCTGCTTGCCACTTCTACCTACCCCATCATGGTGTATTACGAGAAAACAATGTCAGTACTAAGCTTCGTGTAGTTTTTAACGGATCAAAGCCGTCAAAAGGAGGATTATCGCTGAACGATTATTTGGCCGTTGGACCAAAATTACAATCCGATCTTTATGTAATAATCTCACGATGGAGACATCACTTAATCACATTTATTGCAGATATCAGGATGATGTACAGGCAGATTCGAGTAGACACACCAGATTGTGATCTTCAGAGAATAGTATGGCGACAAGCATCATCAGCGCCAATTCAAAGCTATCGTCTTCTTACCGTTACTTATGGTACATCATCTGCTCCGTATCTGGCCATCCGGACGCTTCTACAACTGGCACAGGATGAGAAGTTTACATATCCAATTGGGTCAGAGGTAATTCGAAATAACTTCTACGTGGATGATGTACTCTTTGGGGCTGACACTGTTGAGTTGGCCGTAAAAGCTCAACGAGAACTACTCGACATTCTTAAAGCTGGCGGCTTTCAATTGCACAAGTGGGCTTCTAACTCTGACGAAGCTTTACAACTGATTGGAGCTCAGGGATCCAACTTCGAAGTAAACTTATCAAAGGAAGCAGTAATCAAAACACTTGGCCTCTTTTGAAATCCATCATCAGATTGCTTTAACTTTCAAGTAAAAATACCAGATTTACCAAGCATACTTACCAAAAGAACGCTTCTGTCGGATGTTGCTAAGCTCTATGATCCCCTAGGATTCATTTCACCAACCATTCTAATAGCAAAATCTATGATCCAGAGGTTATGGTTACAAAAGCTTGACTGGGATACACCACTTCCCCAAAATATTGCTCGTGAATGGAGAACCTTCCGACAAGAACTCGAATATCTACAGAACATCTCTATTCCAAGGTGGATTGGTATACATTCTTCGACGAAATTTTATGAGGTTCATGCATTTTCTGATGCATCAGAGCAAGCTTTTTCAGCTGTGGTCTACTTTCGAGCAGTGCAGGACTATAATAGTGTCCAAATATCCCTCCTATGCGCAAAAACAAAACTTGCCCCGTTGAAGCCAGTAACTATTCCCAGATTGGAGTTAATGGGTGCTCATCTACTAGCTAAGCTGGTCAAAAGCTTGGAATCAACCTTAGCTCTCGAAAGCATTCCAATTTACTGTTGGACGGATTCACTGACCGTACTCGCGTGGCTAAAAGCTCATCCATCAAAATGGAAGACGTTCATTGCAAATCGAGCGAGTCAAATTCTGGAGCTTGTGCCAACTGCAAAATGGAAGTACGTACCTTCAAACAGTAACCCAGCTGACTGTGCATCAAGAGGAATTCCTGCTCCTCAGCTAGTAACCCATCATCTGTGGTGGGAAGGACCCCAGTGGCTGAAATGTTCAGCAACTGCATGGCCGGAACTTCCAACGCGACCTGTTCCTATTGAAACAGATCTTGAAGAAAAATCACGCGAGACCGGACATCTAACACCCAAAGAAATCCATAATGCTCTTCTATTCTGGGTTCGATGTGATCAACAAATTGCTTTTCCTAAAGAATAGCAGAACCTTTCAAGAGGGCGAACTATATCAGCAAGTAGCTCAATTCTTCGATTATCTCCATATTTTGAGACAGTAACTGCTACTCTTCGCGTGGGTGGACGATTGCAAAACGCTTCTATGTTTAATGACTCCAAACATCAATTTGCATTAAGTAAAGGAAGTCCATTATCAACTCTTATCGTACGTAATGCTCATCAAAAGACATTACATGGAGGAGTCCAACTAACATTGTGCTACATTCGACAAAAGTTCTGGATTCTTGGAGCCAGAGATCTTGTTCGAAGCTTTGTTCGTCGCTGCATGACGTGTTTCAGGCAAAGATCATCTGCGCAGCAACAACTGATGGGTATCCTTCCGCCTGAGCGAGTACAGCCAAGCCGTCCCTTTCTGCATAGTGGATTAGATTATGCAGGACCGATTCTTGTTCGTTATGGTCCTGGACGAGGACGTCCAGCGCATAAAGCCTATATTGCTTTATTTGTCTGTATGGCTACTAAAGCCGTTCATTTAGAGCTGGTGTCCGACCTAACCAGTGACGCTTTTATCGCCGCCTACAAGCGATTCACAGCCCGACGAGGATACTGCAGAAAGATTTTCAGCGACAATGCTACTACCTTTGTTGGTAGCTCGAAGGAACTACGACTGTCATTCTTTCTGTGCCAGTCTAAACTGCCACCTCAACTAATTCATCTACTAACTTCACATGGCATTTCATTCCGCCAAGTGCTCCAAACTTCGGAGGTCTATGGGAAGCAGAAGTGAAAGCCGTAAAGCATCATTTTAAGCGTGTCATCGGAAGCTCCTGTCTCACTTTTGAAGAGCTCTATGCACTTCTCACACAAATTCAGGCGTGTCTCAATTCTCGACCGCTATACCCAATGAGTCCCGATGCTGACGACCTTGAAGTTCTTACACCTGGGCACTTATTGATTGGTGATTCTCTTCTTACCGTTCCAGAGTCTACAGACGAGTTTATTAATCCAAATCGACTATCAAGATGGAAACTGGTTACGCATATGTACAACCACTTCTGGAAACGCTGGTCTGCAGAATATTTAAATAATCTGCAAGAACGAACAAAATGGCTGCGACAACAACATAACCATCGGCTTGGACTTTTAGTTCTCATACGAGATGACAGACTTCCTCCTGCAACGTGGGCTCTTGGGCGTATCACAGCAGTCCATCCAGGCTCTGATGGACTTGTTAGAGTCATTACTATCAAATCAAGAGGACATCTTTTTAAACGACCAATTAATAAAGTCTGTGTGCTGCCTCTTCAAGACAACGATGAATTTCCTGGCAGCCAGGATACTTCAGGGCGGGCAGTAGATGTCATCACACCTCACATTACCAATTACAATCCTTAAATCTTCTTTCGTCCCCGGACGAGGCGGGCAGTATGTTAAGTGGCGGGCAGTATGTTAAGTGTAAGAAGAATTTCAATTTTAATTAAAGAACTCAATTATCAACATTAACTAGTAGGACCCTGCAGGATCTTGCAGGCCTAGCAGAGTAATTTATGCTTACAGGAGGATTCCGTTTTAGTACAAAATAAATAAAAAAGCTAGAAGAGAAAAGCAATTCTTATGATACTGTTAACAACAGCAGCAGCTGTAAATTAAATCTAATAACAATGCTAATCTCAATGTTACTGTGATTCACTACTGTGTCTATTTCTCTTGTTAAAAAGAATTGTCTATACATCTAAGTTAGCCGTTTTTTTAATTTGTCAATTGTTGTTTTTTTTAATGTCACTTCTTGTCGAGAGTTCAAATAGGAGATATTAGTTTTTTGAATAAAGTCATTTAAATTGAATAGAAGTTTTGTATATTTTTTCATTCGCTATTTCTCTTTATACATTTCCTCACACGGAAAGAACAGATACCCTAGATGAACTAATAATTTCGTATGTTCACCCATCTGTGTAAGTTTGATTTTTGAAGTTTTTCGAATATATTTCTAAATGATATGATAACAAGAAGAAGGAGTTGCCCGATTTAGCCAATTTTTGAACTTTTATTTACTATTTTTATGAAAACACTGTTTGTACGTTGACGCGTTCTCAGCTAGTGTCCAAATATGTAATGAAATATAATTATTTTTATATGGAAAGCCTAGGAAAGAATTACCCGATTCAATTCATCCCATTTTTGAGCATTTTTTAAAGTCCATGTGAAAAATGTTAGCTCTCTAAGTACACGAGCTCTCGAGTTATCGTGAGGATGGGTGAACAGAAGGACAGATGGACATGCAAAAATCAATATAATTTTTAATATTATGCATGGGTGTCCCATCAATTTTGCTCTACCATCATTATTTCTATGCGTTACAAAAGGACTGATAAACTTAATATACCCTATGATTTTATCTAGGATATAAACTTTTCGCAGATTAAATTATAGTTAAAAAAAATCATTTCAGCAAAGTTTTTTTGATGCAATGCATAACACGAGCAGGTCCGAACTGCATAACTGTCATACATAAGTAGAATAAAACAAGTCTCTGACACACACAAAATATTGTGACTCATGAATTGCGCATAATTCAATTCTTACACACTCCCTAATCTGTACGCACTTTTGTGCGAATGTTACCCAGCTAGCAATGGACGAGGGTATGGGTCGAGACACCTGTGATCATTGTTTCGATGCCACGTGGTTATAAATCCACGAACTTCATCAAATTAAAAGACCAACTTTCAGCATGAGCCTATTTTATAATTTACCAGGAAACCATTCGCTTCTCTGCAGATTCATGTAAACCTTACTAATTCATGATTTAAGTTTTACACCTTTTCTGCACGAGGCGGCGCACAACAGTTCAAAATTGCTAATTATAAATATATAATACATAATCTTTATATTAGAGAAACAATTTTTCAAAAAGAGATTAATAAGAAAAAGAAATTAAGAAATCAAATTCACTTAGCTTTCCATATTTCTTTAGGCTACTGCTTCTCCAACACCGCTGCTCCAGTTAGACTTTTTTCCTTTTTATTTTATTTTATTCTTTAAAATTCTTCTAAGAGTGCCTTCAAGAATGCTTATTTTCCCTCTTTTCCGTGATTGACTACTTGAATTTTTTAATTTCAATAATTTTTAGTTCTTTCCTTTACCAACAGCTGCACGATACTGTCCACGTTGTAAGGCCGTCTGTCCAGAAGTGAGCTCTTCATTTTTATTTCCGAAATTCGGAATTCGCATTCTTATAGTATACTCCGAAATATCGCTTTTTCACTAAATTCCCCAATCGATTAATTATTTCTAAATGGTTTAACCCATTAATGCCTGTTGTAATGTGTTTAAAAAAATATATCTGGCGACGGTTAAGAGATATCGCATTCATTCTTTTTCTATTAGAGTGGAGAAAGATAGAACTATTAATAATTTTTTCGAACAAATCGACATTTTTATATTTCTTTGCCATTTTCCGCTGTACAATGTCGTGAATTTTCCACAAGTAAGAAATTGGCTTAAAACTTCCTGTGAAAATTTTAATAAGTCTTTAATGTCTTCTATCGAATAAAAAAAAAAACTACCACGATCGCATTGATCCTTGGGTCTCTGGAGATAATTTACTTTGTTGGGTATTTAAATATCCAACAGGCCAAAGTGTGAACAAAATACACAAGATAATTGAAAAACAACTCTTCAGAATTCAAGATTGTTTAATCATATAAAAATAAAATATTACTAAAATTAGAAAATTATTTAACCTTTTTGAAATTTTCCATATCATTTGGTACGTTATTATGGTAGTCAATGAAATACTTGGGATGCAAATTCACCTTGCATTTAGTTCAACCAAACTCAGTTTTAGTGTCGCATTAGCCAAAATAAGTATGTTTTCTCATTTTACCCACAATATGATCAATACGGTCCGTAGCCCTGACCATTTCGTATGTATTACTACTACTTGGAGTACGAACCTCAAGCGGTGTTACCAGAGCTTCCACAATATTCACACGAAAATCAAATAGTCTCATAGGTGTTGAACGTTCATACTTCGCGTACAACATATGTAACTTCCATGTGCCTACTATGGCTGCATAAGTGCATTCGTGAGCAATGCCCAATACCACTTACTTCTCCGCACTCTAATGCGGTAGTTGCTCATGGCATTATCATAAGGTCAACACCGACCCATTCATAGATTGTATTCATGAATGAGAAACGGCTGTTCGATTGATCCCATTTTGCGGATCTACTTATCATAGCACTTGGCCCGAAACATTAGCGTACTTCTTAAAAATTTAGACATTTAAGTATAAAATGGAACAGTTAAACAATCAATGGCATGAATCAATTGAAAGATATAATAATTACAGAGTTGTCATTCCAGCGCAAATTATTATTTCTATCAAATTGACAAATCAGCTTAGGGCTGGTAAAGAAGTTGTTGAAAGTAACATTGCAATTTGCACGAGTCTCCAGATGAGAAAACTATTGCAATACAGCATTTTCGCCAAGGCCATAACTTGTATCTATATTTCTTGATGCATCAGATACCTATAGGATAAGCAGGTAGCAGTAGTAGAGTTCATTGGGTAATGCCAAGCATGAATATACTTACAACCAAATCTAATTGGCTTGCTTTTAAGAAATATTTTGATGGAACGCCGTACGTAATATGCAATCGTTTGCTCGAGATTCACAAATTGTGTGACAATACGCCGAATTACATAAATTAGCGGGCATATTAGCTCAATCAGTGGAGACAAATTTGAAAGTTTGTTTCCATTATTCAACTTTTTGCTGTTACAACCATGCACAAATTCTGTTTGATTCGCTTGAATCTGTCTCACAGAATCCTTGATTAATTAGCGTCCCAGCAACCTCGGAACAATATGGGCGAGTATTTACAAAGTATAGTAATAATAATAATAAACTTTATTGCTGGCAAAGGTACAAAAGATTTTGGCAATCTAATAGCGTACAATAAACATAGGAAAAATTCTAAATATAACAATATATGTTTAAATTATAAATGCTGAAAAAGTCGTAACAATGATGACAAACGTATACAAAAACTTAGAAAAATTGGTGAATAGATAAATAAAACAATATGAAGTTTTTATATAATGTTAAAGTGGAAGAGCAAAAACTAAAATATATTTAAGGGAAAAAAATAAAAAAAAGCAATTATTACGAATAATAATAAATGTATACAAAAAAAAAAAAAAGTGATGTACAGCATACCAAGAAACAGATCCTCAATCTCATAATTTTTACGAAGAGTCTAGTTTGATGTTACGCGCTTATCAAGCGTTGCATAGTTACCACGGGATTTTCAAGGATGTGGCTCATCTCTAATATCTTCTTCGTCAACTTCCATTGCGATATCATCACAACGGAATCTAACAAGGCAGCTCATTTTCATCGGTGATCAACTGAGGATTGTCATCCAATTCTTCAGTGTCACCTCAATCGTATTTAATGGAGCTACGATCACATTTATTTTGTCCGCATGGCGACAATTGCCTTCCTCCTGACTCAAACTATCCGCTTCCGCCTCCAATTCAAACTAAATAAATATTTCGAAAAACAATACAATTATGAGTTTTTAATATGGAGCACTAAGCTTACATGGGCACGAATGAATGCCTACTAACCAATATATAAAGTAAAATTTCAAAATGACAACTTGACTACGCATGCTAACCGTTTTCGAACAGTAATGAGAAAAATCTGAAGTCTTACTACCAGCTAATGCAAGCCTACATACTAGCTCAAATTGGCAAACATTTCCGCGAATAATATTCCTGTATTACTATTCTAAGCAGACTTTCTTTTATTCAAAAATTCAAGTAAACTAGGAACTCGTTAAAGCCTTTTTGTATTTAAATACCCATTTCATATCGCAGGTATGCCTGCAGGTAAAAATCTGAAAATTTTATGGTCAACTTCTATCGCCTATATAAGCATTCCGATAAAATTTCAAGACAATCCTACGACGGGATCTATGGGCAGGCTTTAATAGGTTAAATTTCCTTTTCTTCGAAATTGTTGCTGCAGAATTTTAAGTATGCGTAAAGTTGTAGATTGCGTCCTTTTTGTTTGTTTTGTTTTCAAACCTCGGGGTCAATTTTATGAAAATTAACTCTCTGGGTTAGGAACAGCTCGTAAGTACCAATCTGGTATCCAGTGTAGTAATATTGGAAATTTCGAATTTTTATCTTTAAGTGTTTTTCGCTGATTTAATGTTCAATGGTGAGGGAATTTAAACTGAGTAAATATAGATTTTCTAAATTCTGAATTTATAGTTGAGTTTGAAATTTTAAGTGCGCCACTGCATTTGCTTGCAGCGTCATGCTAATACGGTAAGTTTTCTTTAACTATGATATCTATTAATATCCTACTAATATATAAATTCAAAAGCTATAGGTAGGTACGAAGGCGTTTTCCAAAATTTAATTTATAACGTCCTCAAGCATAATTTCCAAATTTAATCGAATCAACCTAATCGAAACTGTGCCAATCAATTTATCTCCAGATCAAGCAATATCAAATTTTATCTAACAGTTATAATAAAACATCCAAGTAATAGTAAGCCTTATCCAGTTATCTACATAAACTACAGATCAAGCCGTATATAATTTTATTTAATATTAATACTAAGCAACTCAAGCAATAACCACTCTAATTAATCTAAATTAAAGGATTCAACAAAAATATCTAACTCTAACTTTTTTCGCAGATGATCGCCGCTTTTGCTATTCGTACCTTGTGGTGCTGGGTTAAAGTGACTTCTCGCTCTCTATAGAGCTGCATGATGGTAAAATCATGCGCGACGACCTTGGATTTATGCTGTGCTTCTTTTTCATTTTTCAGTTTGTTTTATTTTAGGTATCTTGAGGTGGAAAACTCTCCGCAGTAGATCATTCATGGACAGATAAGTTCTTATTTATTTCTTGACCTCTATTTGAATATTTTTAAATTTAGTTAATTCATTCTGATAAATACCCTCTCTTCTTCAATTTACAGCAGCATCCGTGACTAGAAAAAAAAAGTACGTACATATCTTTGCCTCAGACTTGGAGTTCTGTGCTTCTTTATTGTTTCTAGTAGGAGCATTCCTAATTTTTTCTACTGGGTCTTTTTTCAGGAGAAACTGTCAACACAAATATAACTCCAAAAGGAAATGCAATGCAAAATTTAATTCAGGATAGTTCAAGATGAAAATTTGTTACATGATATTTATGATTTTACAGATTAAGTTTACATCATTTTTTCAGGTAATTAGCTTGGGTCCACGATCCAAAAACCTGGTAGATTTTAAAGAATTGCCTGAATTACGTTAGGTAACAGATTGTTTTTGTTGGTTTACAGTGACTTGCAGAAGGGCATATTTATATTATTATTATTATTATTATTTATTTCAGGCTTAGCACTATTCGTCGTGTATGACTTTAAAAATAAGGCTTTAGTCGGGAGAAGAATCGCAAACTTCAATACATTATCCTATTTACTTGTAGGTTTCAAATACAACACACAATTTTTGTGGTTGTTAGTTATTAAATGCTAACGAGTAGAGCATTTTTGCAAGTCGGACAGACAATAACCAGATTCCTTACTACTGGGATGAATTATGGTATGCTATCATATGCATTTAGGGTTTTCAAGTCCATTATTTACGACATCATCAAAGAAACAAATTTGGGCAACTCTTCACGAAGAATATAAAGAAGCACCAGATAGAAATAAATTAAAAAAAAATTTCTGAAAAGTTTTTAACAATCGTGGGATGCCTCACTGTGTCAGTGCAATTGATGGTAAGCATTCAAGCGGAGCCTATACAGGGTATTTCCACCATGGTGGTCCATAGAATAGGAGGTGATAGGAGTTGGTCTAGAACGCGTAGGTCGAAATGATGGTCTACGTGACGGTGACATAGCTGCTGGTGGGGACATAAGAGGTAGTGAAACTGGTATAAGACTTGGCATGGTTGATTCATATTGACGAAAAGCTGATGGTGCTTTTGCCATATATTGATTCAGAGATGATGGTTATTCATTTTAATTGTATCTTGAACAACAGTGATTCAGAATACTCAAAACCAGATATGTTAAAGCTATCGGATGTCATTGGTGATGCCATATTCACGAAAATCATGTGATCTCCCAAATCATTACCCAGTATTCCTGTCTACTATAAAGTAATTCGTGTTAAGAAATATAACTAAAAGATGAAAAACGGCAATAAAATTACCGAAAATCTATTTGCTGACTCCCACAAAGCGCTTCTTCCACAATAAAGTGTCACACACTCTAAAATAATGAAAATTAGATTTTAAGGAGCCTTGAAGTGACGTGACTATCAGAATATTAATAAAACTACCTTCTTCTTTCATTACAGTTGTCTAGAAATCTCACGTGATTCATTAGAGACCAATCTGTCTTTCTTGCAGCTGTACCACTTCTTGGTTCAAGTTTCTCATTCATTTTGGTTTTCTCTTTTACATATTTCTCGAAGAGCTCTAAACTTTTGATAAGCTTCAATGCCTACAAAGTAAATTTTATTGAATTAAATAATTTTAAGGAGAAACACACCAGAAATATTAAACATTGATTCGATTGAAGACCAATTTTATTTTTGTTGTTCGTGTTTTTAAATTCCTTGTGAGTAATATTCCACAAAATGTCTTCACTATGGACTGCTTTGACAAACTATAAACACTGTTCGTCATCTATTTCCATTAAATGTTTAGGGCCTGTCCGAATCCAAGTTTTCGTCTTCATCTTGTTATTACAGTTAGTGACGTAACATCGAGTCAAGCTCTACCCGAATCCATGTCTATGCCACTGATCCTCGCTACTTTTTATAACAGTTTAGACATCTGGTTAGCTTGACCATCGAGTCAAGTTTCGAGTTGACTATTTTAAGTATACAACATATTTTGAGGTTATGTTTATTCGCTGGCTGTCGAGATCAAGCAAAAGACTTCGGACAGGTTAGCTTCGTCTTGAGCCTGATGGAAAAATTGCGAACGTTGATAAAATGAAGCATAAATATTGGGCACGCTTTTTACTGTTTTAATTCCTTTAAAAATAAAATTATTAATAAATATGAGCATTCATAAAGCAGTCATAATTTGTGGCTAATAAAATTAGTCTTTATTCTTTGTATTATAGCTTCTCGTAGTAAGTAGATAAAATATCAATCATTTCGCCAAAAATTTATAATTTTTTAATGAATTTGACTGTATTTATGATGGTCAAGAATTGTTAATATAATCCTAACTAATTTAGAATTTCAAAGAAAAGATAGATTGCTTTCAAATTGATTAATGCATAGCGGGCGGTATAGCTACAAGCATAAATTAAAACGGCAAAAGCTTTTAAAAAAACATCAAATATCGAGCTAAGCACATGAATTTGGACGGGTTAGCTTCGTCTTCGTCTAACTACTTATTATAATAGCTGAGCCTACTTTGTTGCATCACTAGCTGTAATAACGAAAACGATGATTTGGATTCGGACAGGCCATTAATAAAATTTCTTATAGTCTTAGAAGCCAGTGTTTCGAAAACAATATTGAAAGCTTTCGAAAGTGAGATTAGGAATTCTGCAAACCTGACGCTACTCTGTGAAATCCACTCTGGTGGGTAGCTTGAAGAGCTTATATTAGAGTGCAAGTTTGAGAAAAGGAGAGAAAATGCAATCTGGTGACTCCATTCTACTCGGTTATTGTAAACGCTCCTTTAGGGTGGTTAAGGTTTGTCGTTGTTTTTACATATCTCTCTCCCTCTCTCTATGCCTCAAACGTAATGACCTAGAGTTATGTTTTCACTTATTGATCCAAAGGAAACGAAAAACTTATTCTCAGGAAAGAGTTTACTATTTCTAGACAATTTTAAATTAAATATTTCAAAGAGAAAGTTCCTTCGTACAGTTAAATTCTTTGCAATGTGCCGACAAAATTCTAAATCACAATTACCGCTACGAAAATAGTTTCAATATAAATGGCTCTGTCCGTTTTTTTTTTTTTTTTTTTTTTTTTTTCAAATGGAGACTAAAGCTTTTTTCTATTTAACACGACAGTTTTAGACGAGCCAATAAAAGTATACTGATGCCGCTACAAATGATCATCCATAAAAAATCCTGTCAAGCAATTTCCTATTTTACTTGCAGATGCTATTTATATGTACTTTTATTTTACTACCTTTTGTGAACTAAGTAATTAGGTAGGTCACGAAGTTTAAAATAGAAGAAAATAAAATTTCACAATTCGGAAAGGTAGGAGCACTTGTTGTAGAACTTTTGAAAGGCATCCTTAAAGTTTCGTTTAATTAATGACTTTTAACCTTTCAACCTGCTTGAAACTTTACCGATTTTTTATAATGCCCTACCCTTGTACTTCGTTCATTTGAATTACATGCTCTCAGATGAAGAGTATAAAAGGACGGAAGGTTTTATGAAGATGAATGTTGAATTTATATAGGTAAATTAAAAAATGCTGCTTATATTAAAAATTTTCGTATTAGACTTTATATATAAAAAGTTGATATCTTGTTTATTTTTTTAATGGGCCTACCTCTTGTAACTTCTGTCAAGGTTAAGCATTGAAATAATTTTTGGTGGATTTAATATTATAATTGTGCCAGTGAAACCTAAATTGTAATAAATAAGCGAAAACAAACAATTATATTTTTAATTAATTCACAGTTCTATAAAAATTGTTTTTTGTCTTCCCATCCCGTTCGTGACACACTTTTTTTTTTTTTGTTTAGAGATAAAGGGTTGCAGTTCTTCGCTGTATTTAATAATATGCCAAGGGTTTAATTTAAGTGTAAAATTTATTTAGATCGAACTTAATAAAAAAACGAAAACTAGAAAACAAATTTAGAGAAAGTAGAAACGTGTGCAGTGGCAAAGAAATTGTGGTGAGGCGGTATCCTAACTGTCAGTCTCCAGACAATAAAGTTTTAGAACAAGAATTTGCGAAAATGGAAGTGTATGTGGTCTGTTTGCCATAAAGAAGAATGCTTTAATCGAAGGAATCATCAATCATAGCAACGAAGAAGAAAATTACATTAGTCTCATGATTTAAGATCCGACTTTAGTTAACATGCGACAGCACTAGGTATTAGAGAGAGTACGTTCAATACATCCTTAAAAAACTATATATCCATATTCATTCACTTCTAAATAGACGCAAAACCTTCATCCATAGGAGACTATAACTTGTGAATGGTTTTAATGCAATTAATTTTAATTTCTCCTGAACAGTAAGCAGGTTTGCCAGACTTACCAACGATTGTCTTCTGTCCACTGTCCACAACACTCTCTATTTTGAAAGCTTACTCCTCACGTACCTATCCGTAATTACTTTTGCTTTGCTTAGAGTTTCAGAAAAGAATTAACGAAAAACAAAAATATTATGAAGTCACAAATATTTATTAAAATTAGAAGAAAATTCAACAGCAATTCAAAAATATCAAAAAAATTTTTTTTACTGACAATGCACTCTGAAAGCTTTTTTACAATTGGGAGAATACACAATGGTATAGCTCATTTTTCGCGGCGCGGACTATAGGCTCTACCAAAATTTAGGTATACGTAAGTAATGTTATTCACATAAAGTGAACGGGTCTGTTAAATTTAAGAAGCGTATATAATAATTCGTAAAGTTCTTTACTTCAATTGTAGTTCAGCCTTATAGTAAAACCCTCCAGAAATACTTCCTAAACCATAAAACAGAAATCTATATATGTGTGTGCTAGTCCGATTCTCTAAAATGTTTTATATTGATTCTTATGGAAAAGTGACGAGATTTTGTTTTTTTATATGCCATACAGCCTAAACTACTATTCACACAGTAAAATAATTTTAAGCTTGGGTCCTTACCTTCCCAAAATCTACACTTACTACATACCTTACTTAACAAAATAATAAAATAGTTTTGATTAAAAGTAACATTACCGATTTACGGTCAATAAGTCTCAGCTGAGTAATAGTTGCAATAGTGTATGCGCGGATGTAGTCCGAATCTGTAGGCAGATTGATTGAAATTCATCGGATCACGGCACATTTCCATATGCAATTATTTATTTATTTTTTCGTTAAGACATGGGGACAGGAGCCCCCATCCCAAGCACGGAAGCCATAAGGGCACATTGTGCTGTTCTGCTACATTGAAGCCCATTCACCAAAACCTTCTTGTCATCTTAATGAAGCGCATCAGGTCTTGGTGAGGAAGGTTTTTCAGTTCATCCATACATAGATGGGCAGACCCTAGAGTATCCAGTCCGCTCCGGGTTCGGTTGTCTAAGGCTCACCCTCCAGGCAGTACAGACACTCAGGGCTGTCAACAACTCCCATCCTTGTTAGATGATCGTGAAGTGAGCTGTTGCCGGTGATGATGAGTTCTACATTACTTCCTTCCGAGCCCCATGAGAAAATCGTAGATATTCCCATTGGGTTCATCAAGAAACAGTTTTGTACACCTGCAAGAATTCATGTTCGTCCATCTCTGCTGATGCTCTCTATGACCATCCGCCTTGATGATAGCCCCGATACTCGAGGTAGCACCGCCTACGGCGAGCTCCGGTCCGAGGAACGGAGAATCAGAGCCAGCCCTAGCTAAAAGGTCAGCCCTTTCATTCCCCATGATCCCCATGTGACCAGAAACCGTGAGAAGGGATATGCAAATATTACTCAGTCACGAGTTTTGTTTTTGTTTTGGGAATCTATTTATTTGGTGAAGATACATTTTTTTAAATAATTTTCTTAGGAAAGATATAAATATTTGATTACGGTTGGGAAGATAAGAAAGCAGGCTTAAGATTATTACTAGGCAATTTTCCTGCAGGGTGCGGGAACTATTCAAATCAAACTTTTGTCAGTTTTACATGAGAACACTACAAATATTTTAGATTATTAGGACAATGTGAGGGCTCTCATGTAGTAGTGAGGATGTTTCATGGCTTGGGAAGTATTTCTCGGGGGTTTAATCTTAGTTCCTAGTTTTTGTTTTCTTTGAACGACAACAATACCTTAAAAATACTGTGAAAGAGGACTGAAAAACAAACGCCTAATTGAGTACATACCAACAATTTCCGGAAGAAAATGACCCAGTTTCAATCCCATTTAAACCCATCCAAGTATATAGCTATGCAGGTGGTAGTAGTCTTTTACATTACCGAGAATAAAACATGGAAAATGAGGGGGTTTTTTTTTTCAATTTATATGAAGCCTCTTTTTTATTCTCACATCAAGTTTTTCAATTATTATTTTGCTACTGAAACGCGCAACATTATTTTCCATAATTAAATCATTGTTTACACCTTATGTATATCGATATGTGTACGTATGCATGCAAACATTTAAAAGTACATATATACAAGTGTGTAACATTTGTTGTTAAAATCCTTAATTGCTGCGAGTTTTGTCCATTAACACATTGTTCCGCTAATGAAGCGTTTTTGGGGAACTGTTATCTTCTCTTAACAGCTTAATTTAATTGACAACCGCCCTCCTACAGTTAATATAGGTTCCTTGCTAGCGTGTTGAGTAGATATACGAGTCTATGTATATAGGTTTGCCAACATGATTTTCTTTGTAAAGGATATTAAGATGTAAAAGAAAAATTCTAGAATTTTCTCATTTATTAATTGAAGAATTCCTCTGTAATGAATAATCTAAACAAAATTATCTAAAATAACTGGAAAATGCTCCATGGAAGGAGAATATAGTAATTAGAATTCGATGAATGTTAATAACCTTTATGGTTTGCATGAGCATACGTATTATATACGTATGATTGCGGTATATTTTTAGATCCATGTAGAATATTTTTTTCTTGTGGTGTATACAGGGTGCTTCCGGTGGCCCATAGAGCAGAAGGTGATTATACTCACCTAGACGAACAAAAAATTGTTACAGGAGGGGGGGTCCACATCAACCGTTTGGAAGAAATAGGATGATTAAGAAATTATGCTAGTCTTTCACACGACAAAGTGCAGGGTGTATGGTCGTTGTTAGAGCTTACTGTATGCAGAACTTCATGGCCTGTCCAATGCCTATTCAACCAATCCGGTACTCTTACTTTAGACTACAAGAACTCCTGATCGGAGAGGAGTACGGGGTTGGTTGAATAATTGTTGGAAGGACAATGAAATTTTGCATACAAGGAGAGCGAGGTATTAACGGTGACCATACACTCTGTACTTTTTAAGATATAGATTGTTTTGTGAAAGACTAGAATAATTTCCTAATCACCCCACCCTGTATCTACCAAACGGTTGATGTGGACCTCGTCCTGCAATACAATTCGTGTTCATCTAGGTGATTGCTATTAGATCCTGCTCTATGGACTACCTAGACGGAAACACCATGTATACAAACAGGGTATCTAAAAAGTCCTGAACGATTTTAAACATTCCTAAATTCTTTGATAAAATCCATTTTTTTGTTTGTTTAGAGATTACAGTGAACATCCGGCTGATCTATAAGGAAATCTCCACAGTTGAGAAGTTGGTCATGATTTATGATTTCCAGATTAAACATCAGCAGGTGTGTTATTTATTCAAATTCAATGAGCGTATTGGCGATATTTTAACATCAGAGAAAAAAAAATAACCAAGATTGGCCAACCAAGATTCACAAGATCAATATCAACTCATTCAGAACAAAACTTTATTATTTTCTGGCAAAGCGAACCAGGAGTGACGAAAATTCAAGATCTAATCATGAACATCAGCAAGATGACAATGCAGCAACGGTTACTAGTGAACGGTATCCTGCTATATGCCAAAACTTCCTCCCTCCCGTGATAGAGGACTGACCTTGTTATGGAACTATGCTCAGTGATTGGTTTGAACGTGAAGTCCCGACTGCCAGCATGAGCTGACGAGCTGACAGATCACTCTGTGGATAGCGTTGAAGTGCAGGGCGGCACGCTAGCTCACCTCGGCTATTGGCGGAGAGTATAGGGGCGTTCCACGAAAAGCTGCCGCCGACGCTATATACAAAAAGATATCGTGCCGACTCATACCAAGGAAACGAAGCACAGATCCGGTCATGAAAGGACTTTTACACCACTTACCATTACCTTCGTGAAGGTTCAAATGATAGGCCTGCATCTGCATTGCCCCATATCCAGCCAATGACGCTAAGGGCAGCAGTTATTTTGTCCAATGTCCCTTTGATGACCTGTAATAAGAGTTGTAAAGGAGCGGACTTTCAGTCAACCATTATATTGAAGATGGATCCGGGAGATGGAGAGGAGAACGTAAAAACTTTATGTCATCATTACGTTAGAATTGAAATGATTTATTCATGTAAATAAGGATTTATCCAACTACGTACTGCTAAGAGATCGCCCTCAGGGATATGCTAACTATTTCGGTTATAATGAGTTCAATGCTGGAACACAAGGGTTTTCCAATAAGAGGTGTTATTTTGATATTCAAAGAGATAAATGATCGAAACTTTATTTCATTATAAAGAGGAAGGTATGCCGTTAATAATGGAAAATAACATCAACCAAATGACCACCACGACTACGCCTACAGTACCATATCCTTTACATGAAACTTTCCATAACCAAAGTGGCTGCCCTATGTTCTCGATAGCCTCACGAATTCCATCTTTGAGGTCTTGAATCGACGCTGGGCTGTTGGGGTAGACCTTCTCTTTCACGTGGCCCCAAAGGAAGAAGTCGCAAGGTGTTAAGTCACAAGATCTCGGTGGCCAATTGTGATCACCTCTTCGAGAGATAACACGGTCCGGAAACTTTTCCAGTAAAAGATCAATGGTTTCGTTGCTTGTATGGCACGTAGCGCCGTCGTGTTGAAAGTAAACGTTGTCCAGATCAATACCATCCAATTCCGGCCATAAAAAATCATTAATCATCTGTCGATAGCGCAATCCATTCACCGTAACTGTTGCTCCAGCCTCATTTTCGAAAAAGTAAGGTCCAATGACCCCGCGGGACCATAAACCGCACCAAACAGTCACACGTTGAGGATAGAGAGGCTTTTCAACAATAACTCTTGGGTTTTCCGAGCCCCAGATGCGACAATTTTGCTTGTTGATGAAGCCATCGAGGTGGAAATGGGCCTCATCACTCAAGATGAGTTTTCGATGGAATTCCGGATTTTCATGCATTTCAAGGACCCAATCAGCAAAGACTCGACGTTGTTGATGATCGACCGGCTTGAGTTCTTGTGTTAACTGAACCTTATAAGTCTTAAGACCCAAATCTTTATGCAAAATACGGTGTAATGACGTTTGTGGAATGCCTAATTCCAAAGAACGACGAGGAATGGACAATCCTGGGTTTTCTTCAACACTTTCGGCTACAGCAGCAATATTTTCGGCTGTTCTTGAGCGACGTGTACGGGTTTTTTTCTTGACATCACTAACTTGTCCCGAGAGCTCGAATTTTTCTACCAATTTCTGTATTGTGGTCCGACAAGGTGCTTCACGACGACCCAAAAATGTTCGAGTTTTACGAACCGTCTCTGCCACATTTTTAACATTTTTATAGTTAATTTTAATAATTTCAATGCGTTGTTGAATCGTGTATCGTTCCATTTTTATTAATGGCGTAGTTTCTACTTGTCAAATGTCAAAAAATGATAGCTCCAAGTTACATCTACCGAAATAGCGGGCTAATTAAAATAACACCTCTTATTGGAAAACCCTTTATATTAATTAGTAAAAGCAATTCGGACGATTTTATTTTAAACGAAAGTATATCTTTGACAAATAGGACACAGGAAATTTCGCGACGACGTTTCAGGCTAGATAGACCAAGTAGTTTACATCTCACAGTGTGTGATGGTAAGTCGTCATTTCGTTAATTTATTTTCCGTAGAACAAATCTAGTAGATGCTTTTTCAATGAATTCAATACGATCAATGGTTGCATATTCAAGAATGGACCTGACGATCGATAAATATAACGTCTTGAAGGACTGAATGTTATGAAAGTCTTTGGAGATATGCTTAAGGAAACCTAAACAATTTACTGATAATAGTGTTAATGTGCGGGGTAAACACCAATTCAGTATCAAAAATAACACATAATTCCTTAATATCATTTGTTCGAGAAACTATAGCATGATTAATTTTATAATCAAACAAGAAAGGACATCAGATGCAATGAAAAGTAACAATTTTACATTTTGATATGATAAGATGTAACTTATTTTTATAGTACCTACCAATCAAAAAGAATATTGAGATCATTCTGCAGTAGTAAGCAATCGTTTATAGAGTTTATTTTAACGAATAGTTTTAAATCATCCGCAAATAATGATCATTTAGCAAAAACAAAGCAAATTGCTATATCATTAATGAAAAGCAGAAACAAGACCTAAGTGACTACCCTGAGGAACTCCCGAGGTGCTTAAAAAAGAGGGGTGGAAGCCTATATTTTTTAATTTATGAATGAGAAGATGAATGCTGATCTTATCAAATGCCTTCGAGAGATCTGTTTAAATAGCATCCGCTTAAACACGATCTTCAAAACCACTTATACATAGTATAGTTCGAAAATAATGTAAGATTAGTTATATATATATGCATGTATGTCCAATCAATTTTATTCTACCATCATTATTTCTAGGTGTTACAAACGGAATGACAGATTTAGTATACCCTATGATTTGATCTAAGGTATAATATTGGACCAAATCAAGGGGCTGCCGTTCAAAAATTGTGGTTTTTTATGTGTACTCTGAAAACATTCAGTCCTAGACGATTTTATCGTACTGAATGGCTCTTCAGAATATAAAATTCTAGAAAATTGATCGTTTTTACTGTTTGACAAACCTTTCTAGAAATATATGCGAAAAATGACTTCAATAGTCAAACTTACACAGAGATTATACAAAATTACTTACTGGAACTCTCCTAGGGCATCATAAAAATTGGTCTTCATCAATTCTAGTTTCTTTTCCTTGTTAAATTTTTCGTTTGACGGACGGATAACTGACAACTTCATCATCAATGTCGATATAATAATTTGCACTTAAGCCCTGAATACATGGCTCTTCTGCATACTGTATGACAGTATTGAAGACTTGGTCAATATTGTCATATATCATGTTGTCATCGCCGCTAATTACATACATTAGCGGTACATATGCTCTTCATTTTCCTAAAGTAAAAGCAGCCAAAATATTATGTTAAAAAGCAATTTTTGAATGTATAATCATTATCATCAAGAGTTCAACATTTATACAGAAGAATCCATATTGCGTTATGTAAGAAAACAATAATGTTTTGATGTTCTACATAACCGATTATCTTGGTTAATAAGCGACGATGATAGATGGTTTTTAATTTCGGCTCGATTGATATTGGTTGTATTGCATTTCGATCAGTTGTAAACTATAAAAATAATATTTAAGTATAATAGTAAAATAATTCAAGTTGTTTTTATGGTGGAGCTAAGTACAAAAAATCTACAAAGTAAAGAATCATAGGATACTTGAAAATGTGGAACTTTTCGTATGCCAACCCTATAAGGGGCTTCCAGATTTAGTAAATTTTCGCATACATATCTGCAAATATTACTAGAGTGTCGTATACATAATTTTGTTTTTCTATCATAAGACTTTTCCAGTCTTCTAAGATATAGAAAAAATCAAAACTTTTCTTTGGTAATACTACAAAAGAGTTGCCCGATTTTACACACTCGCTAGCTCCACGCGTTTTCAAGTATTGCTACGTAAGGCCGATAAACAGATACTTAGATAGACAAACAGAGTATTCTGTGCATTATTTTTTTTTACCATCTCTATTTCCATGCATTACAGAGGTATGTATGAAAAAACTTTCGTCAAGGATATAAAACGCAAGTTATTTGATTGCAGTAATTGTTTTTTTTTTTTTACTAAATTAAGGAATTGAGTTACCAATTAGATTAAAACAAAGTGGAATCGAGGGAAGGTATTTATGAGAAAAATGTCTTTATTACTTAGCAATAAGCTGAAAAAGCAGCTTTGAAAATAATATGTCTGGGAAAAAAGCAACCCTTGACAAAATAGTCATATTTGGAAAGTTACGTTCTTATATTTTTCCTTAGTTAGAGGTAAAAAAAAGAACTCTTTTACATTTAATGACATCTTACGCTGCTGTAAAACGAATGAAAAAATAACATGATTGTTTTAAGAAAATACGACACACACAGAATATACGAAACGTCTTCTATTTATTTCACTTCAGTTATACTTGAAAGAAGTACTAGCTTCGTTTAAGTATAATCAGTAAGGTAAAAATAAAATATAAATTTTTAATGTAGAACTAAGGGAGAAAATGTTACAGCATTATCTGACTGTGTAGGTATGTATTTGAATTCTTATCAGAAAATGTTAAGACTATATTCCGTAAGAAAGTAAGAAACTTTTTCTATCTACTGCAATTGTTTTATTTTAAGTGCTGCAACTTTATGATGGTATCTACCAAGCCCGAGGCCGAGGATTTCATATTCTCAAGTAAATATAATAATGAAAAGAAAAGAAAATATTTGTTCTATGAAAACTGCATCTCTTGATACACATTCCGTTCCATATATTTAAAATGAGATTAGAAAAACGTTTTAATTTCGGTTCAGTATAAAAATATTAGATCACACTAAAAATGGACATAACTTACCAATATCAGATAATTTACATGAGTCGAATCTGTAAAAATAAGAGAAAAACATGTGAGAAATGTTTAAATTAAAGAAAATACTTCTAGTAGTCTTAATAAGATTTTTCGGTAAGAAGAAAAATTTTAATTCCTTTTATGTTATATTTTTTTGATTAGAACTTAATTTGAAGTTTATGTAGCTGCGCATATATAGTAGTTGATTATTTCCAAACTATAACTACACCCACATCAGCTGTATTATCTAACTAAAATTATGGAGTAACGTCTTATTATTATATTGTCATATAATATTTTTATATTAATTATAAACTTTTTCAATTACAATTATTTTATGGAAATTAAAAATAATAATAAGAAAATAAAATAAGCGTAATTTAAAGTTTTCGAAAAATAACTGTAATTAAAAATGTGTAATCCTTATGGAATTGTATAGTCTCACAAAAAAAAAAAATGTATACAAAAAAAAAATAAGTTTACATCTCTGTATGATTATGAGAGAAGTCAAGGAGGTAGACAAATTTTCGGCTAACAGTGAAACAAACTATTTCTATTGACAATTTTAATTTATTTTTCCATATAATTCCCTCCAACCTCAATATACCTTGCTCAAACCATTTTGATGCTTTTTGGTTAATACACTCAGAAACTGTAGAATACTCATTCTATCAGATGAATATCGCATGCATTTGAGCTCTCATTTTTAAAGTTTAAAGACAGGAAGTAGTCCAAGGCATACAGATCTGATGAGAACGAGAGATGGTTGAGTCAAACGAAGCGCAGATCTTAAATAGCAAATTTGGAATGTTGCATTATCATGAAGAGCAGGATACCACGACTTATTAGGGCCATGTCTCTTATTGATGATGACTGCATACTATTTTTGAATTTCCTAACATAATGACGGTTTTCGACAGTGGCTTTATTCGACAACTAATCAATTTTCAATATTCCTTAGGCATCCCAGAAAATAGTGGTTATAATATTTCCTGCACTGGGTTGAGTCTTGATCTTGATGAGAGCACATTCACTATTATAGCCCTGCTTTGCAGTTAGCATTACACATGTCGAAATGTTTAGAGTCTCTGTTTTTCGTAGTCAAGATTTTCAATTTTTCAAAGATTTCATCAGTAGTCGCATCGATTGGGAAATATCAAGATAATTTATAGCTTCAAGAAAATATGGTAAATGGCGCAGAAGTTTTATCTGTGCCCTTTAGAGGAGGGGAGCCTGATGAGAACTTTTTAATAAAAAGCATACGAAATAAATAAATTTCATTAATGTTACTAACTATAACCATAATAAATAATAATAGCATTTTTTTCCAAATCATCTTGTTATAATCAGCATCTTCTATCAAGCTGGATATACTGACTGCAATTGCAGCCAGATACACGCTTGAATAAGCAATGCAGAATTGAAAAAATTATAATTTTGTTTTACAATAAGCACCGCAGCTGCTTCTTATCGGTGTAAGGAAATTTTGGTTTGAAGAGATATTTCAGTTGTGTTTCGGAAAGTGAAAGAGTTTGTCTAAGGACACATCGTACTCAAAACTAATCGGTCATATAAGAAGCTATCGTTTCTGAATGGCTGTCTTTTTTCCTCATCCAATTTATACCTTTCCAATCAACACTTCAGAAAATAGGACTCAGGGACTTCTTTGGTGCTTCGATTGAACATAATTTTAGAGTTGAAATTTTAAATTAGGTTACACTACACACCGTATAAGTTTAGCTAAATTGCATAGGATAAAATATTTCCAATCATACTAACAAACTTTTTCTCATCTTTTTTGCACTTTATGTTTTTTTCAATGAATTTTGTTTACGTTTTTTTCATTCTATCCTCCACACTTTTTTTTCTTGTTTCTTAAAAAGATGAAAATTTTCATTTCCTTTGCGGAAAGCATCAATTTATTGCCTTATCCACCATATAATTTCACAAGAAAATCTCCCCTTGGGATCGGGAATATAGTGTGACGGAGACGATACAAGCAACAATCTTTACTATCATTGCAGACACTACGGCCTCCATTGCCTATCTAATATGTATGTGTGTATGGCGTACCGCTATACATATACATAAAACAAAGGTTTGGTAAAAACAAAAAACTTGGGGGGGCCAAGTTATTGAAGAAGGGAGAGATTTATTTGTTCACTGAACATGAACACGCAATTTATATAAATAAAAATAAAATGGAGTCATGATCTATTTCATACTTAATTTTGTTCAATAGACGTAGAACCACAGTAGTAGGTAGGTCTTAAAGTTCATATTAACTTCTATTCAAATGTTTCAGTGTTGTTTTTTAAGACTATTTATGAGGTTATGTTTGCTACATTGCTAAAAATTATTTTTCAAAATTTGTCCTAAAACAGTTTATCGGGCGGAGAAAAGTCTCATATTTAGGTCAAAAGTAAACAGAACCCTCTCTGAATATTTTCAATCAATTTTTATATCACCTTTTTATAATTTATGTAGGATAAAAGCAAGAACGGGTGTAGGCAATGGCGGGGGGGGGGGGGGGCACAACTTAAATAAAACATTAAAAAAATTAAAATGAGAATTGAAAATAAGAAAGAAATCGTATAGAAATGAATAAAAATAAATCAAAGAATCTGTATTATAAACCATAGTCTACATTTCACACGTCGATAACTACTATTATATTACTTGTTATATATGACTTAGCGACAGCACATTATTAACAACGTTATATTATACATAGAGTAGTGAAATATCAGACTGAATGAATTTGAGGCAATACAAAAATTGATATATATGTCAATAATTTTCAACAATTAGGAACAAAATTATGCGCTGCACATAAAATAGTATTGGATACAATCTAAGCTACACTTAATAATAAGAAATAAGTTGGAGATAGCTAATTCCCACACCAGGAAAATTTTTCGTAACAAATTTACGAAAATATAATAAAATAAAATAATAAAATAAAATATTTTAAATATAAAGATTTTCGTAGTACTGGAGAAAATTACTTCAAATATATAGGATATTTGTAGAAATTCCGAGAATTCTTAGTTGAAATGTACCATAAAATATTGGCAATGTTCAGACTTAGTCAGTTTTACCATTTTACTAACTAAATAACCAAAGAACTACATTCGAGAGATAGATTTGAATTGACCAACAGAAAATCCAAGTTGAGCTATGTCTGGTCGAATTTCCAATTCAATTTTAGTGTATGACTATACACAATTTTATCTCTATCTAATTCCTCAATTTTGATCGCATAAAATTTTTCATTTTCAAGAAATATAATTCAACAAGATTAGCATAGTCGGAGTTAATGTAAGTGAAAAATTCTGATAGTGACACATTATGTTTGCGTAAGCTTAGCAATAAAAACAGTAAAATTTTCGTATGTCCACATCTAAAGTAGTGCTAGTAATAATAGAAACAATTAGTATGTAAAACTGCTGATAATATAATTTCACAAAGAATAAAAAATTGAGCAATAAAAGTAAAACAGTAGTAGTACTTAAAAGATGTATAGAAATGAAAAAAAAAAACATATATATCTAATATCGATATTTAAATTTAAACTCACAGCTTAGATTCCGGTTAAGTATTTCACTATTTTGTAGACAAATAATAATTTTCGTGCAATGAGTTCAAATAAAAATAAGTTGCTTTTGGCTAAAATATATATTAAATCGCGTAAATATTCGTCTTCTGATTCTGTTATATAAAACAGGATTTAATAAACAAGATTAAAAAAGATGTCATTGGTACAAAGTCGATATTTTCATGGGTCGGCACAAATTCTTTGTAATTGATTCACCTTCGAAAATCGCATTTTAAGAACAGTTTATATACAACAGGCCCCTTTAAGATATAGTCGCTAGAAAGATAATCGATTAGATTGTAGATTACGATATAGTAGAAAAAATATACCACTTTTTCTTACAACAAAATTTATGCGAAGTCAAAAAATTGAGGTTCCCGCTTCGAATTTTCCTTTTAAAAAACTTTATGAAAAATAGAAAAGTGAAATTTTCTAAAACACATTTGACTACAATAAGTTTATAAATAAGTACCCACAAATGGAAAACAGAATCAAGAAAAAAAAAATATTTTCAAATTAAACAGCTATGAAAGAAAATATTGAAACAGTTTTCCTGACAGTCCGAAGCAGTCATAAAATCACTATTGGAAATCCATACATTTTTGGGCCACCCTAATGTTCATACATATGTATCAAATTAAAAGAACGGTTCCAATTGTAACACGAACTATTTTAGTAAGCTTTATAAAGGACAAAGGGACCTCTTTGGAATCAGTGCTCACGTTTGATCCGATATCTTAAATTTAGAGGGAAACAGTGAATTTAGGGCGGTTATCATCATCAACTACATTCAAACTTTAAGAAGTTTCATTTTCTCCATTCTACATGCTCACTAAAATCCATAAGGGATTAAAATACAAAAAAAAAAAGGAAACATATTGGGATTGCTCTTTTTGAGATATTCAAGGATAACCGAAATATCCAAATTTTCACAAAAATTACCTTGATTAATTTTTTTTGTAAATCTCAACATTTATTTCTGGTGATGCGAAAAGTACATTCTGAGTTTTAAATTTTTAAATTTACATCTACTAAGCATAATTTGCCACATTTGTCAAATATCAAAAGACCGTATCTTTGTCACAAATAGATCGCAATAAAAAATTACTATTTTCAATATTGCCAAACTTCCTGTAAAATTCCATTAAAACGAAAGATAGTCCATCCACAAATTTACACAAAATTGATCAATTTTCTATGTAACGACCTTATAGGATTATTTCCTTTTCATATATCCAAATTTGTATACCTTAATATTCAGCTTACTGTTCTTTATTCCATAATATTATTGGGCCGAATTTTACTAACACGTCCCATGATTAAATAATAGCTACTCACAATTATAAACAAATATATTATAAATAGAACTGCCAAACAAACGTCTCATCTCCCAAGCAAAAATATGAAATTACCAAAGATAAAACTTAAAATATTCTGCGAAATTTACACACATATACCTAATGCAGAAAATGGCGGTATACACTTTCCAAGCATGCGGACTACAGCCCACAGAGCTTTCAAAACAAATGATGCATTCCGAAAGCACAGCATTCCATCTGACGATGATGAAATGAATTAAAAACGCCAAATTTTATGCAAAATATATGAAAACAAGACATTTTTGCCGCTATCATGGTTAACATTATTGACTTTATTTCCTTTATCATTGCATTATACAATTGGAGTTTTTCAAAATAAACAGAAAAAGGTTCGATATCTGTTTTAAATTGATCCTTCTTTGCAATAATATCATAATTTTGATAGTTATTCCTCTCTTAAAATAGCAACTTTCAAACGAAAATTTATTAGTAACCAAAACCTTTTTACTAGCTTTCCCTCTGTCACTTCCTCCTCCATACTCAAGTACAAATTTATCTACTTGATTTACCATTATTATGTTGTTGTGTACCAAACTTTAAAAATATCATAAATTCCAGAATTTTCTAAAGCTAATTACATACATGTAAAACCCCGATATCTTCATTTTTAACACGTTATTACCTAAATAAAAAGAGATTACTCTTTTGGACTTTTTACCGGGTTAAACTTAATTTTCTTCAAGAAAGAATTTTTTGGGATATCTCCGGTATATAGCAAAAGCTAAAAAATGTTCTAATTTGTTATTTCATCACACAATCCATTAATTTTTGGTGACAAGTTTCAAGTCTTGGTTTGACTCATCAACAGGTCCCAAATAGCGAAATTGGGTGATTAGAAAAACAAATGAAAAAATGAAAAAAGAAGAAAGAAATGAAAAGTTTAAGAAAATAGAAAAAAACAATTTTTTTATTTATTAAAAAAATTTAAAAAAATTTTAAAGAAACAGATTCATTCGAAGCGAATCGAACCTGTATACGCCACGCAGTGGGCTGAAAAATGAAGAAGAAAAAGGAAGAAGAAGAAGCGTTTCGTGTCAGCAGAAAACCTTCCACTCATCGGTGCAGCTTGGTTTTCTGCCTGCTGCAGACGCTTGAAAATAGATCAAACCGATCTCTTCTCATATAAACTCAGAATAAATTCTGGGTGTGAATTATATGAGGAAAAAACACTCCTATACAATCCCAGGAGGAAAATAAATAAAAAGAGATTACTCTTTTGGACTTTTTACCGGGTTAAACTTAATTTTCTTCAAGAAAGAATTTTTTGGGATATCTCCGGTATATAGCAAAAGCTAAAAAATGTTCTAATTTGTTATTTCATCACACAATCCATTAATTTTTGGTGACAAGTTTCAAGTCTTGGTTTGACTCATCAACAGGTCCCAAATAGCGAAATTGGGTGATTAGAAAAACAAATGAAAAAATGAAAAAAGAAGAAAGAAATGAAAAGTTTAAGAAAAATAGAAAAAAACAATTTTTTTATTTATTAAAATCACCCAATTTCGCTATTTGGGACCTGTTGATGAGTCAAACCAAGACTTGAAACTTGTCACCAAAAATTAATGGATTGTGTGATGAAATAACAAATTAGAACATTTTTTAGCTTTTGCTATATACCGGAGATATCCCAAAAAATTCTTTCTTGAAGAAAATTAAGTTTAACCCGGTAAAAAGTCCAAAAGAGTAATCTCTTTTTATTTATTTTCCTCCTGGGATTGTATAGGAGTGTTTTTTCCTCATATAATTCACACCCAGAATTTATTCTGAGTTTATATGAGAAGAGATCGGTTTGATCTATTTTCAAGCGTCTGCAGCAGGCAGAAAACCAAGCTGCACCGATGAGTGGAAGGTTTTCTGCTGACACGAAACGCTTCTTCTTCTTCCTTTTTCTTCTTCATTTTTCAGCCCACTGCGTGGCGTATACAGGTTCGATTCGCTTCGAATGAATCTGTTTCTTTAAAATTTTTTTAAATTTTTTTAATAAATAAAAAAATTGTTTTTTTCTATTTTCTTAAACTTTTCATTTCTTTCTTCTTTTTTCATTTTTTCATTTGTTTTTCTAATCACCCAATTTCGCTATTTGGGACCTGTTGATGAGTCAAACCAAGACTTGAAACTTGTCACCAAAAATTAATGGATTGTGTGATGAAATAACAAATTAGAACATTTTTTAGCTTTTGCTATATACCGGAGATATCCCAAAAAATTCTTTCTTGAAGAAAGTTATTACCTAAGTTTATGCTTTTTCTCAAACTATGTGCAATTTTGATCATGATAATACGCACAAATTTGACCAAAGTTGTATTAATTTTTCGTGTTTTTTCAGATTTCAATGGTAACGCCCCTTAAATAAAGTGAAAGCCCAAAGTTCTTTATAGCAAGACTAAGGACGGGTGGTTGTCCGAATTAGTAAATTTTTGTGATTTTATTTACTATTATTATGAAAACAGCATGTACCAAATTTCATCTGTCTACGTTCACGCGTTATGGAGCAGTGTCAAAATATATAGTGAGAAACGAAATTTTTTATGGCAACCATACGAAAAAGTTGCCCGATTTGTTTCATTTTAGAACTGAAATTTTTTTTATACCCTATAGATTTCATCTAGGGTATAAAGAAAATGAAGTGATATAACATCACGTTTAGGGAACTCAGTAAAACTATAGATGACTTAATGCGGCAGAACATTTATTTATTCAGTTGAGAGTCATTCTTATGTAGTCGTTTTCTGTTATTTTCCGAAGAATATAAGCAAATCTCGTAGCAAATTGTATCGACTGTACGAAAATAAAAATACCAAACCTCCAAGTATGTTATATACGAGCGTCCCGCCCTTGTAGATTGAGGGATGCAAATCACTAGAGAAAAACATCCATCACCTCCAGATGAGGTTTTTAAGCTAACTACTAAAGTAATAATTGAGCTCATGAAGATGCTAGATTTAGCTTTACCATTTCAGAGTAGTATGCAAAAGGTAACCTCTGGTCGTGGTATCTGCAGGCTCCTAATTGCTTAGTCGATCATATTGTTAATTTTAACCTTAAACTTGTAGTCTGCTAGAGATCTATTGGAACAATATAGGAATGCCGTTGGAACAATATGGGAATGCCGTTGGCATAATACCTACTTTTTAAGGTAACCATTACCTGGTCATCAGTTTCCGAAAGGATTATAAATAATACCACACCCAACATTGCCTAAATTACTTCCGTAATAGAAACTTGTCTTTAACACAAACCTTGCAGAGGTATACGAAAAAGTCAGATATAGTAGTAAGAATCGGCTAACCTAATCAGAAAAACGTTAAAACAAAAATAGCGAAATTTCTGCATGTTCATAAATTTCAAACTAATCATCATCCAACTTGAACACAATGAATTAATTCAGCAAGATTTCTAAGGACCACATCAAAGTACAAATTCCGTTGTTATCGACGTATGTAGCTAACGTTATTTGTTGAATGTTGTATGGAAATAGTTAGTTCATGCCTTGACAAGCGAAATTTTCCAGTTTTCTAAATTTGCGGTTTACGTTTCCTGACGAGTTACTACATAATTCCGTGGCAACAAGGATGACTTACCACCACACACACTCTCTCCCCCTCTCTCTCTCACTCCATTATGGAATGGAAATTTGCTGTTTACATTTCAATAAATTTGGATTTCATTAACAATGATAGAGGATTGATTTATGGGGAAATCAGAAGATATGTCAATTGCTCCGGATTTCAATACAATATATGTATGCCTGTATGTAGTAGGCTCTCATTGTTGAGCTGATAACAACTGATCATTAGGAGACAGTATGTTAATTGTAATTTTTCTCTCATTTTTTTTTATTTACATTAAGATTGTCGCATTAAAATCGATATCATTTTATTGAAATTGAATAGAATTATGTAAACCACGAAAATGATTATGTTATATTTCGAACAATACAATACATAAATATATAAAAGAGATAGTCTAACAAAAGAATCGACAAAACAAAACGGTTATTAGTGAACATGTAATGATGTTGTGAGTCAGGTGCCTAATAACCCGATTGTCCTATACAATATATTGATGTATCATAAGCAATGACCCTGAAAACAAGATTTAAATAATTTGTTTCCAACTTAAATTGCATTCAAAGTTCATTCTCCCTTATTATAATAAAATGCAATTAAGAATAAATTGCATTTATTATCAAACATATATTCTGTTCAAGCAAGATAAATTTGCCATTATTTAAATCAATGATAAAGAATAATAATTTTTGTCACAATACATTGTCGCAATACTTTTTTTTTTTGCTTTAAATTATTTCAATTTGTTAATGTTCAAGTCATTCAAGTGTAAATAGATGAAATAAAGTTACCGTTAATCTCTTTCTGAAATTTTTGTAATTTGTACCATAAGGTCAGTCGCCTAGTGATATTGATCGATTAAAGAACTATAGTAAGTAAGTAAGTAAGTAAGTAAGTAAGTGAATTTATTTAGCATTTTTTGCTATTCATTACAAAAGTCATATAATTATACTATAAGTCTAGCTCTCTTGCCTCCTTTTCCTTATCTTCTGCATTAGTTTACGAATTTAATAAGTAATTTTAACAAATTCAAGAACTTTTCTCTTAAATTTCCTAAAATTATTCTCAAGTTTTACATCCAAAGGTAACTTATTGAATATTTGAAAGCCCTTATATACTAAACTATTCTGCGATGAATTATCTCTATACAGTGGTAGCCTAAAATCATTAGCATTTCTTAATCCGTAAGGTTGTAAGTCTCCAACATAATTCATTAATTTACTTAAATAGCTCGGCATATCACCCGACTTAATTCTAAATATAAAAATTAATAAATTCATAATAATTCGTTGCTTTACACTCAACCAACACAAAAAATTTAACATAAATATGATAGATGTGTATCTATTGCACTTTAAGATGGCTCTCATTGCCCTATTTTGAAGTCTCTGTAGTCTTACAAAAGAGTTATTATCGCACATAAACATGACTGTCGAACAATATTCAAAGTGGGGCTTAATTAGTATGTTATATACATTAATTGAACTTAGTAAGTGTATTCTATTTCTTATTCTTCTAAAGTACCCTATTTTCTTCGAAATTTTCTTTGCTATGTAATCTATATGTTTTTTAAATTTCAGTTCCTTATCAACAATAATGCATAAATACTTGATTTCATCAACTTGTTCAATTTGTCCATTATCCATTCTTAAATCCAGGTCAAAATTATACTTAAATATCATACACTTAGTTTTACGCACATTAACTTTTAATTTGTTTGATTTAAACCAATATTCTAGTCTCTTTAAATCTTCCTGTATTTCGCACCGACATTGTTCTGTATCTTTCCCTATCACATATATAAGTGCATCATCCGCAAAAAGAACAATTTTTGAATTTCTTAATACTTTGGCTATGTCGTTGATATATATAATAAACAGAAGAGGTCCAAGAATAGTTCCTTGTGGAACACCAAACGATGTCATTGTAGAATCAGATAATACATTATTCACCGAAGTCCTTTGTGTCCTATTTTCCAAATATGTTTCAAACCACTTCAATTCTGTATTTCGAATGCCGTAATTTTTCAACTTCCGTATTAATATACTTCTATCTATGGTTTCAAATGCTCTTTTTAGATCCAAGAAGACTGAAATGACTCTATTTTTTTCAGCTAACTCTTCTTTCCAATTCACTATGACTTGGTTTAATGCAGTTTCACATGAGTGTCGCTTTCTAAACCCTGACTGATTCTCCAAAAAAAGATCATTTTTATCGAAATAGCTTTCAAGTTGTTTATGCACTATTTTTTCTAATACTTTTTCGCAAGTAGGTAATGCATTTATTGGTCTATAATCTTCACAGTTATCAGACCCTCTAACCTTTTCGATTGGCGTGACACGAGACTCCTTCCAAATATTAGGAAAACAACCAGTACTTAATGAACGATTTACGAGACGCTCGAAAATTGGACCTAGTACTTCAAATGCGTCCAGTAGCATTTTTGCACTTATAAAATTAAAATCCCTTTTTTGATTAATTGTTTGTAGAACTTCTCTAATTTCACACTGATTCACTGATTTAAATTCAAATTGAGAGTTTTTTTCTTGTACTAAATTCACAAAGGGAACATTGTCTATGGACAAATTAATCTCCTTAATACTATTAACAAAATATTTATTAAATTCATTTGCAATAACTCTTTCATCAGTCACACAAACATTATTAAAGTTGATACTCCTTTTTATATCATTTCTGTTTTCAGTTAAGACATACTTCTTGATAGTTCTCCACATAGACTTCTGATTTGTACTTAAATTAATTTTATTTTTTATATATTCATTTTTAGCTCTATCTAATTCCCTTTTATATATGTTTCGTTCCACTCGATATGATTTCCAATCACTTTCATCATTACTGTATAGCGCCCTTTGGTGCTTTATTATTTTATTTTTTTTTAGTTGCCTTAATCGATTATTATACCATTCTAATAAATTGTAGTTACTAATTTTATTACTCACGTAGCCTTTTATTATTTTTAAAAGTTCACTTGATATGATATTCGCAATGTCGTTAGTCTCAGTCAGATCATATACATTTATTAATGCACTATTACTAATATCTCTAATAAAAGATGTTTTTTTGTACTTTAAATAAGATATTTGATTTATACTTGTTTTAGATCTTCTGCTAACCTTGACCTTTATATTCAATCCAATAGTTTCGTGGTCAGAAATTTTTAGTTCAGTATTTATGTCAGCTTCCACCTGATTAGAATTCGTTATCACATAGTCGAGCAACGTTTTGGAGTTCCGCGTAACTCTGGTAGGCTTGTTCACTATTTGTTTGCAATTGTTGTCGTAAGTAATAATTCTCTCCAACTCTTTTTTATATGTATTACTATCATTAAGCCAATCGATATTAAAATCTCCCGCTATTATAAAATCAGTCGCAACATCCCCTATACTGTCCAACCATTCCTGAAAGTAGTCACAGAATTCTCTTGCAGATGCCCTTGGCGAGTTATATACCGTAGCCAGTATAAGTGAATAATTATCAATATAAACATTAACAGCTAACCACCAATATTCCTTCCTCAACGCAAGTGTTTTATTTCGATGAACTAAGCCTTTTCTCAGTTCACATATCAGTTCTTTTTCTTAATTGCGTATCGTTGCGTATAAATTGCATATCGTTGCATATAATTAATAAACATAGTTTGTTTGCTCATCAGACGTTGTACATAAAAATTTGGTGACCCCGACGTGATCGGACATTGTAAAAGGCGGATTTAATTTGATAGTGCTTGATTGTTAAAACATTTCGCTTAAATTCGAGTGCGTGAACTAAGGTTGTAAAAACTAGGCATTTTAGTTTGCTATGGTGCAAGCATTTATTAGTGAGCTCTTGTGAACACGTAATCTATTCATTAGATAATAGTGATAAACTTACAATTAGTGCTGCCGACATTATTCTTTTTTTTGGTTCGCTGTGAGTGTGGTGGTAAGAGGTAACTGCATAAGATAAAACGCCGTCATTCCCGTAAATAACTATTGTTGGCGCAACTGCAGACATATCAGAGAAACATTTTTTTTTTTGTATGGCTTGGATAAATTTATTGGAATTAGTAAGTACACATATTTTTATATAATTTTGTTGACGATTTTGTGTCATTAATATGGCTGAAGCAGAGCTTGCTAATTTAAAATCTCGACACGCCGCTATGAAAGGGTGCATTACGAAAATAAAAAACTATATAGACCAAAATGAAGAGACCGTTATTCTGGAGGAATTACAATGCCGTGAAATTTTACTCGAAAAATATTTTCAGCAAGTTTTACAATTCCAAGATAAACTCGAAATAATGGATTCCAATCAAGACACATACAGAGATGAAATTGAAAATCAGTATTGTAATACGAAGGCAAAAATTTTACAATTAATTCACAAGCTAAAAGGTAAAAACGATCCAAAATCGCCGTTATTTGAGTCGATTAGCATGTTACTGGGAAATTCTTCAAATTCATCAATTTTGCCTTAAATAAAGCTACCGAAATTCAGTGGCGAGTATACAGATATACCATGTGCTTTTACATCGCTTCGTATCGTCGAATGCGGTTGTGCATAATACGGGTGAAACTGCTTTATCTACATCTACCAACGAAACCATGGGAACCAATGGATTGTCATCTTCTGCTGCTTTACATACAGCTAACAGGTCTGAAAGCTCAGAGCATGTGATTTTAGCAACAGCTATTGTGCACATTAAAAATAAATATGGGGAACTAGTTCCTGCTCGTGCTATATTAGATACCGGATCAACACTCAATTTTATTACTGATGATTTGATGAAAAGGTTGCAACTGAAACGATGTCGTACGGAGCAAGACATAACTGGAATCAATGAAATTTGCGCTGTATCTCAATTTAAGACAATTTTATCCATTAAATCGAGATTAAACGACAAGTATATAGACTTAGACGCATCGATTCTTCCGAAAATCACGGGTTCCCAACCAGATAGACATATCCAAACATCGGATTGGAATATTCCCAAAGGAATTATGTTAGCTGATCCAGAGTTTCACATCCCGAGGAAAATCGACCTGCTCTTGGGAGCAGATATTACATATCGTTGTATAAAGGAAGGTCAGCTAAAGATTTCTGATAACCATCCAATTTTAAGAGAAACAGAATTTGAATGGATTATTGGTGGGCGTTTTCGAGCAAATTCAACTCCGAAATATAAGAACTGTTTAATAGTAAACCCTTCCGTACCATCTTATGATAAAGCCCTTTTGGATCTTGTGGAGCAATTTTGGCAAATCGAAAGTACTAAGAGCATAAAATATGATTGGACACATGAGCAGGAGGAATGTGAAAAACACTTTCTTAAAACCAGCACTATCGGCAGTGACAATCGTTTTATTCTTCAGCTCCCATTTAAAATGGATCCTATGCTATTGGGGAGGAGCTATGAAATAGCTGAAAGAAGATTCTTATCCTTAGAGCGCAGGCTCTCCAGAAACAGTGAACTAAAGGATCAATATGTGGATTTTATGCGTCAATACGAGGCTATGGGTCATATGGAACTCTGTGAACACGAGAAAACTCGACCCAAATATTTTATTCCTCATCATCCGGTTATACGCCCAGAAAGTTCTACCACAAAGTTACGTGTGGTGTTTGATGCGTCTTGTCGAAGTAGTACAAGTATAACGCTAAACGAGCTTTTAAGTTGCGGACCTGTTGTACAAAATGATCTTTTCACAATTGTTATAAAATTTCGCTGCTACAAATATGCGATAACAGCTGATATTAAAAAAATGTATAGGCAGATTTGGATTACCAAGCTGGATCGTCTATATCAAGCCATACTTTGGAGGGAATCACCTACTCAACCATTAAAAACATATTTATTAAAAACTGTAACCTATGGCACATCTTCCGCTCCTTTCCAAGCTACACGTTGCCTCAATTATTTGGCCGATCGTAACCTGAACGAATTCCTAACAGGTGCTCGAGTTATTAAATCTGAATTTTATATGGATGATATGATCAGCGGTGCAAACACGCGAGAAGAACTGATGAAAATCAAAACTGAGGTTGAATCTATACTTGCTCAAGGAAATTTTGAATTAAAGAAGTGGTTCTCAAATGACAAGATATTTCGAGAAAGAATAGGAGAAGCTGAGAAGGAAACTCCGCTGAGAATTAATGATGTGGACATTATTAAAACCTTAGGAATTATATGGGATCCATTTGAAGATAAGTTCTGCTTCCGTTGGTCATTAAAAGAGATTTCTTCTGCAATTACCAAGAGAAGGGTTTTGTCGGATCTCGCTAGTTTATTCGATCCATTAGGATTACTGAACCCAATCATTGTACTTGGAAAGATTTTTTTGCAGGAACTATGGACAATGAAGATGAGCTGGGATGAACAATTACCGTCAAATATGGCTGAACAGTGGATAAGATTTTGCCATCAACTGGAAGCTGTCAACACGATACGAATTCCTCGATACATTTTTACCACTACCACTCTCCAGTCGCGTGAATTACACGGTTTCGCGGGCGCGTCTACTAGAGCTTATGGCTGCTCGATCTATATATGCTGTAAGAATCTATCAGGATAACGTATTACTAATTTAGTCACAGCCAAATCTAAGGTTGCTCCACTAAAATCTCTGTCGCTACCCAGGCTTGAACTTTGTACAGCCTTATTACTAACTAGGTTATATAATTCGATGCGTTCGTTACTGAATCCACTTGATAAGGTATATTTTTGCACAGACTCGGAAATTGTTTTACATTGGCCTCAAGGGCATCCTTCAACTTGGTCAACCTTTATTTCGCATCGGGTTGCCGAGATCCAAGAGACTACAGGAAATCATGTCATATGGAGGCACTTTCCGTCAAAGTCGAACCCATCAGATATTATATCAAGAGGAGCATGTGTGGATGATCTAATAAATTCAATGTGGTTCACAGGCCCACTATTTTTGCAAAACCCGCCTGAATCTTGGCCTCCGGAAAAAATTATTGATTCAGAAATAGCTAACATTCCTTAAAAAAGAAAAACAAAGACAGTTTTAGTTATAGATGATAAGAGTTTAGACCTTATAGAATCACATAAATATGTGAACAATTTTCCAAAACTTCGTAGAATTTTTGCTTACGTTCTTCGTTTTTATAAAATTGTATCGCTAAAACGTCAAAAAATTGCTCATACATATCCTGAAGAGTTGACCCCTCAAGAATTAGAAGAAACACTGTTAAGAATGGCATTTGCGGTCCAGAGGAAATCATTTGCACAAGAGTTGAAGTCACTACAAACGAATGGAAGGATCAGCCCGAAGAGTTGCATACAAAATCTATCTCCGTTTTTCGATGGCCACTCTCCAAATCTTCTTAGAGTGGGCGGGCGGTTGCAGAATGCAGTCATACCATACTGAACTAAACATCCAATACTTCTGCCCAAAAACCATCGTTTTGTTTTTTCCTACGTTACCTTCTTACATAATAAATCTGTTCATGCTGGTAGGCAGGCCTTAGCTTCATTTCTACGCCAGAAGTTCTGGGTTATCAACGCCAAATCGCTTCCGAATTGGGTGCTTCGAAAATGCATTCATTGTTTCCAATATCGACCGAAGCTGCATAATCAAAAAATGGGTCAGTTACCAGCGCCTCGCCTTGAATCCGTGAGAGCTTTTCTTCAGTCTGGATTTTTGCGGTCCTTTTGGGATAACAGAGCGACTCCGTGAGAAAGTACATCAGAAGACCTATGTCGCTGTCTTCGTTTGTTTCGCCTCCAAAGCTATCCATCTGGAAACAGTATCCGATTAACGTCAAATGCCTTTATAGCAGCATAGATCCGGTTTATAGGACGACGTGGAATCTGTGCTACAATATCATGTGATAACGCCACCAATTTTGTGGGAGCAAAAATCAAATTGGCAGAGTTTCGACAGCAGTTCTATTCGCAGCAAAACCGTAAGGAAATTTCTAAGTACTGTTTGGAGGCTGGCATTAATTTTCGTTTTATCCCACATCGCACTCCTCACTTTGGAGGGTTGTGGGAGGCGGCCGTAAAATCTGCCAAATATCATTAGTGCGCACTATTGGCGAACAGGCTCTAACGTTTGAAGAACTAGGAACGATTGCGGTGAAGGTTGAAGCAATTCTCAACTCTCGGCCTATATCTGCGATGTCATCGGACCCCAGTGACGATACAGCGCTAACTCCAGGACATTTTTTGGTGAATGGTCCCCTTAATGCCCTACTGGAACCCGATTATACGGACAGGAAGTTGTCTTCCCTAGATCATTGGCAACGGCTGACATTCATTCAACAGCATTTTTGGCGAAGATGGTCCAACGAGTATGTAATACAGCTTCAATAAAAGTATAAATGGTCCGGTTACTCGCCAGATGTCAAGTAAAATATGCTAGCTCTCGTCGCAGACGATTTACTGCCTCCTCAACATTGGTTATTGGGCAGAATCGAGAAGGTAATACCTGGTTTAGATGGGCGGATACGGGTGGTGGACATCCGCACAAAAAAGGGAATTGTTCGTCGTGGAGTCTGCAAGGTCGCCCCATTACCAACTAACTAGGTTGAAGAGATTCCAATATCTTCAAGGTGGTCGGGATGTTCAAGCAAAATAAATTTGCTATTATTTAAATCAATGATAAAGAATAATAATTTTTGTCGCAATACTTGTTTTTTTTTTTTTTTTTGCTTTAAATTGTTTCAATTTGTTAATGTTCAAGTCATTCAAGTGTAAATAGATGAAATAAAGTTACCGTTAATCTCTTTCTGAAATTTTTGTAATTTGTACCATAAGGTCAGTCGCCTAGTGATATTGATCGATTAAAGAACTATAGATCAACGCAAGTGTTTTATTTCGATGAACTAAGCCTTTTCTCAGTTCACATATCAGTTCTTTTTCTTAATTGCATATCGTTGCGTATAAATTGCATATTGTTGCATATAATTAGTAAACATAGTTTGTTTGCTCATCAGACGTTGTACATATTCTATTCTCACGATATGCATAGTTAGTTTTCGTATGTACACCGTATGTTTAGAATTATATAAATTCGTTATTACCGTGCCTGTATTTTTTAAATGTCAAATCATTCAAAGTAACTTTCATCTCATAATGTACCACATGTTGTTGTTCAGTAGCGTAGCTAACATGCTATTGGCTAAAATTTTAGTTCATTACATTCAATAATTGTTCTCAATACACTCACATTTTGTTATAGTAAAATGCAAACTATTGTCGTAATTTACCGCTTTAGACAAAAAAAATATCTAATTGCTGCAAATAAACTCCTCAAGCCATTTTTTATGAGTGTACTTTAAAAACAAGTAGACAAATTCTATACAGATTGTATTTTGGGTACACAAGGATGGTTATTGAGTAATTTTGATCTAAGGACTTGTTTCCTCTATGAAAAACTGGTACGATGACGTCTTTTTTGAAAATGGTATTTAATTAAAGAAAAAAGAAATTTAAATTTAAATTTAATTTCGAAATAGAGATCAGAATAGGAAAAATATTTTGACTCAAATGAAAGCTAGTATTACTCGAAAGTTATAGGGTGATTCGAAAATAAACTTTTTACCTCCCGCACCACGAAAGCCGTTAAAATAATCATTTTAGAATGTATTACCTACGAAATCTCTACCAACCTTCACATCCTCAACTGCTTAAGTTTATCTCCCCACCTGCCTATAAAATTTTTTTTTCATTGCCTTTTAAACCTTTCAATAGCTGGTCGTCTGATCACTGATCCTGTATATATAGAACTCCTTTCAGAAGCATGTTTTTTTTTTTTTTTTTGACATACATATGTATATGTACTCTACAGTGTAATATGCCTTGAAACTGGTCGTGGTTGTGATGATGATAGCTGGTCATTTTAAAAACTTTAGTAATAGGTTCCGATAATATTGATATCACCTGGGCAGAGAGCTGCCGTACTTACTTGTATGGCTAAGGAGCCGATGTTTATTTTGAATTTCTTGAGGCAAGGTATCAGTTCCAAAATATTTAGAATAGTTTTGATAGGTCGCTGTATGCAGAGAGTGACCGTTTTTGGCGAATATCTGGTAGAGTATGGCGATGTTGATGTGGCAGAGTATGCCGATTTAATTGGAAATGGCAGGGTATGCCGATGTTTTACTAGATTCAACCACTTCAATTGACTGATTAACTCTGATTTTATTATTAACAATCAATCAGAGCTCTTCACACGCGATTTACGAAACAAAACGAATTATGGCGAAATTATAAACTGAAAATATTTACGTGCAGGCTTTAATTTTGGCCTAGCTTGCACTTATGTCTTTGATTCTCTTTACACCTTAATTCTTCGAGTAATTATTAACTTTAGGTTACGCGATGTCGAAAAAATTATTAACAGCTTGTTGCGCGACGGCATGCTCTGTTCTTGTCTGTTGTTTAGCAATTTTGAGATGTGTGGATTTAAGGGAATATGGAAGTTGGATGGGAGTGGGAGGTTGTGGAATGTTAGAGATATCTCTAGCTTGTTCTGGGTTGAAGACTTGCGTTTCTTCCAATATGATGAGAAATATCCCAAAAGTCCAGAATGGTCCAGCGTTCATAAATCCCACGATGATCGAGATGCTAGGACGGTGTCCTATTCACGATGATGGCTTCCTTTACTAGTGAAGAAAGTAAATCTTTCGCCCAGGTCATAAATGTTTCTCGTTTCCGAGTTGATAAGCTGAAGAGGTGATAAATAATGGAAGTTTTCAACTTGGAGATACGTTGAAAAGTGACTAATGAGGGGGTTTGGATGTTGAGAGATCTTCTCAAGTTGTTTGAGCGCGAGACTTAGGAGGTAGTACTCGATTGAAGTGATGTTTGCCCTATCGTACAAAAAGGTGTTGGGAAAGTAGTGTCCGTCAGGTTTCTTTTATATACCTGTACAGGCCCTTAGGATCTTTCTTTCGAGGGTGCTGATTTGCTTGATATAAGGTGGCGAAATGGTGTGCCAGTAGAGAAGCAATAGTAGATAATTGTGGGATCAGCTGTTTATATATAAGCAGCTTTTTATCTTTCGGGAGACGGTTTCTCCTTCTGATAATAGGGTTGAGTAAGGAGTAGGCGTAGCTGGCTTGTCTCATGATCAGCTGGGCGTGATTGTTGAATTTTAACAGATTATTAGAAGAGACGCCAAGATATTTGGTGCTCTTTGAAGGCTGAAGCTTTTGTTATTGACTTCGATTTCGATGTTGTTCGCTCGTGTGGTGAGATTGACTGTTCCACTTGTGGAGGGGATTTATTTTGATGCCCCACATTCTGTAGAACTCATTGAGTTTTAGAACATGTCGCTCAACTTTGGTAGCAGCGAAGTTAGCTGACATGGAGTGGGTGTAGGTAAGTGAGTCATCAGGATAGAGCAGTGTGGTGGAATTTGAGTCGTTGGAAGGCTTATCATAGGTAAAAACATTGAAGAGAGTTGGTCCGAGGACTTAACCTTGGGAGACACCACCACTGACTGAGACTTGCCTGAGACTTGGCACTCTCGATTTATATGTAGAAATTCCGAGATGAAAGAAAGCTTTATATAACCCGGGTGAGATAATGCGGGAACTCGAGGTTTATAATTTTCAAAATTAGCCCATTTGTCCAAATTGAGTCAAACGCTTTCTCTACATCAAGGAAGCAGCCTATAGTCTGCTCCCTTTTGTTGAGGGTATTTGTCGAATCGGAGAGGAATGTGAGCAAAGCGTGAAAGGTGGAGTGTTGGGGCTTGAAGCCGAATTGGGTGTCCTGCTTGATATTAGGTCGAAGCAGGTATTTTCTATGTGTTGGCGGACTAATTTCTCAAAACGTTTGCCCAGGTTGGACAGCAGAGAAATTGAGCGGAGCTCATTACGGTTTTTCGAGTTTCCTTTTTTGGGAATAGGGACTATGCGCGCGATTTTCCATATATCATATCATATATCTGATTAGGGCGATTTGAAAAGATGCTTTAATCATCCGGATTTAAGGACGTGTTTGTGGAGTTAAAGATTGTGGTGGAGAATCCCACTGCCTGAACAGTGAATTCATCAACAGTCGAGCCTACGGCGGTCCTAAAATTTGCATCGCTTAGAGATGAGTTGTCTTTGAAAGTGGATTGGAAATATTCCGCAAAAGCGTTGCATTTTTCTTGGGGAAGGTTGTAAGCGTTCAGGCCGCTTAAAATGGTTTTAGGGAGTTTTGCTTTTCTGTTGCAAACCCTGTTTATATCCTGAAAGCAGTGCGAACCTGGTCGAATTGAAGCCAGTTTCTTCCGAAACTCTTTATCGACAAATACTTTCGATTCTTGCATAATAATTGTTGACAAGCAATTTATTTGCGACAACACGGTTCTGTAGGCTGGGTAGTTACTATTATGAGTTCAGTGAAAATTACGGTTAAGTAATTTTCGAAGTTTCTGCCTAAATTTATATAATTTTTGCAGTTGAGTCGGGATGTGGAAAAGAAGGCGACATTTACTTCAATGGCTTTGTTGAGGAAGTCAATGTGGAAGTCAATTTCCAAGTTCGTGAGATTCCGTTGCGAGTCAAGGAAATTTCCTGCTAGGAATTGAGAGAGCCTATCTTGAAATTGTTGCCGTCTTTGAGTGAAGTTGAGGCTTGAGGGTCAGAAGTAAAATATTTAAGGGTGCGGTGGGAGTGATTGAGATCAGATTCAGCCATATGCGCTGTGCAGACGTAACTTCAGAATTGGAGTAGGAGATTAATTAGATTAGAGGTGGCGATATTAGAGTCCAGAATTAACCCAGATGGCGGGAAGGTCGGAGCTTCCTGCGAGACGACGACGAAATCATGGGTGGTGTTAAAGAGTAGCCAGTCATGCACTGCCTTGCCTGACGGACTTACAACAGAGTCATTCCACAACGGGTGCTTGGCATTGAAATCACCACCCAGCACCGTGTATGAGAAATTGTCCGAAATCCGAGCAATACTGTTTAAGTTATTCTGGATATCAGCTCCTCTGGCGTGACATCTATTGTATAGGGCGATTAGTAGAAGGCACTCCTTGCCTCGAAGTTTTAACTTGACAGCAATGCATTCCATATTGGAAAGGTTACTTATTTTTACCTCTTCGAATTTAAGATTTTCCTTAACGAGAAGGGCAGTGCCTAGAGTGGTCTCAGATTTATCCTGGCGAACGGAGTTTTATTGCTCAAAAGCTAACTTAAGTCTATCAGAAAAGATAGTCTAACGCTGCTCTTTTGCTGTGCTTTACCAGCGAATTGCAGTTAAGTGACATGATATTCAGCTTACTTAATTGCCTAGACATAGTCCAAATGCAAATTGAAGGTAATCTGTTTGTTTGTCCGAGATGGAAGAGAGCTTCCTGTATTTAGGAAGGAAATTATTGATTTTGCCCAAAAGGACGAAAAAGTCCCAGCCAAATAGAGACTTGGCTTTTTTGTGCAGAAATCGTCAATTTCTGACACTCTGGGTTTTCTAGGAGCTGCCATGGGGGCAGACCTAGGTGCTGCTTGAGGTTTGGGGGCTGTGGATATTACTGAATTGTTATTATTCAAAGTGTTTTTGCAGATTACCTGAGCGAAAGATTTACCTGGCTGCACGTAGTTCCTTGTGGCTTCCTTCACGAAGTCTTCACGTTGGCGACGTTCCGCATTCTTCTTGGCGCGGTGTTGTACGACCTCTTTATATTTGGGGCAACCTCTCTGGCTGAATGTCTTTCCGATTTGCAATTGACGTAGAATGGGTAACCTTCCTTCTCGTTTTCCCGCTCGCATTGTCCTGGTAAGTGTTCATTCTTACACTTCACACATCTGTAGTCGACCGCACAGAGGCGTGACAAAAAGCCTGGCGGCGCTTGCCCTGGGACATACCCGAAGCGCGATATTTCTCCCAGTAAAGGATCTGGTTCAGAAGGCGATTTATGGCCATGATGAATTTTATATCGTAATTACCTCCGAAATTACTTCCGAAGGAATTCTATTCCTTGCTCCTGGGCAATTTAAAATACGTCACAGAATTAATTGTGAATGCACGAAGTTTTTCCACGAGTGCTGCCTTCACATTCTCGGCATAGTATGTATGCTGAACTACTCTCAGCAGAAGTGTCATCATCCTGTCACACTTAGGCGTAATTGTGTAACTCTGTACACCGATGTCCCTGATTATGCTGAAAAATGCCTTACGGTTGGCCTGGTTAATTGGCTTGATAATGCACTTGGTGCCCTTTGAAGTCTTGATAAAACACTTTAGCGTTATTGCGACCTTATCAAGCTCGCAATGGAATGCTTTAACATTCAGGTTATGACAGACGATCGGAGGAGGTCGCAATGCCTTTTCACCGTGAGCCTTAGTAGCTTTTGGCTGTATTTCGAATTCCTTTCGATTACCCAGAATTTGGAAGAAACCACCCGTATGTTCCTTCCTGGGTGGTTGCTGTTTGGCTGACTCTGATGCCTTCCTTTTTGTTGGCGTTCCGGCTGACAGCGGCGAGGTCATTGGGCTCCTCCTAGTACTACGCTTCTTATTCTCTACGATGATGAAATTGTTTTCCTTCTTTTCATCGTCGGAATATGATGACTCAGATGTTGATGTCTCAACTGAGTCAGTGGACATATCTTCTACTTCGCTGGCTTCGTTGGGTGTGTAGTCAGGTAGCGAGGCAATCGCTAAAGAGGTCCCTGGCTGCTTCTTCAGTGTCGATTTCGGGTAGTCCCATTTCATATGTTTTGTACAGCCGTCTTAGGCTGTTCTCGACAGCGGCCCTGAGTGTCGCTTTTTCAGCTTCAAACCCCGGCTTAAAATTTGTGAATTTGTATCACTCATAATTAACACAAAATAAGGTGTCCTTTATACCGCACTTGTTTGTATTAGTTATATTTTTATTTATTTTAATGTGCCTGTATCACACTCACAACACTTGTCATACATTTTGAATGTATGTGTCTGAATATTAATTATGTGTGGATTTACTACTGCACTACACTTCAGTTATATGTGATTATGTGTGTCTGTATTACTACATCATACGCACGCTTCAGACAACAAACAAAACATTCGCGCATGTAATAATGCTGGAATGCCGTCGGAAAAATAATAATACACATAATAATACGGAATACAAAATTGTATTACGAGTATTCAGGAGGTTGTTGTCACTTTGAATGAATCACTATGACTCGATCTGATTTTATTAAGATAAGCGCCAGCTCTTTAAATAAAATTCAGTGATTCATATCAAAGCGATAACCTCAAGCATGGATATTCTAACAATTAAAAATTATGCTCGCATAGCGCAATTCTCATTCGTTGAAACTTTTTGATCAGGTCAAGCACTCTTATTTGGCATTTTTGTTTGTTTATGTTTACGTTTACCTTTGTTTAATTTTGTTGTCTGAGATCATGCTTTACCATAGGTATGATTACAATTTCAGTTTCATAAATGTAAACGTAAACGCATAATAACCAAATCGATATCCATTGATATCTAAAAACAGAACGGTCACAAAAATTACCATATCATCAACTTTTACTGTTGTTTGAAAACCCGAAAGTCTCATACATGTGAGTTTCACTTCCTCAGATTTTACTATTTATTCCATTCTCCCTTTCGAAGCCAGGATAATCCACTTTGTACTGAAATTAAATTGTGGAGGAGATAATCTTTTATGCAACGAAATACTCCCAAGAGATCTAAATAAGCTATTCCGGTAATAGACTCAATTATTTTGTACATTTGACATAAATTCATCTGATGGATAGATGCTAGAATTATGTTGAGTGGTTTCTAAATTTGGTTTATTTCATTACATGTCTGCAAGAGACATTCCCGTAACGTGAATAGAGGGAAGCCACTACATACATGTAGCTACATGAAAATTTCAATTTTTCATCTTAAGTTGTTTGGAATACGAAAATTCACTATGATATTTGTTAGGCATTCAATTCAATTTGAATGAGATGCTATGGTCTGAAAAGAAAAAAAAAAACATGGGTATGTGTATATAGGATGGTGGATGTAGAGCATAACAAAAAGTTCCATTTTATTTTGAGTCTTCGATTTCGGGTTATAAAATCTATTCATTGTGCGAAGGGGCGTAAAGATTTTCTTTAACAACCCATAGTCATGAGGTGCTAGTGGTCACGAGAATACGAAGCTAATTTGATTGACGAATGAAAACCCATGAATTGATTGGTGCGTGATTATGACACCAAAAGAACTGCCAGAATTAGTAGGTTTTTCGAAAACTTTGAGAATCCAAATATGTCGCTATATCTCTATGCGTACAATTTATGTTTGAAAGTTATTTATTTTAGAAGTTTTGACAATTTTTTTATTTTATACTTTTTAGTCATTACATTTTCGTTAAAAACTCTTATAGCGATATGATCTATCTGACATATTAATTCGCATCTACGTTCATTTGCGAATGATGTGGTGTATTTTTTTTCCTCTGCGTTAAGTTGTTTAGAAGATTGTCGTACTTTAATGTAAGCACAAAAACAAAATTGACATGAAAAAAACTAGCGCGATTCATATCAAATCAAAATCCATATAAAGGTTAAATATAGAAAATTGAAATGCTCCCATGAAATATGTAAAATATTAGGCTAAAGTGTTTAAAAGAAAATCAGCCCCACGCACCAACCCCCCCCCCCCCCCCCCTTCTGTACAGTAATTAGAAAATTACGAATCTTAAAGTTATTCGGGTGAGAAAAGTCTTCTATAAAGTTTCTTACAGAAGAAAAGAGAATATGTCATTTAATAGGACTCAGCAAGGGTTTTACTTTGATATGACACACTGCCCAGATTGGATAGCCCTCAGGGTGATAGCTACAACCCCCTCCCAGAACTCCTACAAACTCACATTTTTTACCCCATCGGAAACCTCCTCATTCACTCATTCTAAATCAAAAACCCTATGTAAATTCATCCAAGTTTACTACCCTAAAATTCTTTCGTAACTCTCAGGCACTGAAGAACAAAGTTATTTAGTCAGGTGTTTTTGAGTAGATAAAAGTTATTTAAAAATTTAATAAATTTCAGTAGAGGAGAGCAACAAGCTATGTGGAAATCTTTAAAAAGCTAGCCATAGGAGAAAACTGCAAAGAAGCACTTCGGTAGATCAATTGTAAAAGACAGCAGAAATATAGTAGAAGAACTTGATAAATATTTTATCAAGATTGTATAAAAAATTGATACTTCCATGCCTAACACAAGTTTTACTGATGCAGCTTTAGTTCAAAATACAGGAAATTACCTGTTAAAAGAATGTCAGTATCTGAGTTAAATTCTGCATGAAAAAAATAAAAAATGAATCCGACTATCATTATATAAACACAAGAGTGTTATTGAATTGCATGGATGAAATCGTAATTCATTTGTAAGTATGATAAATGACGCATTTGAAGATGGAATATTCTAAGACACATAGAAGGAGAGTCTAGTCATACCTGTTGAAAAGGTTAAAGGAGAGGTGTGAGGAATCTCGCCCAATAAATATGTTGCCGGTATATGAAAAGTACTTGAGAAGGTTCGCCAAACACAAATGGAGGAGTATGTTGAAACAAAGAAGTTTTAGTAGAGCAGCAATCTGGTTTCAGGAAAGCTCTTGCGAAACAGCAGTAAATTGTATGAATGTGGAGAGGTAGAAAATTATGGAGGAAGGATACATTATTATAGCTGTATTTATGGATTTAAAAAGATCGTTTGAGACGATTGATAGGAATATTATGATGAAAAAAGTTATTTTATGGAATAATGGGAGAAGTGTTCAGATTTTGTGAATCTTGTTTGAAAAATATTAAAAAGCGATCTAGATACGGGAATAAATTTAGGTGGTCTACAAGGATAATTTCAGGTGTTCTATTATTTGTTCTGTATATAAATGACATTCCAAATGTGTTAAAGCTTGTTTTATTTGCTGATGACACATTAATTTACATTCAGGGGAAAAATACAACTGAATGTGTAAGATTAATTGAAGCGGATATATTAAGACTTGGCTGAATATGAACAAACTAAAACTGAATGTAAATAAAATAAAATGTCCTGTAATGAGCAGTAATGAAACAGTACAATTGTGTGTAGGGTCAGAATATATTGACTACATTTGCAAGAAAAATTAAAAAAAAAATTGGTTTTCTCCGAAGAATCAAAAGTAAAGTATCAGAAAATTGCCTGTTACTATGACTATACTGCTCGTCTATAAGAGCGGAAGAAATGATAGACCGTTTACAAAAACTACAAGAAGGGGCCATGAAAATAATACTTTCCTTGCTAGAGACATTAAAAGTGGCTAGTGTAGGCAGAGATTAAAATATAACCTACTTATTTTTGTCTTTGGTGAAATATAGCATGTTTCCAAAATACCTGCAAAACCACTTAAATTATGTGAACGATACTATATATAATCTCAGAAATGCAGGAGATTTCAGAATGCCATTATATAGAAGGAATAGGACTCAAAATTCACTTATGTATAAGGGACTACAATTGTTTAATAGACTACCAAGTGAAATAAAACTAGAAAGAATTTTTTTCCGACTTAAGAATTCAATTAAAGACTACGTGAAAATGAATTTTAAATGAATTTCATTAACTTACTTTATTCTTAATGAATTTATATTATTAGACTTCTATGAAATTACATACATATAATAATGTTTATTTATTTATTTCGCTAAATGCTAGCTACAATGGTCCCAGGACACAATACTTAAATTAAAGCTAAATTACAGAACAATTATTGAAGATTTTTCTTAATTGAGTCTTATTAATATTAATATCTATCGAATGGAAATTCAAATTAAAAGTACAGCACATTCTAGCCATAGGCTCAAAGTGTCCATAGTTGGTGCGATGGTGTCGAGATCGTGAATTGAAATTAATTTTCTGAAGCATCAAAGGCATGTCGATGTCACCCTTCACAAGTTGAAATACAAAGCTAATATTATAAATTTTCCTACGAATCTCAAGAGTAGGAAGGTGTATTAAATTTAATCTTTCATTATAAGGAGGAAGATGAAGTCTATCCCTTCATTCAAGACCTCTTAGAGCAAAAAGTAAGAATATCCTTTGCACGCTCTCAATACGATCGGAGTTATTTTTGTAAGAGGGAGACCAGACAGGACTGGCATATTCCAAAATGGGTCTAACAAGAGTGGTAAAAAGAGCTATATCATCTAACCCAACGCTTTACAAAGTCTAACATTGAGTTTGCTATATTAACGATGTGATCTATGTGGAAGTTAAAGATGAGTTTCTAGTCAAACAATATCCCCAAGTCACATATTTTATCAACTTTTGAAAGTAATAACCCATTCATAGCATAGACAACATTCGAAGGGACTCGCTTACGAGAGAAAATGGTTACATTACGTTACATTTATCAACGTTTAAAATGAGAGAACTCTTTTCACACCATTCAACAAGTCTGTCCAGGTCATCCTGCAAATTGGGACAGTCGCAATGCAAGTCGATAGATTTATATAGTGCGTATATTAGCAAATCAATTTGGTAACTACAGAGGAAACATCATTTATGAATAATATGAAGAGAAGGGGCCGTAAGTGACTACCCTATGGAACACCGGAGTAAGTCGTTATTTCTTCAGATAGAGCAGAACGGAATTGAATCCGTTTGTTTGCGATACTTAGGGTAGGATGATAACCAGTTCAGCAACCAAATTGGTAAGCCTAAAGGTCTCAGTTTAAATAACAAAACAGAGTGAGAAAGATTGTCAAAAGCTTTGCTGAAGTCTGTATAAATACAGTGAGTTTCGTAACCACGCTCAAACGATTCGATACAAGTAGATGTAAACTGGAGGAAATTTGTTGTTGTTGATCTTCCCTTCATAAAACCATGCTGATGAGGATTAAGAGCTCCACTACAATGAAAATACAAAAATTCATATAAAGAAGCTTCAAACTGTTTTGGAATACACGAAAATTTAATAATAGGACGATAGTTGGTAATAAGCTCCCTTTTACCGGACTTTCCATAACTTAGGGAATTGACCAAGTTGCAGTGATAAATTAAACAAAAATGTTAACGGATAAAAAAGCATTCCACAGCAGTTCTTTAAGACATTAGGGGGTATGCCATCAGGCCCAGCAGAACAACCAGAGCCCAGCTTGGACATGGAGCCTTCAACAGATTTCTGATCAATAGTGAAGCATGGGATATCAACTATAGGAAGTGTCGTAAAGTAATTAAAATAAGCAAAATCTATTTGAGCGTCATATGTTAAAAATGATTCACTAAAGTAATCAGTAAAGAGATGAGAAATCACAGACGGATAATGAGTATAATTATTATTAAATACTAACACAGGAGGAAAATTATTAAATACCTTTTTGGTATTTACAAAATGCCAAAGTTGCTTAGGATCCGATCTTATTACATTTCCCATCTTTATTTCTTACGTTGCGCAAGCGTTTAAGCTCAGCATTGTACCAAGGAGGACACGAAGAGTCATTCTTAATACAAGAGAATGGAATACAATCATTGAAACAGTTAAACATAACATTGTAAAATTGTGCTGTAAGTTCATCTACATCATTATTGCTAAATAGAAAGTACCAGTTAGTAGAAGATAAATTAAAGTTAAGTAGATCCAAATTAGCTTTTTTATAATTAAAGGTGGGAGAGTTTTCAATCAACATACCACTAGGTACCCTGGAATCATTGCCCACTATCCCGTCCAAAGTTGGATGGTATGAATCAATTGGGACCAATGACATTTCACACGGACGAACCATACATTTCGAAGCATCCGAGGTAAAGACCAAGTCCAAGCTTTTATTACGGTTGTTCTTTACATCATTTACCTGAGAAAGACCCTTTGCGGTAATCTCATCCAGGAAGATATGCGCATTGCCAGAAGATGTACTGGGGACCAGGGAACCCTCATCTTCAGAAACTTGCCATTGAACAGTAGGAAGATTGAAATCACCAAGGAATATAATATCAGCCGTGTCTCGCGCCAGCTCGAACACATATTGCACAGCAGCAGCAACGGCATCGTATGAAGCAGACGGACTGCCAGGAGAAATGTAGACAGCTAGAATATACAGTATTTTTGTCTCAATTGTTATACTGATGCATAGGAATTCAGACAGGGATGGATTTGGAATATCTATCTTGGAAAAAATGTAAGAAATCTTTACCGCGATATGAATATCTCCTCCGAGCACAGAAATGTCATCAGGATTTCGATCACGTCGAAAAACTTGACAGTCATTGTCCAGTAATTCAGCATCCGAAAAGGAATTATTAAGCCATGTCTCCGTTAAAATGTTGTTACAGCTTTTATTCTAATAAATAGTTTTTCTAGCCTACTCTATTCTATTCTATTTCATTCTATCCTATTCTATTCTATCCTGACAGACGTCGACTTAAATTAGTTCCCAGATAAACTACCGTTTATTTAGGAAGGTAGCCTCCCCGATAACACTCAAATTCAGCCATTATAAAGGAACTGTTCTTATAAGAAATTATTAATACAAAAATCTTTATAGGAGTTTCCAAGACCTGTTTAGATACAGGCGCGCGAGAACTGAGTCATAATCTATAATCCCATAAACCACAGATATCTCAGTTGTTTTCAAAATATTTCCTGTCATTCCGTTTTATCTCAAGTTAAGAAATTGTCGGTAATAATTTATCGATGAACGCAAACTAAATTGTTTTGCGGAACAGTTTAGGAAGTGACTTGGAAAAAATCAAACCTAGTACACGAACAATCGAAAGCAACAACAAAGTCTGTTCTACCATATATGAAGCCAAAAAACTCTAAAACTATATAGAAAAAAACATGTCACGGAAAATATGTGATGCTTCGAATGACTCTTTCGAGGACCATTCCGAGCCTAATGCATAATCTACAATGCATGGTAAATCGACATCGTACAAATGACATGGGTTCTTGTGTTTGCTTCCCACTCTTACATTTGAAAATTCTTGCTCATAGAAATATCTGTTCTATTTTTATCATTTGAAGACATGACAAGAAAGTTTTATATAATTTGTCTTGTTTCATTGCACTCTACACAACAGTTACTTTGCTATATTCTTATATAGTAAATTATTGAAACCAAATCTTCCTTTAATGTAATTCCGCAAGAAAATCGAGAAAGCAATTACTATAACTGACAGATCAACAGCTGCTTAATTTGGCAAGCTTACCACTTGATACATATTCCGTGCATTTATTTGAAATCTTCAGCAAACCATTTCGTTTTGGTGACGTTGCCTTACCATGCATTGTAGATTAGGCATTAGGCTCGGAATAGTCCTTGACAACCATTTTTCTAAGCGTAAACGAATCCACGGTAAAAATCTTCTTCAGTGTGAAGAGCCTCGGTAACTCAGTGAACGCGCTGTCTACCTACCATCACAGAGGACTTGACTTGGGTTCAATTCCTATCTCTATACGGTCCTGCGTTTTACCTCTTAGAAAGTTTTCTTTCGAGTTTTAAAATTTATTCTATTTAATATGTACTATTACTCTTGCGGGGTATTAAATATCTGTATGGTATCGACAGTGAGTATCACTAAAAAACAAAAAACTTCCATAACAACAATCAAAAAGTTTCCTCCAATGCGGTGAACTCACTGACATAAGATAAAATGGTCTGCTGATACTACTGAAATTGCTTACATTATGTGACATTATTATCCGATCACTTTTCTATAGTTGTCTCTTTTTGGTTTAACTACTTTATTCCGCGGAACTACAACTAATAAGTTTTATACAAAATACACCATAGTCCAGTATCAGTTCAATGGGTTTCCAATATAGAATAGAAATAGATGGTAATACAATATTTATAATCCTTTCTCAGTCCCCCATACCTGCTTTTAGGGACAGACAGACAAAAATTGCTTAATTTTATTTCTTTAATAATCAAGTTTAAGAAATATTTGATATTGTTGGAGATAAGATTCCAAGAATAGAAATAATTTCGAATGTAATTTGGTGAACTTTTAATATGAATAGTAAAGCGAAAATAAAACTTGAATAAAATAATTGTCACACCCCTGTCAACAAAAGCTGACCCATATGAAATAGAAAATCAGGCTGTCCATTTTATATATGTATGTCAGTGGGTGAACTTTTCTTAAATGTTCCCAAAGTGATTGAAGAAAGAAAAAAGTGTGAATGTATGTATAATCCACCAATATATATAAAAAAAAAATCTACACTAAACCTATCTAATCATATTAAGCAATTATAAAATCCTACCTTTTATAGTTTTCGTCTTCCTTGTTGTAATACAATCATATTAAAAATCCCATGAATAATTACTACTTCCAGGAAAGTGGAAAAACCTAGGCATTTTTTCAATATATTAGAAAAGTTTTTGAAATAAATAACGGTATTTATGAAATGTGTGTGTAAAAAAATCAAAATTTTGGAAATATTTGAGAATATTTTAAAGATGCTTATTTAAAAAATACATAGTAATACACTTTTCAATAGCTACTATTCTTGGCTGTTTAATAAGCCAACAGTAACCAAAATCTATAGTGTGGTTCAAAAGTTATACTCATTTATTCCCATCAGGGTTCACGAATATCTTCAACTGGCCACAACTTCTCAAGGAAGGTATCTAGCGGTGTTATGTGGAACAATTTTTGATCAACTTACCATAAGGAATGGCGTGGTATACCGGAAGCTATCTTGATTTGAATCACCCGTATATATATATACAGGGTGTCCCGTAAGTCGACGTCAAGCCGGAACCGGTTGATAGACCAAATCGTAACAGTTACCAAAAAAATATAAAAAAAATCTAAGTCATGTATTTTTCAAATTATACGCATTTCTTTTGTTTTCGAGAAAATGTACACCTTGTGATGGTTTTTTAGCTCCTGTTGCTACAAATCTTTACTTTTTTTCAATTTAATTTTTTTTTATGTAATCCTGAATAGACTTATGTAACCTCTTGCTTTAAGTTGTAAGCCAACTGCTCCAGCTTGGAAGAAAATGTCACATTTTGCCGAACCAACAATATAAAATTAATAATTCGTTGAACTTTAACTGACTATACTGAAAAAAAAAATGTACTACGCCAATTTGGCAAGTAACGTTAAAAGTTGACGCATTTAACAAGGAATCTAAAATGGTATAACATTTGCTACATTATTTCTCAGATTACGAAAAAAAAAAGTTATTTTCCTCAAGAAACCCAGTTTCGAAAAATTTCTTTTCACCTACTAAAATTGATTCTAGTGTAGCCAAAGCGTGCCTTAGGACCGTAACTTCAAGAGTCTAGTTTGAGTGAGACGGAGAGACATTGCATGAAATGTGAGGGAGCAAGATAGTGACGCTAGCTCGTCAATTCATTGAGTTTTTACAAATGTGCATTGTCCACTCTGCAGAGAGGGCCGATTTCCAAACCAAGTACATGGTGAAGGAAGAAGTTCCTTATCTTACGAGGACGTAATACTTCAAGCCGTTGAAGAAGGAGTGCCCAAATGTATAGCTCACCGAATATTACAAAAACATAAGCTCCACCCATACCATGTACATCGAGTACAAACGCTGCTACCTCGGGATTATCAACCTCGGGTTGCGTTTTGCCAAACGATGCTACAAGGACAACGGGAAGATCCGCGATTCTTCGAGAAAATTTTGTGGTCGGAAGAATCGACATTTAAAAAAGACGGTTACATGAACCTACACAACTTACACGAGTGGCACGTAGAAAATCCGAATTTAATGAGACAAAATAGATCTCAATATCTTTTTAAAATAAACATGTGGACCGGAATTTTAAACGGAAAAGTCATAGGACCTTTTAGTTGCCAGAGGTCTTTAATGCTGAAGTTTATTTAGATTTTTTGCAAAACCATTTACCTAATTTACTGGAAGATATGCCACTAAGTATTTACAAAGAGAAGTGGTATCAGCAAGACGGCTGCCCAGCGCAATATGCCCTTTCAGTTAAAGAATTTCTCAATGAAGAATATCCGGACAGATGGATAGGGTGGTCTGGTATGATCTCGTGGCCTGATCTAAATCTATTAGATTTCTTTTACTGGGGAGCAGTAAAAGAGAAAGTTTATAAGAAGTCAATTGAAAATTTAGCTGAGTTTCGGCAAAAAATTACGGAAGCAGTTGAATTTGTCAACAACGGAAGAATTGCCCGTCTGATAACCCCATATTTTTTAAGATGTCGAGCTTGTGTAGGAAGGAAGGCAGTTTGAACATCTTTTGTAAATAATAAATCTTAGCATCCAAATAATTGGTGTTTAATTTTAAAATTAAGGAAAATTTGTTCTAAATTTAACAAAAAGGTAGCCTTGAAAGTATCACTATCTTGCTCACTCACACTGCATGGAATGACTCTACGTCTCATTCAAGCTAGAATCTTAAAGTTACGCTCTTAAGGCAAGCTTTGGGCAAAGTTTACCTAATTATTAGGTAAACTTTGCTTTGGGTACACTAGAATCAATTTTAGTAGGTGAAAAGAAATTTTTCGAAACTGGGTTTCTTGAGGAAAATAACTTTTTTTTTCGTAATCTGAGAAATAATGTAGCAAGTGTTTTACCATTTTAGAATCCTTGTTAAATGCCTCAATTTTTTAAGGTTACTTGCCAAATTGGCGTAGTACATTTTTTTTTTTCAGTATACTCAGTTAAAGTTCAACGAATTATTAATTTTATATTGTTGGTTCGGCAAAATGTGACATTTTCTTCCAAGCTGGAGCGTATGACCGCACATACGAGAATCATGTTTTTTTTTTTTTTTTTTTTTTTTTTTTTTTGCTGCTCCACATGAATTGAAATATTAACTTTGTCGCTTATGGAAGAACGTATGAGAATTACTTTTAAGCAAACATATTCGATATACAGTGCAAAGTGCGAAAACTGTCATTGTGCCTAGAGGAGCTTTACTGACTGATCATCAAAAAAGTGTCATTGACGCGTTATGGAGTCATGGCGCTTCAAAACGGGAAATCACCGAGAAAATTGGTTAATAAGACCATTTTGTCAGGAATTACCTGAAGAACCGGTTCTAGGTGTTACCCAGGAAGAAGAAAAGTACTAGGAGAACGGGATTTGAGAAGGATTTGCCGTGCTTCGTCCAATTCAACAATTTCTTTGACTGAACTTAAAGTAAAATGCGGGATTACAGCTCATAAATCAACGCAGTCCGAATATTGTCAGAGAGATTATGCAAAGCGACACGTCTTGAAGTACACCAGAAGCTCGCGCGTGTCACGTTTGCTCGCGCTCATATTGTACAAAACTGGAGTCAGGTATGCATATGATTAACTTAACTTAACTTTTTTAGGTGGGTCCTTGATGATGTGGGGCGCCTTTAGTAGTCATGGAACTGTAGAATTGGCCTTACCTTCCTGCCGTATGAACAGCCTCGAGTACCAGGAAGTCCTTACACTAAAGCTCCTCACATATGTTGCGCGAGTTACAGGAACAGCATAACATATTCATAAAATAACAACTTCAAAAAGATTAATCATTACCCATTTAATTCACAAAAACTTCATAAAAACTTTTTGCTAACATAGTTGAGAACGGCTCACATAGGTAAGCCGACACCACAAAAGTTCCATAGACATTCAGACACGAGTTTCCTGTAAAAGCACTAAGCTTGCATTTTCTATATTGTTATAGAAGTAGAATTTAGATTTTCAAAAGTAAGTTTAAAAACAGTTGTATAAGAAGTAAGCGGTGAATAAAAGTAATTTTTCTTTAATATCTAAAAGCGGGTTTTAATTATTTTTTTTTATAATCAACCCTGTGAGTATCATAACTCATAACGCTACGATAGACATCAGTAACTCCGCAAAAATCTGGTTCTTGAGGCACAACATAAACCTTCTCAGCTGGCCGGCTCGTTCTTATAATGTAAACCCTATGGAGAACATGTATAGGGATGGATAGTTCGAGCAGTTTATAAAGATGCTAAGCAATTTAGATACCGTTGAAGCAGCTTGGCTAACCTTAACTCCAGAAATGTTGAAGTCCTATGTAGAATCAATGCCAAAAAGACTTCTGGACATTGTAACGAACAATGGTGGAGCTACTATTTATTAATAAAAATCAGTTACTACTTTTTGTGCACTTTCATTATTGTTAAATTAAGTAAAGTTATCTGCGTCTATAATAATGCTACACTCTTTTTACATATTTCTATCGAATTACTCGAAAAATTTATATTGGTGTCAGTGATAACAAGAGTGAAGATTTCTTTTGCCATCACACATATCTCTCTCTTTTGATACAGTGTGTCTATAACTTTGCAACGCACTGTATTAACCCGTGCACGTAGTATGCTTAGGAGTAAGTTGAATTACGATTTATAACGTACCATAAATAAACCAAAAGATCAGAAAATATTTATAGTGTCGCGATTACTCCAGGTTTCTTGGTCTATCGTCGCTATGAAAGGATCACTTCCAGAATTTTCAGGTAATTGTTTATTCCGCCTTCTGAACCCCGCCGTATCCTCGAACTAGCATGTGCGTATAACCGGAAACGTAACATAATTTATTCTATTTGCATCTGGATAGTTGTAAGTGGCTTGTAAAATAATGTTTCTGGAGTTCCAAGATAACTGTTTTCAGCGTTTTCATTTTCGTCTTTCGATGTGAAAACAACTTTAAGCAAAACAATACTTTCAACTTTTTGTTGAACTCTAATATTGTTCTTATGTTGATACAAGTTAGGCGATATGTGTACATACAACTTATAGTAATGTAGTAAACAGTATATCTGAAGAAATGTAATCAGATGGAGGATTTCTAGTTTGCTGCCTTATATTTTTAATTATGTATAATGGATCCTCCCGAAAATAATCATCTATCAAAGTAAAATAAAAAAGTTCAGTACTTACTTACAACAAGTTTGTAAACTTCAGAAGCCTTTTTACCAGAAAAGTCCAATCCTATGTTAATTCCAGAAATTTTTTCATCGAAGAGTGGGCTCCGTAACTTTTATCTCAGGAATTATGAGAACATATTACATATGTACCTGTAAATGGTTCACCTCCTTTTTGGGAAGAATTTTCAGTAGATGTACCACTTGCTTTCTAATTTGAATTGCAGTAATTCAATGTAGCCAAAATGTAATCTCAGAAAGGACGAAAAGGACATAACCAAAGATATCATTTTTCTTGTGCCTTTTTCGAGAAATGTGTGATGTAAACAATGTATCAGAAATAAATACGAAAATAATGTATGATGTAAATCAGTTCAAGAGGTCGATCGAATATTACAAAACAAGTACACGCAACCTAGATAAATAATGGTCACACAATTATGTTGCCACTAGGAAGCGACTTGTAATGTATCGATGCCTAATTGTTGAAATCACAAATCAACAAAAATGAATTAAGCAATGCCATGAAAGTAGGTGAGTGCCAGTATCGCGAAATGATTGGGAAAGTTCCGGGGCAGCCTGAGTTTTAGAATATGTCGAGTTTTGATTAAACCTTCGATAGGTTAAGAACGCGGCGTTATTGTACATTATAAAGTATATAGAGTAAATAAAGTAGTGGTTTTTATATTATTTCGGTGGTTTATTTAAATAATTTCATCCCTAAATAAATATCCATTACTATAACTATTTTCATTAGAACTTCGAGAAAAATGCAAAGGAACACGGTGCATGGAGTACAATGTAAGACCTTATATCTCGATAATAAAGGGCTAAACTAGAATTTGCAATATAACACTTTCGTTTTAGTTTTATTTTCGATATTCAAAAATGTGATCTATATGTATCTTTAATAAAGACGAAAAAGATTTTTTTTTAATATATCCTTTTCCATGCTTATTCTTTGTTGCTAAAAAATATTTTGACTCAAGTTTTTATGATAGCTGATGAATTAAGGAAGTTACTTAGATATGATTTGACTCAAGAATTAAAACATTCTGATATATGAGCTGACGAATTTTTCTATATTTTACATCACTCTAAATGTAAGTCATAGGGTTTATTACTGTGTAAAGGTGTAAAAGTGTAAATTTGAAAATGATAATTATATGAAATTTCTCCACATCTGATTAAGCTTAAAGGATTCATACAAAAATTCTTTTTTCTTGTAAGTCTTTTCATACATATCTGTCTAAAGTAAAATCAATAAGTCTTTCATACCACGCAAGTACGTACATACATCCCATCTGTCCCATTCTGTTTTACTCGTTTTACTTTCTTTTTATGTAGAAAACAAAACAAAAGAACGAAAAATCCAAGCTAAAACCAATCTAATTTCCTTTATCGCAAAATATCCTGGTTCTTTCCTCCTTATTACAGTCGCACATGAAATTTTATTATTAATTTTATTTTTCACAGGACGTCAGAGCAACTTTCGTCAAGAATTTCTCATAACGGAGACATTTCATATATTTTTCAATTTGCTTCCCGGTATACAACGAATATTAAAAAAATATTAATAATTAAATGAGATTTACAGGAGCTTAAGTCTTATGCGGGCGACGCAGTGTTTATTTATGAATCCACCACCACACCAGTCGTGTTTTTCTCCATAGGCTGGTCGCTGCTTCCGTAGTCTTACTAACTGTTTTTCAAAGATTTTTATCCCTTCATATTTTCCGGTTGTTATTGCAGGAAATTCGTGCAGGCAGGCAAAAACGCTTTAAGTCTTACCATGGAATATTATTGTTGTGAAGTGAAATGGAATGAAATATTCTGGGCACGTATTAAGCTCTGAAATTGTAAAAATTATGAGAATTTTCAGGGAGCTTTTGACTTATTAAATATATTCGCGTCGCAGGCGGTCAATAGGTCATAAGTTAACTTAAAAATATGGAATTAAGATTTTTTTGAAGTAAACATTAAATTAGATTTAGTTTATCTTTGTTCTTTTCGTTTTCTATAAAAGAGTAAAAAGCATAAATAATTATGCTTTGATGTACTGCATGCACTTACATGCATGGTTTTTATATGAAGGAAAGTATGAGGTAAGGAAATTATGAAGAAAAAGTAATTCCGAGCTGGCGAAAGTTTTTACAGCAAGACGGCAAAATCAATCAACAACATTTTGGTGCAAATCGATTTTCGTTCTGGGGGACATTTTTAATATCCTAGATGAATTCATACGATTTACCAAGTCTGTTATTCGGTTCGTAACAGATCCTACTCATGTACATGAAGCAAAATTTATTTTGTGATTTTTCAGTTTCTATCTGTCAAGGTCGCGTGTCAGAACGATAACAGGAGAACACATTGCTTTGGGTATCTCAGATGTTGTAAATACTTTTGACATAGCTTGATTGTGAGAGGAGATTTTAATATTATACTGAGGGAAAATATGCTTTTACAAATACGAGGAGCAGAGAAGGTAATCTTAGGCGGGAATATATGTAATTACTCTCATTTGATCTTTTTATTCTGTATTGTTACACAAGGCTATTCTTAGCCCCCACCTTTTGGGGCTTTATATAAAAATTCTGCTTTTGATATGATATTATGATTCATTTTTATGCTGGTGATGTTCAAGAGTCTATATAAGCCGTCTGCCTCTGAAGTTTTGATAAAAAACCTTGCCGAGGAGGATAGCTAACATCTCAATTGTTTATCTAGATTTCAATAAAGGATTCTCCGTTAAGACCCTGAGTGAAAAGAAAACGTTGTAGGTCTAGGTGTCCTTTCTGAACAAACCATTCTATAAATTTACGAAATTACAGAATTTGTTGCTCAAGCAAAAAATATCAGATAAGTTTTATCAATACTCAGACTGTCATAAAGTCGCTTGATTTGGCCTCTATTCTTTTAAATAAGTAAAACAAATGACACGATAAGCTTTCCTCACTAGGTAGTTAGTACGGGTTAAGTCTCCACTGCGTTACAGGTGATAAGAATATAGAAAGGAATGAATTGCCGAATTGGTGAGGTAGAGCTCGATTAGGGAATTATTTAAATCAACTCCTTATGAGAATGCTAGTCGCTTAGTTTAATTATAATCTTAAGCGAATTTTATTTAAAAATTATTATTTTGCTTATACATATGCTCATTAATACTTTTGTATTTTGTAAATTAAATGTGTTAGTCTGTAAGATAATCGCATCCGTAGAGATATGAATAAATAAATAAATAAATAAAATCAAACTTGAGACAGAAAAACCTTAGTACCTGCATTACATTCAAAATTATATGATCCGAGTATAATCAAAGTTGTTTTACTTACGTCCTTCTTAATAGGACTCGTAGCGAACTTGCTAAGCTCATAGAGATTAGCATATACAATTACTTGGTGAGTATATATATGTACATACAAATGTCATCAGATATTTTGCTGCTGCTTTTATAACAAACCCACACACAACCCCAAGCATACACAAATAATTTACAACAAATTTAAGAGCTAACCTTGAAAATTGGTAAAATCAAGTATAACTCTTTCCTGCTATACAAAAATTTAACAGATATCGTTTGTTTGATTTAAATTCGCAATTTTACAGAGGTAAACGCAATCCAAACGATTCACCTCTACCTTTTCAGGTGGCTAATGGTACTTTTAAGATTGTATTTTTAAAAAATGCAGAATGCGAGTAGCATATGCGAATAAGTTCTGATAATTTTTTGTTTGCTATTGTTTGCAAATATTTTTCATTAACTAAAGCAATTTTTAGTGTAATTTTTCCGCATGAACTTTTAGTTTTTTTCAATTTTTGTGGTAGAATGTGCCAATGATGCAGTTCACAGCACCCAAAACTAATTTTTAGTGGCTTACAAATATTCAGAATTCGTTTAAGGGCTTCAAATAATACCAAAAGTACTCTCCTCATCATTTGAAATCTCAGATCAATGATCGAATGTTATGCATCACTAGCACAGCATCTCATAAATTTGTTTGTATGTTTGTGTATGTAAAAATCTCATCAATAACAATCTTGAGTTCCCCTCCAAGAAATCGCTAAAGAATATTTGTTGAAGGTAAATCAACCATGCTATCTTTGTTTTCCATTTTTCAATGTTTCCGCACTGTTAGTGCCAAATGTAAACCGAATTTCCATTTTTAAAAGTACTTCAATTCATCTTTTATACACGAAATTGAAACAAATGATTCGCGCGTGAAATGTGCAGAAGAATTCAGGAATCTGCTGTGAATTACATAACTAAAGGAGACGCTCACGTTTGTGATGGCTTAGCAATTGATCTGAGGGACATTAGGTAACTAGTTACGTTTTAAGCGCTCCTCTTCTGCATAGTTCATTAACAATTTAAATAATGGTGGCTTTAGCAGAGGGAATTAAAATGTGGAGGTTGTGGATGTCTATGTTCAAGAAAATTTAAAATTAAGATTTTAGACTTTTTTTTCAATTCCACTTTTTTTTTGCTTTATATGAAATTATCGGAGATTTAAAAAAAAAGTTAGTAGTAGTTTAGTTCTGGATGCTTAGGTTATTTTTTCATATCTGTCTTAGGTGAGGAATTTAAATTTATAGTTCTAGCCACATTTTTGAGTTAAACTATGTTTGTGAAATTAGTTTTAAGCTGGGTCCTATCCGTTCGCTTGAAATTTTGATTTCAGACTTTTTGTAATATTTTTAGATTCTAACTAACTTCTTTGTGAGGTTTGTAATAAATGAAAGCTTGTCAATAATAATAAAATTTACGTTTTCGTTTTACTAGTCTGAATGAATGACAGGAGTTAGTAAAATAATTTACAAAACTCTGCGTTTACTTAGTTAGTTAGTTTTTTCCTTATCTGGAGTTCCACAAGGATCTATTGTAAGAGGAATGCTCTTTATATCCACATATCAAGACGCATCAAAATCCTTTATTTTTTTGCCGATGATGCTCAAATGCATGCATGCACCTGAATAGATCAACTTCAGACAACCTTTCTTTGTTTGGTAAGTTTTTACTGGTTCCAATATGATTGATCGATTGACAAGCAGTATACACATGTAGTACTTCTAAATTACAACAGCCTAGTTGAAATTACTATGTTCCTTTATTTCTAATACCCTATATTATATAAATGTGTATATAAATGTTAAATGATTACAATTATTCATTAGTTAAAACTTGCTAATTTAGAGATCATATTTCAACAGCAAACACAGTAAAGATCAATTTAATAGTTAGACCGATATAGACTACTTAATTCAGCGTTTTCAGATTTTCTTTCTAAACATGGAGTACTTTCGAAAAATATTTCGAGAAATCTATGTAAAAGAACTAGAAATAAATATGCTTTAGATCTCATCTTAAAACCTCAAATTTAAAATTTCCTTTTCCTATATTTGATATCTAGGTATTTGGTAAAAATGATACAGACAGGAGAACATACGTTTTGGATTGAAATAAATTCCGTAATTTTGAAAATAGTATTCTCCCTATTTGAATATAACATTATTTTCGAAATACGAATCTAAACGATCGAAGTTGGATTTATTTTAAAACTTGTGTTTACAAAGGTGAGTATGGACATACAATTTAATACAAATTTCGAAAATATATTGAACAAATTATGCGGTTCGAAATAACAGATTTTAATTTTTGTTGGCTGTTAAATGGGGGAGGGGAGAAATAAACATACTTGTTTTAAATCGAGTAAGAAAGGGTATTGAATAGAATCTGTTGTTTAGTAGGTAGTGACTGTTTGACTTGTTGCTTTGTATGTATTACGATCGTAGAACGATCTCCTTAATTGTCTTCACTTCGTTGTGTCATAGTTAGCTTCAAATTGCAGAAATAATTGTTAGTGATTTTCTTAGTCATTCACTAAGTATTCAATTTCGACTAAGAATACGAGCCGATAAAAAAGATTTGACATTGGATTGGATTTTTTCACAGAGCCTAATCAAGTCTGCGCGCAAACTTTAACACAAAATTTTCTAATGGAGGTATGGGTATGACTATTGCCAGATTTGAGTTTAGTTTAAAAAATCATGCGTCCTGGTATTTTTGTGGTTTATTGCAAAATTTCGGAAATGCTGCGATAAATTAAACATCTAAACATATGCTTTTTTTGCGTTTTCTATGCAATTTACCAAACATCAATGCTGAATTTCTCATTCTGGCAAGCATTCAAACATTGGAGCAACAATTGATAAACTAACGGCTGTAGATCACATATGCGACCATGTAGCTTTAGGTAATTTTATTGGGCAAACAGTTGGTTGGTATAGCCATTACTGCATTCTCTTCAACTTGTTTTATACAACAACATATGTAGCTAACATCGCGTGATCTATTCACTAAAATTCACGTACTGTATTATATAGTCTTTCTCCGCTATGGAGAGATGACATAGGAGTACCTAAACAATACATCATTTCAACGTCAAAAGCGTGATACTTTTCTGTTCATATTTCTGCAACCATTTTTTTGTTTATTTATATATTACTTATTTATTATATTTTTATTATTTTTAAATATTATTTTTTTATTATTTTAAATATATTAATTTATTTGCAGGTGAAACGCTATCTACACCACACTAGCTGTGACCTTTTGCATATGACAGAACAGTATTAGATATTTATTTATTACCTTAGAGTGAAAGGATCACTAAAAATTTAGATGTTGATATTAATTTTGTAGAAAACAAAATCTGTACAAACGAAAAATCTCTGAAAAAGAAATTACTTTTGCAAAAGAAGGTATTTCGTATCAGCAGGAACCGTATACTCATCAGTATGGCTTGGTTCATGCCTGCCGTATACCCAAAAGTAACAGACAATGTGCATATGATGACACATAACGATTACAATGCCATCTGGTTATAACAAAAATTAATCAAAAATTTTATTTTCATCAAGATTTTAAAAAAGGAGTAAAACAATCCAAGCTATTTGTATGCATACCTATTAAAATCCATTCATTGGGTTTTAACTTTAATATAGATGATTTTATAAGCTCTTGCGAGAATAGGAGCGGAACTGTTTTATTGATACTTTGAACCTGCATTATTTGTGAAAAGACTGCACGCAAAAAGGTTTCGTGAATTATCAATGTAAACGAATTCAATAAAGACTTTTTATGTGGGTACTTATTTACTTTGAAAAATTTGCTTTCAACAGTGAATATTGTCCTTGGGAGCGATTATAGAAGAATGAAAATTCGCTGCCATGGTAAATTCTAAAAGGAACCTACATATACATAAATACGTAGGTATATATATCTAAAACATTTGCTTTTCAGAAATAAATTATTCATAAAGTAAGAGGGCTATAATTAAACTTTTCCTAAATATCTGAATTGGGTGTAGTACCCACATAGATGTTGAGTTAAAATTAAACTTTGTAAACTGAATTTAGTGGAATTTATATGTAACTATATATGTAGAGACTGTGAATTTGGTTGCTGATTATGACGGATGGATAAATAGATGGATATAAGCGAAATTCTTATTCCGATGTAAGGTGATTCGTAGTAGAGGAAATTATATTTAGAGTTAATTGCTAATTCAACCATCATTATAAAAAGTTTTCCTTTTCAGGTGCAAGTAGTTCTAATATTTAAATGTTACCTTTAAAATAACAATTTCATAAAGGCTCGAAATTGTATAGAACTACAAAATTCAATTCAGTTCTGCTCATAATTCGTAATAATAAGTTTCATTCCATGACAGCAATCATAAGCAAATATAATTTCAAAGAATATCGTGAAATTTTCTTCTGTATATACACTAGCGGGGAAAATAAAAGTCATACAATGAAAAGTTTTGCAGAATTTGAAAATTGATAGTAAAAAGGACCAAGGAAGAATCAGAGTATGATTTCTAAGTAGAAACGCTAAAAGAAGGTATTTAGAAATTTAGAAGAAGAAAGAAATTCGGCGAGATCTTCGAGATCTTTTTCTTTCATTATTATTATTTTTTTACCAAAATATTTATTTGATCGATATATTTCTTTATTAGCTCTTTATACTATCCCCAACGGTTTCCCAACTTTTTTAGTTATGTTTTAAAAAATAATATTCCAAAATTTCATACCTTGCAAAATAGAGGCGTGTTTGTTTCAGCTTTTTCATGCAGCAATTTCTTCATGTTTGGAAAGAGAAAGAAGGCGAAGGGACGGAACAGTTTGCGACGTGAAATTTGATACATTGTCGCGATTAAAGAAAACTTGTTTCTTCGCCATATGAGGTCGTGGTTTCATCAATTCAGGGTGAAACCGTTTTAACAAAGGCGCATAATAGTAACTGCCTTGCAATGGTTTTCCCTTTACCCGATAGTAAATGAATAATCTTTTATTCGATTATTGTGGTCGATCGTTTATGGAACAATTTTTGCCTTTTTTCTCAGAGAACGTTGAGCGAAACAAAAATCCACTATTTTGATTCCTCTTTTTCTGTAATATGATAATGGATTTATGTTGCATTAAGATTATTACATAACGTCGCAAAACTAACATGGATTACACTTGAACATGTCGAAATGGTCGCGGGGTTTCGCTTTTAGTCAACTGTAAAAAATATGTGGAACCAATTTCGCTGCCATCGCTCTATCTTATATCAATATTTTTATGCAAAATATGAAAACTATTTTTGTTTAAAATGTTTACTATCTTAGCTATTTCACGTATCTTATTTTGACGGTCATCCAACACATAATATCATAGATTTTATTAACAATTCTACTGTTGTGATATCATGCTGGTAGGGCTATAACGACAATTCCATGCCTAGGATTTTTTTTTTCACACAAAAGGCAGTAGTTTTCAGCACATGCAATTTTATTTATTATAGCGAAAAAATCTTATCCAGTTTTGAACACTATCAAAAATTATTTATTTGACGATCTACTTGGAAAATGGCAGAACAATGTGAAAATAAAATTACTCTTACGATTTGACCGTCATCTTTTATCAAATTTACTGGTTTATCAAATAGGATCCTCTCAGTGCATTTTTTCTAATTTTCCAATGCAATTTTTATCTCAATAAATACATTATTAGATTTGAAACATTTCTGAACTTTGAAATAGTAATACTTTCGAGTCCATTTTCTGTTAAGGTTATGTAGTTTTTCCCAACTATGAAATTAAAATAAAGCAACATGTAATTTGCTCGTATGGGCAATGAGTGATGGCAACGCAAGGGTTATTTCCCTAGATATATAATTTGTGCTCATGTCGCTACATTTCACTAATCTTTGTAAAGAAATTAAGTTTGCTTTTCCTCACATTATATAAAAAAGAGTAAACGGGGGGTGTAAAAAGTTAAGAAATATTCAATTAAAATCGGAGATATTTTTAATGCATTTTTCGGCGAGATGCAAATTTCAGTATAACAACTACTAACACTGCCCAAGACTTAAATTTGGTGGGTGTCACAAAATGGGAAAAAAAGCACATGGCAAGCAAGATAATGTTATTGAACCCATTTGGTAAATTACACTGTACACGGTGTACTTCTTCCAACACAATAGGTCTGTTCGCGTACTAATTTTTGAGACAATGAATTATAATGAACTTGCTCGAACTTACACATTTTCTGTTTCTTTACTTTACAAAAACTTACATGCATGAATTTATTCGAAGTTTGTGGCAATTTGAAACAGGAAAACTGACAGCTGTCATTAGAAAAGTTATTTTTACTTTTGTAATTTTTTAATTTCCTTAAAAGTGCATGATCATTATTTTCAGATATTAGATGAGTTTTGGTTTGAAAAAGTTCTTGTCTTGTTTTCCTGACTTTTTCATTTCTACAGTCTCCTCACTAAAATCTAATCCAGATCACTTGCCACATTTTTCATTTCACCAAAACTTTGTAATAAACTAAACTCAATTCTCAAATGTTATTCCACACTTCTTGTTTTTACCGAATTTGCAGGAAACCCGTTTGCGTATTTTTGCATACTTTTTACATATTTCTGTCACCATAAAAGTTTATGAGCAGAAAATGTTTGCAAAAGAATTAGGCGAACAGACCTATTAATTAATGTAAGAACACATTTAAATCGATTCTTTCGAAATGTACTAAAATAAAATGTGAAACTTTGTAAGTATTTTTAAATGGCGTTGACTCTGTACATACAAATTTTGTATTGTTTTCGATTGTCTTAGCATAATCATAGGCAGGGTTGCACCGAGGGACAGGCGAACGGGATTGCCTCCCTCCTCCAGAAGGTTAGTCTTTTTAACATAATTTATAAATTATTAATTTGTATATTATCATAAAGTCCGATAAAATGATTGATTGATTGATAGGTACTTGGTTAATGGCTTGGTTTGAATCTAAATATATTCCTATCGCTCGCAAAAATAATCAATGCAGTTATCCTCTCCGAAGCAGTACTGATCAAATTATACTTCCCATCTTAACTTACTTTTTTCTAATTGTCAATTTATTCTAGATCTTGATGAAAATTTGTAATCACAGGTGCCTGTTCGGATCGAAGTCTTCGTCTTCGTCTTCGTCTTGTTATTACAGTTAGTGACGTAACATCGAGACAAGGTCTATCCGAATCCATGTCTATGCCACCGAGCTTTGCTACTTTGTATAATAGTTTTGACATCTGGTTAGCTTGATTACCGAGTCAAGGTTCGAGTTGACTTATTTAAATAGACAACGTATTGTGAGGTTTGCTGTCTGTGAAATCAAGCTGAGAAAATGAACGAATTCGGACAGGTTAGCTTCGTCTTCGTCTAACTATTATAATAGCTGAGCTTGTTGTGGTACGTCACTAGCTGTAATAATAAGACGAAAACGAAGACGAAGGCCTGAATCCGGACAGGCCCTCAGAGTCATTGAGATTTACCTCTATCTATTTAAAAATAAATTAAGTTTTTGTTTGTATCTCAAATGCTAGTAACATACATTCAAGATCACCCTGTTACCCATTTACAATGATTAATATTTCTTCCTGGCATCGTTTCGGAGAGAAATAAAGTGAACACCAGTAGTGAATTAAACAGCATAGAATTTTTATTTTATTTTTTACTTTTAACTACAAAAAAATTATTTGTTTAGTGAGATGCTTCTCTTCTAACAGCAGAAGGAGTCTAGTATAGATATAAATTATGACATGATAATAAAAACATTGCAGCCCGGAGTTTTTCTTCGAATACACTTAGAAAATCATGCAACGGCCATAATATCCTTCGAGGGATTTCAGAAAAATTTAGTAAGTAAGTAATTAAGGGAAATTTTAAATCTTTTAATTGAAAACTAAAATAACTAAAAATTCCAAATGTACAGTAATTAGATACAAAATAATGTTCGACTGAATTTTAAAATTAATTTAAATATCAGCAAAATATTTACGATAACTTTAATTAAACAAATTAATTAATTAAAATCCAATTGAAATTATGCACAACGTCATTCACAAATTTTTTTTGTGAGGCGATAAATGGTTGTTGTACCGTTGGAAGTGTATACAGCAATAAATATACATATATTTCTGATTAATGGTTAAAACTAAGGAATTTTCAAATTATAATTAATCACTGACACATCTAATTATCATACATGGGATATATATATATGTACAAGTGCATATGCATGGCAATCATCCCTCGTCCCTTATTACTTGAAGTATTTGCTATACACCGACTGCGATGAATTTTAATTATTATACAATTAGCTGTGTATCCTAGCTTAACTTTGGAATGCGCTGAGAGAGTAATTATTTGTGGGATTTGGGTCAATACTTTAGGGTTGCTTTCTGTATATATAGCTGCATATATATGTATATAGTATATAGGTATGTACGTTGAGAATTTTAGATGAAGCCAATCGTGAAAAAATTAAAATGATTTTCAAAGAATTACTCATAGTATATTAGGTAAAATATTAAATAGAAATACAGGGTGATTCCCACTAGGAGGTCAATAGAGCAGGAGGTGATAGTACTTACCTGGACGAACCAAAAATTGAATGGCAGGAGAGGGGGGGGGCATATTTAATCATACGCCAACCTCTTGAAATAAACTCGGTAATGAATAAATTAACCACCATGGAATTGTGTGAAAATTTATAGAAAAAGCAATGAATTTTTTTCACATCAAATACCGAACCCACACAATCTCAATTCAGCGGCACACTCTCTTGCATATTTTAAAACGTCAAAGGCATTAAATTACTATTTTATTTAATGGCAGATTAAAATGCAGAACTTTCGCAACCATAAATGGTGTCTGTCATTTTATTATGGATTTTTCAACCCTGACATTATTCAAAACTCTGCCGACATGCATGCCAAGAATTATCTTGTTAAATTTCAGCAGCAGATAATTTATGTTTGTGTGTGTATTGGCATTAACGCACTTAAATTTTGCTTTAATTAACATTTTTTTACATATGTTTGTTTTTTGAAAATGTGCGTGCTTTAAGTTGGATACTTAAAATGTCATTGTGGTGTGAAAATGTTCACTTTTTTAGTGGTAGGCAATGTGTATGTTTGTACATGTGCATGTATATAAAATTCTCAAAATAAATAAATTTTATTTTTTTAAAAATCTATTATACGATTTGATCACTGACAGACTAGGATTGATTTATTTCATACTAAAATATCTAATTTTATCTCAAAACAAAAACACTTGGTACTAATGCTAAATTACAAGCTAAAGTCGACTTAACTCAGAGAACTGATTTTCTGATTACATCAGTCCTGCTACGCACAATCAGATCACTATTTGACCAATGGAGTCAAAGCGCATCTCAGTATGGCTTACAAGCGCATTTTGCTTTGAAGACTTGGAGGTTGGTGAATAAGCTCAACTCGAAGTTGGTGGAATTGAAGGGTTCACCTGTCCTCTAATATTGATAATTATTCTATTGAAAAGTTCAATGACCGAATTACTGCATTTTCGCAGGTACGGTAAATGACATCAAGCATATCTTTTTTTTGTCTAATTTTCGAGCAAAGAAACTCTTTTACTAAGGACATTGGGCCATCCGGCACAAGATGCGTCTTTTCACCTCTCCCCTAAAAAACCAGTTTGCATACGGCATCAAGAATACTTGTGTGGGATGGCCCATTAACTATCGGTGACATGATAGCTTGGGATAATCTTTACAAATATTTCAAAACATCTTTTCCATATCATAAAGCACCCGCTTTCTTCTATTCTTTGGCTCTTCGTTTTAAATTAAATTCTACAAAACCGAAATGCGTAGTCGAACACAGCAAGTTTTGTAAAATTCTTTCTTCTCTGCCTGTGGGTCCAGATTGAAGGGGTTACATAGATTTTAGGATCCACATTAACAAAATTATTTGTCCTAGAGCAGGAGGTCTTCTATGGGATTTTCTTCGCTTAGAATTAGAAAAGAGGCATTTTCTAGACGTTGATCACTGGTTGATGGCCGTGGACTTAATATCTCTGACCCTGTTGAATTATTATTGGCTCTGTGCTCTTCGGAAATTAGACCGAAGCTCAAAATAAAGTCGATTTCTTTTCAACGAGTTCTACACTGGTGCAGTGGAGCTTCCTTGGCAGGAATTTTATGTGGAAAAAAGGATGCTGGCGCAGTCCCAAGTTTAACAATCATCGGAGCACCATTTTTGAGGTGAATACTTAATTTGACAAGCAATATATACGTATGCCCAGAAGTCATCACCTTTCTCATGTGGTGTACCATAGGGTTCTCTACTGGGTCCTCTACTTTTTAGCCTGTTTATTAATGACTTTCCTGATGTTATTGAAGATTCTAAAATTCACCTATATGCTGATGATGTACAGCTATACTTAAGTAGGCCTATTGGCCTCATTGAGGACTGCATCCAGCGTATTAATCGGGATCTTGAGAGGATTCATGAATGGTCTAGGCTGAATGGGTTACTGCTTAACCCTGCAAAGTCGGAGTGTATCTGTTTCTATAAGCGACCACTGGACGAAATTGACATACCTGATATAAGTCCGAATGGTTTTATATTGCCAGTGCACAATAAAGTTACAAGCTTGGGAATAGTTTTGAGCTCAGACATGAAATGTTGCGATAATACTAAAGTCTTACTTAGCAAGGTCTACGCAGGTTTAAGAAGGCTATGGCTCTCGGCGAGTATTTTAGACACGTGCGTTAGGCTGAGACTGGTGAAGACATTAATTATGCCTTACTTCTCTTTTGGAAATACTATCTTCCCCAAATTAGATAGTGAATGCGGCCGGAGAGTTCAAGTAGCTTATGATTGCATTCGTTTCATTTTCGGCTTACGAAGATTTGACCATGTTTCACCTTACAGTAGTGCCCTACTTGGATGCTCTCTAGATAACTACTTAAAGCGTAGAATTTTAATTCTGCTCTTTGGTATATTAAATAGCAATGAGCCAAAGTATCTCCGGGAATTTTTCCAATTTCTGGTATCCCCACGTAACCGTAAAATTATTATTCCCCGTTTCAGCAGAACGGTCATGGAGAGTTCTTTTCCTGTTCAGGCTACCCGCTTTTGGAATTTGCTCCCTTCTAGCTTGCAGGGGGCTCGCACCGTTAATGCATTCAAAGCTATTATTAAAACTCATGTTCTGTAATCTTGCGAACTTTTTTGAGTGCTTTTCTAAATTTTAATCTGTGCAGTCTATTGCTTGTGTAGTAGTATATCTATCTTTATTGAATTCTTGAATTTTTCTATGCACTTTCTCTTATTTTCTTATTTGCATTTTCGCAGTATTTCGTAATTGTGTATTAATTATTAACTTTCTCTAATAGTTAAAATTGTTAATATTTGCTTAATCACCTCATTTATATATAACTATAATTTCTAGATTCCACTGTAATGTCTATATGTACAAACAAAAGATTTATAAATCTTGTGTACCACTTCCTATAAATTAATTACTATTACCTTTCGTAACAACACACACACAATCACATGGATGTGTATGCTCAGAAGTGTGTGGTGCATTCCATTCTTTAAAAAGTATAATCCATCATCTTTCTTTTGGCTGGATTTAGCAACTTGCTGCAGAAAAGAAAGAGATTTCCACGAAGGCCAACAATGCATAGCCATAGTACCCAAGGAGGCGAATCCTCCAAATTAATAGAAATTTAAAACAAACCAACAAAAAATACTCCTCTAACATAGACACTTTTAAGAGGCAAAATGTTCACAAATATTAGAGCACGTTGTAATTATACCATATTTTTTTAATAAAAATTATTTGATAAAAAAAAATGGTTTTCTTGTTCGATCGTCGGTTTTTTTCTGAATCTGGCCATACATAAAAAATTGCTTATCGGTTTTCTTTTCCGAGGCAGGGAGAGCAAAGCGATCAGAAGTATGGAGGCTAACGCGTCCCATTATGCTAAGGTAATAGGATAATAAATCCTCCTCATTTCTAGAGGGTAGTGGAACTTGAACCTAGGCCTGAGTTATAATGTGACACAGTCCCTGTCGCTAAACCTGTCAAAAGTTAAGATAATATATGAAATCACAATGTGCAGAAGCAGATATAATGTGCTGCTAAAGATACAATAATAGTTCAATTTGAGACTTGACAGCTGGAGTTAGGTAATTTAGTTTTGCAGAAAATTGATATTGTGAGTGAAAATAGTAAGTTTTAAGTAATTCTGCAGTACTTAATAACTAGTTAATTTATTAATTTACCATTTAATGATGGAAAGAAAATTTAACACATGTTAGAGTGTCATCATTGGAACAGGGTAAGCAATAGTCACTGCGTCATCATTCGCGACCGCGTCTTGCGAAACCGTCACATTGCAGCTCTGCCTTTATGGAAATAAAGTCACGAATCTTGGAATAAGAACTATTTTAGATATGAAATTTTTTGGTCATATTTTAGATCTGTTCTTAGAAAGGTCTACATTGGTAGCCTGGTCTTCCCAAAATTTGATTGCTTTTTTATGCAGAATCAATATTGCCTTTAGCGACTGTGTAACATTCGTATTTGGGCTGTTTAGATTTGACTGAGTTTCTGGATTTAGAATTAGGCTAATAGTCCAATACAACCGTGAGACATGGATGGATGGATGGATTGAAAAGAGGTTGAGTCCCCTGTGGGGAGGACTCTAGAACTTAGGCCACAGCAAGACCCACTGTTCACCCTCCCGACTCATGAGCAATAGCTCACAGGTCTCAGCTGGATGCTTTGACAAAATTCAGAATTGGCCCCCAACAATACCCAGCCTGCCTCGTGCAGTTCTATCAGGAGGTGTGAGCCAAGGAATCTGTTACACTTTCCGGAAAGGGCCGGACAGTGACACAAGAAATGTGTCACCGTTTCGGGCTCCTCTCCGCATCCTCTACATATAAGATTATCAACAAGTCTCATCTTGTGTAGGTGACCCCTGAGAAAAGAGTGCCCAGTGAGAATTGACACAAGTGTTCTCAGAGTTGGCTTACTCAGTCCCAATATATTTTCCGTCAAATTTGGGTTAGGTTTACCACACAGTTCCTTAGTAGTTCTGCCCGAGGGATCATCCAGCCATAGGGGACTGTGTTGGCAATCAGTCCAGGCCGAAATTTTAGATGTAAGAATGTTTGATGAAATCCCGATTGAAGAGGATGATTCATCCGAGGTTGCACCAATACGAGCGAGCTCATCCGCCTTTTCGTTTCCGCTAAAATCGCTATGACCTGGCACCCAAACCACAAGTACCCTGTTACACAGCCAAAGGGAATTTAGGGTGGTTTTGCACTCCAGTACCAGCTTTAAGATTACGAAGAGTTTTGACAAGGCTTTCTACAGCTGTTTGGCTGTCCGAGCAGATGGCAATCTCCTTCTTCACTGTATCCGCGTATATCCATAACTTCCGGCTTCAAGAATGGAGTTGACTTCCACCTTGAAAACCGTAACATGGCTTTCAAGGTGTAGGGCAATTTCCAAGCGAACCTCTTCACAAAAATACCTGCTATTTTCCTCAGTTTAGGAGCTGTCTGTGTATACAATAGGGTTTGAAAATAGTTGAAGCACAGAATATGATCCCCAATCTGCCCTAGATGCAATTTTTGATTTAAATTCGATTTTCATTATTGTTTCTAGAAGAAGGTCGCTAACCCTGCTGATGTCAGGAGCGATGGATTGCACAATCTCAAAGATGAATTCATGTGTAATTCTTGCTCTATCATGAATCCAGCTCTGATTGAGACACAACCTCAACGCTGCGATTGATGTCCCCTTCTTTATGTGTATTTGCACAGGGTGTACGTTGGGGATAACCTCGAGAGCCCGAGTGCTGGTTGACTCGAGGGCGCCGCTTATGCTAAGAAGGCACAGCCTCTGAATCTTCTCCAATATCTTGGGATGGTTGGCGAAATCAATTGCTTTCCACCACACCACAGAACTATAAGTTATCATGGGTCAGATGACGCTAGTGTAGATCCATAGGACCATCTGTGGTTTGAGTCCCCATTTTTTCCCTATAGTTCTGCGGCATATTGTAAGGGCCTTCTTCGCTCTGTCCTCGAGGTGTGGCTTCCAGCTTAGCTTCTTATCTAGTAAGATTCCTAGGTATTTAACCCAATCCTAAAAAGCCATACGGCAACGGTGATAAAATACCACCTTGGGGAGTGCCCCTGATGATACATTTCACTTTGCTCACGACGCCTAGACTAGGAAAGAGAGTCCTGTTGTTCAGCATGTGTGCGGTCCAGTGTATGAGGGCCTGGTTCACTCCATGCTTTGTTAACATTTCCGTAAACTTATGTAGAAGCACATTATTAAAGGCCCCTACATCGATGAAGATAGTCAGCGTCGATTGCTTAAAAAGGAAGCCTTTTCAATCGAGTGGATAACCTCGTGGAGGACTTCCTCTGGGTATGGAGCATCTCAATACCTACTCGCAGATACGTTCAAGCATTTTGAGTACGAAAGAAGTCAAGCTCATTGGCCTATATGCCTTGGCTGTTGAGTAGTTTACCCGGCCAGCCTTGGAAATAAAGACTTTAACCTCTTGCCATAACTTCGGAGTATAGCGCATTTAATACAGGCCCTACATTAGAGGACTAGATTTCTATTCAGTGAGTTGCCCGTATATTGAAGGAGGGCCGGAAAAATGCCGTCCTTGCCCGGGGACTTATAGGGTTTGAACGAATTCACTGTCCATTTCACCGAATCTTCCGCGATGAAGCCCACTTCTCCCTCCCCAAGAACAGTTTCATAAAGAAAACTTTCGGTTGGTAGAGATGAAGAGTCGTCATCAGGAGCGTAGGAGACATACGTGAAGCGTCTTGCCTTCGCTTACCGCGTTAGGATAGAACGGTTCAGCTCTGGAAGGCGTTTACTTTATTCAAGGGGCTTGGTTTTGAAATTCTTTGCAATATTCTATACAAAAAGTGATAAGCGTGGGTGCATTCAAAAGAAAATCATTGTTAATAAAACATTCTGAAACCACAGAACTTACACTTCCGCGACTACTTTAAGCTTTGTAAGTTCATTCCGTTTTATTGTTAATTTGAGCATTATAATTTTTTTCAAATTGCATGAGTAATAGTATACTTAAACAGGGTGATTCAAAAATCAATTCACAAAATCTTATGGCCTGAAAGCGCAATTAGTCTAAACAGGAAAATTGTGATAAGTAGACAAAATTTCTCTCAAGCGTCTTAAAATCACAGGGTGATCAACATTTTTCGATTTAAACAGAGTTTTGATTAATATAGGGTTTTATTTCAGATTTCAAAATATTGCATTAGGGAGGATTTTTTTTTTTTTAATCTTAAGGATATTGATAAAATTACAAGTATTGCCCAATTGGTAGAGTTAAAAGTTGTACGTTCGGTTTTTATAAAATACACTTTAACTCGAACACCCTATGAAAATGTGTAAATTATGATCAATAAATTCAATTTTTTACCTTAAATTATATTGGGCACTCTTCAAATATGCTTTAAACAAGATTTTATTTTGATATATCAAATTTATAATATGAGAAGGAGCCATTTTATATTCAGCAGTATACCCCTATGAAATTTACTATAAAATTTTGGATGTGTACTTACTCTTATGTAATTTTACTCGCTATCAGTTTACTGTTCACAAACTCCCTACAGCATTTTAACTTATTTCTAGGAAATATTTGCAAATTTATGTAGGTACATAGTAATTTACACTGGAATATATATCACATAATGTTTAATAAATTTCCTACAGTTAATGTTGGTAAAATTATCTAAGTACATAGTTGTTTTTCTTTTTTAAGAGAAGCTTCATTTAAACTGTTATAGAAACTTTAAGAAACTTGGTGTTAAGAAATTACTTTCCACTCATGTATCTTTAGAAAGTAGAACCACTTGAATCAACAAGATGTAGTGTAAGGCTATCCTACACACGCACACACACTACATAAATCACAATATCTTTGATTCCCAGAGTACGTTGCTATATTAGTAGGATATTATCAAGGGAGAATATCAATTTTATGCCCAAATATGTGGCTATGTATATATAAGTATATGTACATAAGCATTGTATACTTCACTACATAGCTAAGTCGACAAACATTATTTATATTCTTTGCTGGCTCTTTAAGAGAAACTTAAATCTTTAAATTTTCTTGATGTATTTCTATGAAATCATTTCAGTTTTATAGAAAAAAATATGTTTTCTTTAGCCTTATCTGTCACCCATTGATGTATGTAGGGTGGGTATGTATGTCTCGAAAAGGATGAAAAATTGAAGCACGTTCTATTTGAATGACAGGCCATTGCACATTGTCGATTCCGGACTTTCGGCTCATACTTCTGAAAAACTGCCGCCTTCGAAAAAACTTCACCCAAAAACATACAGATTTTCCTAGGAAGTGTGGGATTGTTGGATGAACTATAAAGAAAGCTTGCACAATAAGCTAAGAATGTCTGCGGTGCAAAGGCCACTTTCTTAATCTTGGCCTTATCTGGTAATTTCGAATTATTATTATTTTTTTTTTTTTTAATTTATGGAGTTGTACGGTATTTTGGCATAGGCACTGACAAGTATAACATAGACGGGTAACACAACTTCAACTTCAAGTACTTAATAAGCGCTGTACAAAATCCACCATAGCGCAGTACATTTTCCAAACACCGGTTATAATTTACTTCTACTTTTCTTACTGGGTATGCACACTTGCTGTTAAAATCGGGGCTGAAATCTACCAGGTTGGAAAGATGACTATTTCGTTTCTTAAATTTATTCTAGCTATATATTCCCATATTTTATATGAAAATAAAATTGTTTATGGCGGTTTCAATTTCATAGCTAAGTTGTGCTAAAATTGTGTGGTAATAATTTACGAAATTCAGAAATACGCCTAGAGCTATGCAATTTTGGTTGATGTCCTGAAAAGGTGATGACTACTTTGAAACATAGTCAAAATTAACTTTCAGCCCTGTATACTAATGTCAGCAAACAAACAAAGATAAAGTTTGTTACAAATCCTGTAACGCTGACTCCATAAAACTTTGCAACTTGTTCTGTGCTGGTTTCAACCCAAACATCAAACAACTTTACATGGTAGTCTTTCCTAGACTTGTAATTATGGTTTAAGGGTTTACACCGCAGCTTAATTTACTTTTATATGATGTTCCATCTTAGCAAAATGTATGTATACCTCAATTTAATTTTGTAAACATTTCTTCTACCCATAGCAGGTATAGGATGATTGAATTTTTCGAAGACCATGATAGTTATGGTTTTATAATCACTCTTTAAATTTGAGATGTGTCCCTTTAAAGAAAATTACGAAAAATGCTTTTCATTCTAATATACGTAGTTTCATCGCAATCTTATATAAAAACGCACATTTTATCCTACTTTGTATCACCATCAGAATTGTTACCACTAAAAGTTCTGATTCTTCTGCTTTTCTACGAATTCCGGATATAATTACATTAATGGGTACCAAACCCCAAATGAGGTTAATATTTATAGAAATATTTTCAAATGGATTGGCACATGTTAAGACATTATCTCGGTTGGACATGTTTGGTCTATCTAGATGATCAAAAAGTTTCATACTCATTGAATTGATTTTATTTCATTTTGGGGTAAATATAGTAAAAAAAAATCACGTTTCCATTTTCTTTATTTAAGTCTTGCAGTTACATTTAGTCTGAGACAATTTTTAGAAGCAGTAATAATTTGTTTTTTTTTTTTGAGGCAATATTGAAAAAAAAATACATTTACTGATAAATTGAGAGCGATTTCGTTTCGATGCGTGTTTGAATTTAAAACCTCTTTAACTATCAATTAAATAAAAAGTTTCACAATCGAATATATAGGTTATTTCCAATCTCCATAAAGTTTGTATTTTTTATTTTTTTTTTTTTAATAAGGAGAAAAAGACCCACAAGATTCATGGGTTTTAAAAAGCCCCAACTTAGTTCGGTATTTACTAATAGTTTCTGGTTGATTTTGCAAAGTCTTGTATGTAAGAAAAACTTTCAAAAATTGCAGATATAAGATAATTATTTTATACCCATTTATTTTTCCGTTCAATGAAGTTTAAAGGATAAAATAAATCACACGAAACAGTTTGGAAAGAAAAATGAGTTTGCAAGAGTTTTCAATGTGAGCAAAAGTAATAGTTAGTAATTATTGCATTTTTCCTAATATTAAGTCTTGCCACGTATTGCCTTGAGTGACCTAAGTCTAATAATTTTTTTCTCGTCAAGATCTTTTCAAAAATTATTTCCATGGTATAAATATTTTTTTAATAAATTTTTTTCTATAATTTTCTTGATTTATTAAAATGCAGAAGATATGCTTTCAGGGACCATGGCTACAAATTCCTGATCACAAAATTCAGTAGATAAGTGTAACCTGGTTAAGAATTGAAATGAAAAGTACTGCGCCCGACGTCCCACAGTCACGTAAGAAAGAAGATTATTGTATGGGAAATCTTTATGAAATGAAATGAAGTGAAATGAATTTTCAGAATCCACTAAACATAAATCTTTCTGGGGGTCGGTTGTTCATGGAGAATTATTTTTATGTGGGTCTCATGAAAAGTTCAGGGATGACATATTCCGTCAATTTCAGTAGTTTCTGCATGTAAACTCATAAAAAAACATAAGCCACAAATTGTCGTCTGTTAATGTTATTTATTTTCAAAATGAAAATACTTTTTTTTTTAATATTATATTAAAACAAAATGAACAATTTTGTTTTCATCTTATCATCTGTCAAAACTGTAAAAAATGTAAAAGAATATAGCCAAGCTGCATAATTATTTTAGCAACCCTGGTAGAAATTTAATAAGGTGATTTCTGACTACCATTCTATATAGTATAAGCTTGATCTGTTATTCGGTCAAAGCGTTAGAAATATTAATGGTGTCACATATGTTGAATTATCGCGAGGCTTTTAATCTTCTGTTATATTGATAGTGTCTTGTTTTTGATTAGCACGTGGTTGTGAAACAGCTGCTGCAAATTACCACTGATTTTACTAAAGCTTTTGCCTGCTTCATAAGCTTTTGTTATACGTTCTGCATTTCAGCTATTGGGTGCGTTACAAGCTATGTAAATTATTGGTATGAGTCGGACGGATAAAATCAATGTTCCTCATGTCTACCTCAGGATCCCTCAGGATTCAATTTTAGGATCACTTTTTTCAGCTTATTCATCACTGATCTATGCAATATTATAAGAAATTTCAAAATCTATCTTTATGCGGACGACATCACTCAGCTGTTCGACTCGAATTGTAGAGGCTACCATTCGTTGGGGGATTCAATGAGAATACATGAGTAGTCTCATGTCATTGAATTCGTATTGCAACCAAAGTCAAACTCCATGATATTAAATAGATTTTATGTACATAGTTGGAAACATGATTTTCTCGTGATAGTTTTAACCAGAGCCTGAAAATAACTCCCCATTTTGTCGTTTTTTAAGTGAGGTCCGACTGGAAACTTTTATATTTAAAAAATTAATTTTAATAATACTTTCAAATTTTATTTTTAAAACTAAAAGTTAAGAGTAAATTTTAATTGTACGAAATAAAAGTTTTAAGTCTTTTCAGACCTTTATCTAACAAAAAAACTTTTTGAGAGTATTTCGGAACTTTTATTTTATAAAAGTATTTTTAAAAGTCTTTTCAGACATTTATTTTACAAAAATCTTTTTAAAAGTCTTTCTTTATGTTTTTTATTTAAATATATAAGTATTTACAGTCTAAAGTAAAAAAAAAACCCTCTCCCGCTGTTTATAACATTTTAATCGATTTGATCCATATACTATACATAACATAATTTGTTTATATCATATATACTTAAGGAAAGTCCAGACTCTGCCTGTCTGTAACGCGTTCGAATTCCAGGATGGCTTTTCTTTTAATTAGAAGGAAATTACAAAAAAAAAAAATAACAAAAAAATTAAATTAAATAAAAACAAGAAAAAAGGCTAGAATTAGTCTAAAACACCAATACTTATGATACCCTATATGAATGTCAGTCTGGATAAAATCGATTGAAACATTATCATAAACAGCGGAAGAGTTTTTTTTTAAATCAGACCGTAAATACTGTAAATATTTAAATAATAAGCATAAAGAAAGACTTTTAAAAAGATTTTTATAAAATAAAAATCTCAATAGACTTTTAAGATGATTTTTATAAAATAAAATTCTCAAAAAACTTTCTAGATGATTTTTATAAAATGAAAGTCTTAAAAGACTTTTAAGATGATTTTTATAAAATAAAAGTCTCAAAAGACTCTTAAAAAGACTTTTATGAAATAAAAGTCTCGAAATACTATCAAAAAGTTTTTGTTTTGCAAAACACTTAAAAATAACAATTAAAAATAATGGTTATTTTGGGAGTCTCAATAATAAAAATTAGTAATTTTAATTATTTTAAAACTCTTATTTCTTATAATTTTGTTTAATTCTTGTGGAATAAAAGTTAATAATAACTCGTATTCTAGAGACTTTTTGAAAAAAGTCATAAAAGTTTCAAGCTCTAGTTTTAACTAATGTCTTTCCACTGTATGTGTAAAATGTACCCGAAATCAAATATGTTCATGATCTGATGCGCTTTTACTAAAAATTTGTGTTGTAAAAAATTATAGTTCCCTTGGTTAGTTATGATTGTATGCAGCTGGGCTTCCTAATAAAGCCACACCTAATCACATTAAAATTTTTATATATATAAGCACGGGACTAAATGAATGCAAGAAAGCTTAGTATACAATGTCTGCGTACGATTTGTGTACACCGATTTTGCCTTATCTACCATAACAATAAATATAATCAGAAAGATATACCAGAAATACATCGGATTATTAATAAAATTTTATACAGGGTCATGATGTATATGACTGCTGCAGAAATTCAGGAAATGTTGGGCTATTTCGAGAGAAACACTGAATTTTAAGCATGCGCTGAGTACTAAAGGGCGTCGTTTAAGAAGAGATTAAAGTTGTGTTTTTAACGAAAAAGCAGTTAACAAAAGTGCTTATTTTAACCTTCGCAATTTGTATATCAACGAGGAGGGGAAACTTTTGAAGTGTGTGTGTGTGTGTGTGTGTGTGTGTGTGTGTGTGTGTGTGTGTGTGTGTGTGTGTGTGTGTGTGTGTGTGTGTGTGTGTGTGTGTGTGTGTGTGTGTGTGTGTGTGTGTGTGTGTGTGTGTGTGTGTGTGTGTGTGTGTGTATGTGTGTGTGTTTGTGTTAGTGTGTATGTGTGCGTGTGTGTGTGTGTGTGTGTGTGTGTGTGTGTGTGTGTGTGTGTGTGGGTGTGTTTGTGTGTGTGTTTAAGGAAAACGCATTTCACAAAAGTGCTTCATATACCTGTGATAAGGGAAAACTTTTGAAAAGACGTCTGTGTGTGCCTGTGTGTGTGTGCGCAGTGAGTTTTCTATTACCATACCTGCAATTTCCACCAGGAAGACTTAAAAGCGTGATTCTTAAATCGAGAGAGGGAAAGCTAGACAGCATGGTCCTCATGTATGCGGAAACCCTCCAAAAGACTGAAATTGTGCTAAATAATCAATTCGTGAGGAAAAATGTACAAAATGTATTACTTTCATTTCTGATTATCCTTAACTTATTAATTAATACTTATTTATGTAAATCTTAAATTACTCTGTCGGCAATCCCATTTTTGTCGTCTAATGTATGCTTTTTTCGTTCAGGATATGATGACACCATGTTTTAATAAAACATGACTACAAAGCGATGTACGATATATGTAGATGGTGCACTATTACCCGCCATCGCGTTTAGTTTAGTCACCGGCACTAAGGATTTCGCAAGTTATGGGTTGGAGAAGAACAAATCACGGTTATTCCAAAAGAGTAATTAACCCAATTGCATTCAAAACTTATTGTGATATCATAACTTGATATCGATGGAGTCAGTGTCAGATGGAAGTGACCAGAATTTTGAGTTGTATAACCATGGGTTATTAGTCCTTTTGTAATGAAAGCAGTTCGTTAAGAGTGAGAAGTGTTGAGCCGGAATTATATATACGACTAACAGCGAGTGTGTATTATATGCACTGAATATGCTTAATGTGTTAGAGAGTAAAATATAGTGCTTAAATTAAGTTTGCCGTAAAAGCAGCTACAGGATTTACTGAACGTTTCTCTACAGCCACGGAGTTCATCAGCAGTTTTCCTATCATTGGAGTTGTCTATGGTGCTTGGTTAAACAAAAATGTCAAGAAGTGAATCTATAAAAGTTAAGATATTGTAATTTGGTAAGTATGGTTCTACTGTTATTTCAACTTTAAATTAATGATTTTACATTGTGTGGTGTTTGGAAATTACATGTGAAGGCTATGAGAATATGAATGCTTTGGAACCTCTTTGAGCTATCTCTACCTCACTCACTATTCTCCTCAATTTTCCACATACCTTTTCAATTTCAGTGATATGATAATGGCTAGACACAGGCGTGTTTACATGGGTTGAATATAGTAATAAAGATAGTTCGTTTTTCCACTCGTTATTAAATAACGAAACAGAGTAAGAACAAATCGCGGACACCACATACATCTGGAGTCAGTACAATAAGAAGGGGGTTAGCTTGCTACGCAACACCATGTACACTTAAATCTGTGTAATCCCAGGGATATCGTTTCTCCATAGTGATGTTGAAAATTCAAAAGAAAGAGAAGAAAAACTAGTTAGCTTAGGCGAAACAATCCCAAAAATAGAACATATCTAGACGTATAAATATGTGTAGAAGAATCCCTTTTTATGGATAGAGAATTTGAACAATAACAAAATTAACCCTTTGCTCTTGTTTTCGAGATAATCGAAAGTGCAACGACAAACAGATAATATGTTTAGCTGAAACGAGTAACTTACTCATTTTTAGTAGAAAGGAAACAACAGCTATTAAAAAGGATGAAGCCAAGCACCACAAAGTTCGATTAATATCCGCAATGCATTCTAACTTATTGCATATAATAAGAAACTTTAACTATAACCACAGACAACTCCACATATAAAAAAAATATAGTTTGATAAATTTACATTAAACAAAGATTCTGACCACGTGAACCGCAGATAAAAATTTATAGTTGAATTGAAAAATGTAGAAAATTTCGTGATACCAGCACCAGTGTTAGAGAGAATTTCCACTCAATAATAGCAAACCGCTGATGAGCTCTGTGGCGAGAGCGGAAAATATATCGGAATAGCCAACTGGGTCAGCCTGCACGGTAGCATATAGATGCTGCACGGCATTAAGCTAAAGTCTATAGACAGACAGAAGAAACAGCTTCACGGATTAACAGAATATCATGCATAGGGCTGGAACCGTCAATCCATGCTCCACTCCAATATATCCGTTACATTTACCGGGAAGTAACCGGATGTTAATCTAACAATCTAAAGCTTCTTTAATCTTTTCAATTTACTCATTCCAAATAAAATATATTTGACGTGACACCAAAAGCAAACCAATGTTACCAAGGCATTATAAGAAAAAGAAAAGCAAATACAACCACAATGGTAATATACAAGATACATTTAGAGTAGAGTACAGATGCTACAGTAAACTTATTAAACCGCTCCAAAGCAGCAGATCATGACAAAAGGCACTTTCACATCAAAAACAAGAACAGGAAAATGTAAACCGAAAAACTCAAATTATTCCACTTTAAAACAAGATTTTTATTCCAATGATTAATGAAATCCAAGGAAATAGGATAAACTAAGAATTTTACTGAGAAAATAGTTATATTTATTGCAGATTTTGAAAAAAACACAACGTTTATGTTTTATCGGCCGAAAAACTTTTTCGGTGGAAAGATTCGGCCGATAAAACATAAAAGTTGTGTTTATCTTAAAAATCTGAAATGTATATACTATTTTATTAGTAAAACTATTAGCTTATCCTATTTCCCATGATTTTATTAATCATTGGAGCAAAAATCTTTTTTCAAAGTGGAATAAATTGAGTTTTTCGGTTTACATTTTTTCGATTCTTGTGTTTGATGTGAAAGTGCCTTTAATTGTTTTGAGATGATTACATAGATTTTTAGAGTACGCGATCTTACCCACCCAACACTTTTTCCCATCTCACCTGAACCGTATCTACCTTAGCAACTCTTTGATCTTCCTGGCGGTAAAACTCACCAATCACAATCATATCCCCCAAATATGATAGGTCAACTCATTCCACACACAAGGAACAACCCGGGAGGGTAAACACGCCCATGTCAAGCCAGCGTCATAGTCAGAGGGGGGGGGGGGCTAGCTCAATTCCAAGGCATTATGGATTTAAAGCCTTTCGTGTAATATCAATCACCACACCTTCTAGATTCATTAATTTTAATATGAAATAGCAATAAAATAATATTTAAGTAAATATACAGTTTCTTAGCTTTATAGATTCACTTCACAAAATTCGGGCTTAACCAAACACAGTAGACAATTTCATTGATAGAAAAACTGATGATGTACTCCGTGGCTGGAGAGAAACGTTCAGTAAAGCCTATAGCTGCCTTCACGGCAATCCCAATTTAAGCACTCAACTTAACTTCTAACTCATTAAACAGATCTAATGCGCGTGACACATACTCGCTGTGTTGATTATCTATTTAGAGATAATTCTTTCTCAACATTGTCAATCTCATGAAACTGCTATTATTATAATAATACTAATATCCCTTAGGTAACAGCCCCAAGTTTGGGTTTCTTCAATCAGAAAAGCCACCATTGATATCAATTTATAATAAAACAAAACAAGATCAGAATGAAAAGAATAGATTTATACTTATGCAATAATAATAATTCGCTCTTCTCCAACCTATAACTTGCGAAATCCTTAGTTCCTATCAGCTCAATTGGTGACTAAACTAAACGCGATGGTGGATAATAGTGCACCATCTAAACGGTTTTCCAATAAGAGGTGTTATTTTGATATTGAAAGAAAAATACCATTTTTTGAGATAAATGCTCGAATCTTTATTTCATTATAAAGAGGAAGGTATGCCGTTAATAATGGAAAATAACATCAGCCAAATGACCACCACGACCACGCCTACGGGACCATATCCTTTTCATGAAATTTTCCATAACCAAATCGCAAAGTGGCTGCCCTATGTCCTCGATAGCCTCACGAATTCCATCTTTGAGATCTTGAATCGACGCTGGGCTGTTGGCGTAGACCTTCTCTTTCACGCGGCCCCAAAGGAAGAAGTCGCAAGGTGTTAAGTCACAAGATCTCGGTGGCCAATTGTGATCACCTCTTCGAGAGATAACACGGTCCGGAAACTTTTTCCCGTAAAAGATCAATGGTTTCGTTGCTTGTATGGCACGTAGCGCCGTCTTGTTGAAAGTAAACGTTGTCCAGATCAATACCATCAAATTCCGGCCATAAAAAATCATTAATCATCTGTCGATAGCGCAACCCATTCACCGTAACTGTTGCTCCAGCCTCATTTTCGAAAAAGTAAGGTCCAATGACCCCGCGGGACCATAAACCGCATAACTCAAGATGAGTTTTCAATGGAATTCCGGATCATTTTCATGCATTTCAAGGACCCAATCAGCAAAGACTCGACGTTGTTGATGATCGGCCGACTTGAGTTCTTGTGTTAACTTTATAAGCCTTAAGACCCAAATCTTTATGCAAAATACGGTGTAATGACGTTTGTGGAATGCCTAATTCCAAAGAACGACGAGGAATGGACAAACCTGGGTTTTCTTCAACACTTTCGGCTACTGCAGCAATATTCTCGGCTGTTCTTGAGCGACGTGCACGGGTTTTATTCTTCCACCACTAACTGGTCCGGACAGCTCGAATTTTTCTACCAATTTCTGTATTGCGGTCCGACAAGGTGCTTCACGACGACCCAAAAATGTTCGAGTTTTACGAACCGTCTCTGCCACATTTTCACCATTTTTATAGTGAATTTTAATAATTTCAATGCGTTGTTGAATCGTGTATCGTTCCATTATTATTAATGGCGTAGTTTCTACTTGTCAAATGTCAAAAAGTGACAGCTCCAAAAGTGACATCTACCGAAATAGCGGGCTAATTAAAATAACACCTCTTATTGGAAAGCCCAGTATATCGTACATCGCTTCGTTGTCATGTTTTGTTACAACATGGTGATTTTATATGTTGCACGAAAAATGCAAATTGTATTGAGCTAAATTATTTCACCTCTTTTGTTTATAATTTTTTCGTGTGTGAGTAATATTTACTCATGATTACCAATAAGTGAATATTAAAACGGATTAGCAATCCCACTTCATAGTCAAATAAATGTGGAGAGAACTTTACATTCCCAATTTTGCTAATTTACATGGAAAGAAAAGTGAATTTGTAAAGAAAAAAGGGATAAGAATTTACAATTTTCCTATTTATAAGCAAACTGGTCAGGTACTCTATACGGCCCATAAAAAAATTCATTTAAAAAAAAAATAAGGCTTAAGTTGAACGATATTTCGGTAAATAGTCACTTGTGTGACTGTAATCCAATTGGAGATATATATTAAAACAAGTTTCTGTGATTTCTCAAGTTATTATTACTTTTGGTAAATTTATTTATATTTTGAAAATCATTCCACTAAAGTATGCAACTATTAAGTACATATGCACTTATCAATATTTAAAAGTACTACACATACTATACATAAAATAAATTTGAAACATCTTTCCGTCATGCTAAAATTAGGTTCACAGTTCAACAAATTAAGACCAAGACGAAAAGAGGAAAAAAAAACACGTACAAAGTAAAGTAGAAAGTCTACAAACTTTTTCAACCAGAAACCCAATTCAAATCACATTAATCTTCGAAAAAGCGAAGAAAAAGTTAGATTAAAGGAAAAGTTTTGATCAGCAAGAGGGTGGACAACAGATTGCAATTTTCATCTATGTAAGGCACAAACAAGGTCTGACTTGAGACGCCCTGCAATATCCCTTCAGAAAAAAAAAACAAAGTTTTTCCAGGAGGGTGAATCGAACACAACATTTAGACAATGAAAACAGTTGGTCAATAACCCTTCTTCCTTGTCAGAAATTTAGGAGTTCGATGAGGCTCTCTTTTAGGGATGTCGCAACGGTGACGACAACGAAGAAAACAACAGACAAAATATAGATAAAAGTTGAAAGTAACATTACTTTAGATTGCTTGATGTGGTATCCGAGCATTATTAAAGAAAAAAGCAAACTTTGGTTGAAAATGTAAAATTATATTTTTACTTAGGAAATAAAATAAAGGTATAGTCGCCGTAGAATGATTTATTTTAAATAAGCTAAATTTCAAATGAATTGTAGATTTTGTGAAAAAATTTCAATCTTTCGTTTTATTCTGTAAATGTATTACTTATTTTTGGATCGGTATATGCAGAACGCACATTGTAAAAAAGTATAAATTTACATCGTTTTAGATGGAAGATGAATATAAGAAAATTAAATATTGGATAATACTCACACAACTCGGTGGTAAATTTAAATCAATATATGTAGGTAATAAAAATCACTTTTACTGTAAATATTTGAAGTACGTACTTTTCGATACTAATAAGCTTCCAAAATTCCCATATTACTATGGATTAAAAAACAGGAAGTCTGTACTAATAAGTTATTTTTGCAGAAATATACATAGTGTACAAAAAATGCATAGAAGGCTAATTTTCACCCATTAAAGAGCAGTTTTTACAGCGTCAAATAATAACTGCGCATAATTACATCGATGATTCTTTGATGTATATAATTAAAGTTTTTCAGGATAATCTTCTTTACCATGGGAGAATTTTACAAAAATACATTAATACGATTTCTCTCAAAACATTTCATTTGTGAGAGAGTAAAACAGCTTTGGGCAAGCGAATTTTATACAGACGAGACCACGATAAAGTTTAAGGAGGGATTTGTTACAATAAATGCAGAGTGTTACGAAGCGAGGTGACTTCCCATAATATGTATGTACCATATGATTGCTTGAGGTTAGACTGAGAATGATAAAAAAATCATTTCACATTCCAAAAACAACCTTCCCTGACTTGATAAGATTTTTGATAAAGATTTTTCATGACATATGCAATGAAATATGCAATCTATTGTTTCTGAAATTAATTTTCATTCCATTAGAGTTTAATAAATAATATAATCCTATTTATTAATGTGTAGTAGAAATTTCTATTACAGTCCTATTACATACATTATTCAAGAAATAAATAACGTACACGTAAAGTCAATTGATTTTATTTCTAAGTAATAAATTTTATCAATCTATTTGTAGTAAGTGTGATGAGTCATCTTAATAATTAATTTAATAACAGGGTATTAAAAACACGTCTTCTTTTTTTATTTTTTCATAGGTTAAAAACATTTTAACTGACAATACAATATATATGTATAACCACAAACATAATTTTATATATTCAACTAGGGGGAGCCCGTCGGCGTTGCCCGGCGATAATATAGATACCTAGATGGGTGGAGTTGGGGTTGGGTTTGTTAAAGATAAGTAATATCTAAGCTATTATGTGACTCGATCGTGCAATTCCGTATTCTAGAGTTTCACCATGTGTGTGTGTGTGTGTGTGTGTGTGTGCAAGTATCCATTTGTGTTGGAGAGAACAGTTCTCATGCACTACTCAAATATATAGTAAAACACGAAATTTTGGTATGGCAACCCTACGAAGGAGTTGCCCGATCGGTCAAATTTTTGCATTATATTTGAAATTTTTATGAAAACTGCGTGTACAAAGCTCACCACCTCGAAGCCTTCTGAGGCAGCTACCAAGTACATAGTGTGTATGGCACCACTAAAAAGGGGTATTTTTTTTTTTATATTATTAAGTCAAGCTCAGGGGATTATGGATTATGGAATATGAGGAGAGTGGCGGAGGTGCCGATGTATGTCGACTTTAAACCTCCGCATCTTTTATGCTGGAGGAAAAACAGAAGATGGTAAGCTGTTCCATATTCGCACTGTTCAGGATAAAAAAGCATCACGGAATTTTACTGTACGTCCGAAAGTAATTTGAAGGGTTAAAGGATGTGCGTGGTTTGCAGCGCGAGTGTTACGTGCATGAATCATTCTACAAGGGATTAGACTAGATAATTCATCAGAACATTGATAATGCATATAGCGATGCTCGAATGAGTCGATATGACAAGTTATTGCCAAATCGTCAATGAGCTTCAAGGTTCTCTTTTGGACAATATTCAATGAAGCTAAGGCTGTGCGATCAGCCTCGGCCCATATATGGGAGTTGTATTCCATTCTAGGTCTAATGTAGGACTTGTAGAGGAGCGCTAGATTTGACCGGCTGAAATATCCCAATTTAGCGCAATTTTGAAATTTTATTTACGATTTCTATAAAAACACCACGTAGCAATTTTTTTGTATGGCAACACTACGAAGAAGTTGCCTGATTGGTCCCATTTCTGAACTTAATTTAAGTTTTTAGGAAAATCCCGTCAACAAAATGTCAGCTCTCTTCGTCGACGCGTGAGGCAGTGTCCAAATATATAATGAAAACCGAAATTTTTCTATGACAACATCAAGAAGATGTTCCCCGGTTCAGGCCATTTGTGTAATTTTAATTACTATTGACATGAAAATAGCAAGTACCAAATTTTAACTGTGCATGTCAACTTGTTCTCATGCTGTACCAAAATATACAGTTTAAAACGAAGTTTTTGTAGGGCAACCCTACGAAGGAGTTGCCCGATTTGTCCCATTTTTTAACTTAAATTTACATTTTTTTAAAAATGCTGTGTACAAAATTTCAGTGCTCCACTTCGACGCGTTCTCAGACAGTTTCCAAATATATAGTGAAAAAGAAAAATTTTGTATAACAACACCAGGAAACGGTTGCTCGATATAGTCTCATTTTTTAAAATTTTATTCACTATTACTATGAGAATACGACGTACCAAATTGCAGCTGTCTACGTGCACTCGTTATCAGGCAGTGTCTAAATATATACTAAGGAACGAAATATTTGTATGGAAACTCTGCGAAGTAGTTGCCCAGTTTAGTCCATTTTTGAACTTGTATTTGCGAATTTTATTAAAACGCCGTATACATAATTTCAGCTATCCACGTCGACGAGTTCTCAGGCAGTTTTTAAATCTCGATAACAGCGCCATCTATCGTGTCCAAAATTATCCTAAATTTCAAGCTGGAACCAACCAAACACATTCACAAAATTTAATTGGAATCGGTTGGGCGGCTTCGGAGATTAGCGTGTACAAACATCGTGACACTAGATTGTTATATATTAAAATATGTATTTAATAGTTTAAATTTTATAGAACTATTTGTGTTTATTCGAGAAATGTAAGTCGTTACTAACAGGAAAACAGGATCTAATTTCTATTACATGTGGATAAGAATAATTTGATTCCATTTTTTGACAATAGGAATAAAAATAATTTGTGTTCGGTCGAGGTATGAATTAAAAAGAGGATAAAATTGAAAAAAGTCAATTTGTTTACAATAAAAACCATCTTGTTTACGTTTTACTACAAATGAATTGAGATGAGCACTACTCCGTGGGAGGCAAAATTAAATGTATCAGCTTAAACACGGCTTCAAGTTACTGCCATCTTCTGGATCAGATATGTTTCCAATTTATTGGTTTCCAGTTACTGTTGGTGTAATTTCCTTAACAAAAGGGTTCCATTTTTGTACTGCATTCACGGAATGAGAAATAGTGTACAGTGAAATAAAATCCAAATCAATTTTCAAAAATAAAAATTACGATGAAATAAAAATTGCATTACTCTATAATTGCCTTTCAAGTCGTTTTGATTTTTGCTGTGTAGGAAACTCGCATAGCAATATTTTTTAGATTTTCTAAAATTTCCATGCGGCGAAGATCGAAAGTATTCTCCACCTCAGTTTAACTACTTCCCATGGATTGAGCAGCGATTTAAGTCATAGCTTGTCTCCTTCTGCTGATATTTAAATTACGGAACATATACAAACACATAATGAAAAAATTATATTAAATTAGTATGTACTATTATGTGTTGAATTTGCTATCGCATTCGATTCATCACAAATAGCAGATGTTGATGATTAATACTTGAAAAAAATGGTGATATGTTGCGTTACCTGAAGTTCGATGGGTTAATTATATACCTTGCTCTAAGGTATTGACTGTCAAAAAGTTTCCTTAGACAAAATTTCATTATAAATATGGTATCCGCATTCAAATAATAAGTACAAAACCCTTAACCCCTTTGAGAAGCGCTCTACCGTTTTGTTGGTAATTATAGTGCATTGCTTAGGTTCAAACGTAGTGAAGTGATTGTTCGCAGGATAGAAAAATTGCAGGATATCGCTCCTCTTGGATGGTGATGCCTCAAGAAATCATCAATATTCTAAGAATAATTTAAGAGTTCTTTTAGACGTTCAAACAAACGCACTTTAATGATCTTATGACACTTTCAACAGAGGCTACAACTCACATCCACGGATAAAGCGAATGATCTGTTAAGATGCTCATTTTACTACTTCACCTATTACGACCCAGAAATTTTATTACAGTGTAAGTCAATATATTGGAATGTAGTGTTTTCATTGTACTATGCGTTTGAATCTACTCCGACGAATCTAATAGAATAACTTATTACATTTGGTAAAATGAACCATGCTATATTGTGAGCTTATGGTTGGTTGCACGACTTCCATATCTCATTTTTTGTTTGACAATATGCCTGAGATCCGACCAGACTCCATTCACCACAGTATAGTAAGTACGCCAAAAATCTCAGATGTATCATCACTCATAGGACCTAAAACTAGTTATGAATATATAATGAGATCATAATTAGATCAGATCCTGGTTCTGTTTTTTCCTACTATTTTATCTAGGAGATGATTAAACTGGAGTACCAATAAAAACAAAGATCATCTAAATATCTATATTATCGCCGGGCAACGCCGATGGGATCCCACTAGTAATATATATATAAGTTTACCTAATATCGGTGTAAAATTGGATTCATTAATCATAATCAAACACAGAGAGCCATCGTTTGTAAATTATTTGTAGAAAGCAAAAGTTTATACATTTTATTCAATAAAAGTCACTTAAGTTATTAATTTATTTTAAAAGGATTTATTTATATTTCATTTTTTGTACACCTGCCAAGGAATTATATATATGTGCTAAAATCTGAATATCTTAATTGTTGCGTTTAAAGTAAATTACTTCTATGAAGTTTTGGAAACTTGGGCTTCATCAAGAGAATCTCAAGAATTGCAGCATTATGTATATCTAACGTTTTCTAATTGTCATGAAGATACATGCAGTTAGAAAAACCCGCAAGTAACTGCACTCTTCAATTATTTTGGGGTAAGTTTTCTGGAAAAGTTCATTCGAATAACTTTTCACAAAAGTTTCCATTTTCAGAAATAGTGAGGGAATTCAACAGAGCCATGTGAAACTATGTAGAAGTAAAAATTCTCAACTCTAGACTTACACCAAATGACTTAATATTAAGGCAGCCACAGCATTATGAGATTAATTCTTCTGTCTTTTGTAAAAACTTTATTTTCTTTAGATGTTTTTTTTTATATATCCTGAAGAGAAAAACAAAGTCAAAATGATGAAGGAAGAAGAATCATTTCTGTTTTTTTCTACCGATTTATTACTGATAATATTTTGTAAGATTTACGAAAAAGAACGATAAAATCTACAAAGATCACCAATGATTTCCAGCCAATGGAAAATTTCGTAAGATTTACGAAGCGTATTTCGTAAATTCGAACAGTTTACATAGTGCATTGACTGAAACAAATGTTCCCGTATGACACATTTCAACTATTTCAACCATTTCAACTAAAAATTACCGTTTTTGAAAAGCAAATAAAGCAAAATATTCACAAATCAAACATTATAATCTTTATTTCTGTATATATGAATAAATGTAGGTAGAAAGACAGGTGAGCATATATCTAGTATTTTTTGAACGAATACAATTTTCTTACAAAATTGCTCAAATTCTTCAAATTTTCTTACAAAATTGCTCAAATTCCTCAACATTTTGGACAGAGGATATATAATTTTTCAATTCCTGAAACATTAATGCAGTTGGTTCGAGATCTTTACAACCATTAGGTGTTCTTTTTACACATTCGGCGGAAAGAAGCAGATCGTTCATTGTTTCATTTTGCAATTTATATATTTCGATGTTTTGTTTTTAGTATGAATTTTGTTTTTCTCTAAGTTTATTCCTTAGCTTTTAATTCAATATACTATATATATAGTAATAGTAGGTGCATGTAAAAGATTTTTAGTCTTACTGTATCATTAGGCAGGAAATAAAATTTGAATTGAATTGAACTTTTGAAAAAACTCGTTCGCAATTGGCATTTGAGTGCGGAAGTGTAAATAAATTTAACTCAAATCATATTGGGATAAATGTTTAAATTCTTGTCGGTCTCCTACATCTATTATTTTAGCCAACTTAAAACAAAATTCGTCTACAGGCATATCTGAATTTTTCATATCTTTTGGCAATGACATCCAAGTCTTGTAAGAGAATTGCTTCAGAGAGTCTTCGCACATATTTTTGTAATTGAAAGATTGTTGGATAGGCTTCTCGTATTTTAAAACCAATTACACAGTTCGGTTTTAATATAATATATATGTTTTAATACCGGATCGTCAAAATCAACGCGCTTCTAAATTTTCTCGCAAGCTATGCGGTAAAATTCTGCACACTTTGCTTTAAATTGAAGTTGCTTGCTTGTAAGTTCTTCACTCATTGTTGTCTTTATAATCTCGAACTCGTGGGAAATAGAAATGGGTAAATAAATTTTGTTTATACTTAACCACTGATCCGTAAAATGTAGCAATAGTGCTTTCCAGTTTTCTAACAAGCGGTTAACTAACTAGCTTTCCCAGGGGAGCCACCTTATCTGATCCGGGTGTACGATTTTATGTAATTCTAAATCAAGATAAGATTGAAAAGATACTATAAGTGTCTGGATATGGTTTTGCAAGCTGGAGATGCGCACAAGTGCAGTGAATGTCAGGGTCATGTAAAAATTTGTATTCCTGGGCAATCTCTTTTAAAACATGCTGCAACGGACTTCTGCTTCCCCATTATCATATTGCAGCCATCACTGACGAATCGAATAATATTACCAATGGGTATGTTTCTAGAAGTGAATCCTTCCATAATTGACTTAAATAAAGTTGTACTGGATTGTACTGGTGGGTACTAATAATATTTCCGAAGGTACTAACGAAATATCGAACTATGATACATACAAGTATTTTTTTTTGCCGAGATATCGATGGATATCCCCCCGCTCTACCTCTCTCTTACTCTCTCTACCGCTCTCTCTCTCTATCTCTCTCTCTCTCTCTCTCGCTCTCTCTCTCTCTCTCCCTCTCCCCGGAGGTATATAGTTAAAGAAAAGTAACTAGAACTAGTAATTTTCGGGTGAAAACAGTTAAAAAATTTAACATCCTTTCATTTCCAGCATATATTTACCTATCAACTATGATTCGGAGTCTGAGGGCGTATCTACTTGCTTTGAATTAATTCAAAAATTTTAATTACATTTCGAAATTAATTTAATATATAGCGAGAGAGCAAAGAAACTCAAGAATTCGGATTTTGAAATTAAGATTTATATATGTTAAATAATCTCCCATTCAATACCACCTACCTACTTCCTCGACGGATTACGTGATGCCGTTCAAAGCCCGTGAGAATTCCTTGTAAAGATATGCCATCTGCAGGGTATCAACGAAATTCGGGTATTTTAAGGAGATGAATGTCTTTTACGATTTCAAATTACCTCTGAAAATACCGGCGGAATTTTCGAATAAAAAAAGACTTTGCGTTCAGAATAAAATGGGGGGGGGGGAGTTGCATAATACAGTAATTATGCTTAAAAGATTTTCACTCATTTTATTGTTTACTTTTGTACATTTTGTTAATGATTAAGCACAAGAGATTGTTGGATTTTAATGTAATCTTGGGTGATAGAATCTCATAATTAACGGGATTGGAATAAAAATTGCGGTTAATTCAAAACCCATTAAGAAATATTTATGGAAAAATTTCAGTATAACGTAAATATTCTGTACATTGAAATGGAACCTCCAGGCTCTGACTGAATATTAAAAGTGACAAGAAATGTAAAATCCTCTTAAAAATATGAACACATCACATCCGTCATGGTAAATAATTCATCAATGAAAGTTTATAATTGTATGAAATGTATATTCGACAAAATTCTCATAATCTCCCAATGGTGGTTCACCACCACCAATAGAGATATAGCGAAGGAGATTATTCAAAAAGACATCAATCATGTAGTCATCAATGAGAGAGGAAGTATTTACACGTGGTGCGAGCTTTTACTTTTCCAAACAAAATTATTTCGGGCAGAAATTAACTGTAAATTTTTAGAAGAAGGAATATTATGTTGAAGCCTTTCCTAGGTAATGTACTTTTAGATTATTTATTTACTAAATTTCATTTGTATATGATTAAAGGATAAATTAAATTTCAAGGACACTAAATGCATTCACTGATATCCTTTAGAAGAAACACCACAGTAAATCTCGAGAGATATGTTTTCCTTCAAATGGAAGGGCAGAACTAAAAATTTTCATCCCTTAAGAAGGATTGGACAAATGTTTACTAGCAAGCTTCAAGATGACGGTCGAGTGAAGCCTTGTCTGAAGCATCGAGGCAAATATCGATAGAATAGTCGACAAAGTTTCACGCAACATGGGTGATATATTATTTTACTCGATTCATGTCCCGCTAACATTTTCCTTCGGGACGCTTTACCTGCTGCTTAGTTTCATGATTTTGTCTTGCTTTAGGTTAGGTTAAGTTAGGAAAGAAATATGGCGCTATAAGTCCCTAGCCTGCTTCACTTATACCACCAGTGGGTCCATTGTGCTCCTTGTTGTCGTGGGATAACCTTGTGTGTGTGTGGGATCACCTTACGCAGTGTAGTCAATTCCTCAAGGCCAAACATGCATAACTTTACCAACTTTGACTTAACCAGCAGAGCTTCCAACGCCATAATCGCTGCCTGGCTGTATATACAGATGTGCCGTGTGACCTCTCTGCACAAAGATGCCAATATTACCGCCTGGTAAATCGTTTCGAGATCTGCCTGAAAAACACTGCATTTAGCGGCAGTAAATCTACCATGACCACCAGCGCTGCTGTGGCTGTGATGCGTAAACACCCCATCATTCCAGGCACATACATTTCTTCATCAGTGCCGTCCACCAGACTGTAGAGCCGTTGCAGCGCCTCGGCCGAACTATAGCTGTGTAGATCCATCGTACCACCCTCGGTTTTAATCCCAATTTCCCACCAAAATTCTTTTGCACGTGTGGAAGTCAACATTGGCCTTCGAAGCACGTTCCTCTAAATTAGCCTTCCAGGGCAGCTTGGAATCGAGTATGATTCCAAAATACCTTGCTACGCTGAAGAGAGTGAGATGCTCACCACCCAGCATAGGAAGTCTGAAACTTTCCTCCTGCCTTTTTCTTGTAAAAAGCACTAGGTTTGTTTTAGGGGTGTTTACAATCAAGACATTATAATTGGCCGATTTGTCCAGCTTAAGAAGCGCATCTAGCACCTTTACCTTTCTCTAATAGTAGAAAGAATTTCGCCGGTTGTCAGGACGTATATGTCATCCGCATAGGCAACCGCTTTAAAGCTTCATAAGGACTTCATCCATTACCAGTAGCCACAGTAATGGTGATAGCACTCCCTCTGTGACGTACCTCTGTAGCTGCTCTTATCACGAGCACATTCCCTGAGCAAAAACTAATCTTTCTACTTAGAAGCATTGAGTTGATCCAGTCACACAGACCCTTATAAACTCCCACCCTTCTCAATGCGTTATATATAGTCTCCGTCTTAACATTGTTGCCCCTTCAATATGCACGAATGCACCCAGAGTGTACCCCTTATATTCTAGGGATTTCTCAACAACGGACACCATTGCATGAAGTACCGACTCTAATGATTTCCCTTTTGTGTAGGCATTCTGGTAATTATTGTTGCCCTGCCATATACTTCTTATATGCGCCTTAATTAGTTTATCCAAGACTTTAACCATAAAGGAGAAGAGGCTAATGGGTCTGAAGTCCTTTGCCTCAATATGGCTCGTTCTGCCTGGCTTAGGAATAAAGATTACCCCCCCCCCCCCACCCTCCTGCCAGACCCTGAGCAAGAAACTAAGCCTCAGGAAGCTTAATACCTTCTGAAGCATAATAGGTCTCAATCCATCCACCTCTGCAGTCTTAGGGGAAGTAAATGAACAGATGGCTAACTATAAAGCTAATGACTTCTTCCTTTTCATCTTGTATGCGCCATTGTAGAGAAGATGTCATCGCTGCTATAATCTACTTACCCGCTACCCGAAAAGTGGGCGTCAAGAAATGATTTAACAGCTCCTTGTTTGTAGTTGTTCAGACTCCGTTCTCTTCTTTTATGAAGGACGGAGTACTAAGATTATTAGCAAGTACCCTGCTTAACCTGGACGGTTTTATATTAGATTCTATGGACTCGCAGAACTTCCTCCACGAGGACCTCTTTGCCAGTCTTAGGGCCTTCTTAAATAATTTTAGGCGGTCCTTATAACGGACCCAGTCTACTTGATCACCACTGTGATTGGCTGCATTAAACAATCTTCGTGATTTTTTCCGAAGCTAACCCAGATCCGCATTCTACCATGATGGCTTAGATTTGCCACTGGGTCTGCTTATATGACAAGCTTTCTAAATAGCTTCATTTAACACATCGGTGACTGTATCAACAGCAACATCTACTACTGACTCCGTGATTAGCCCTCTTCGGGTGGAGAAACTTCGATCATGTCTCTGAGTACATCACAGAAACAATCCCAATTGGTCCTAGGAATATTCCTGAAAGCTTTGACATACTCGCAGCAAATACAACCTCAAAGAGTATCGAGGCTTGATCTGATAAACACTCTCCAGTTATGCACAACGAAGCTCTCCGAACAGGTGACGAGGGATAGGTCTGAGACCTTGCTCCTATTCACCATCTTGCTTTGCTTCAATGCTTAATTCGATTTTGTCTTCACGTTTCTTGACGCATCGTTCAAAGTTTGGCTTAGCGTAGCGCTGCACTTAATTCTTCACTGCTGGACGATTTATTCAACTCTTGTGTCGATGAGGATTCACTCAGCGAATACCGCGATCCCAGTGATTACTTCGATGCTCACTTCGTTATTTGATATAATATGATGAACGCTATGATTAATACTTAACTCTGCGCTTTTTCCTTCAGCGTATAAATACTTGGATGTTTATGTCAGCGACAGTTCATTCGATGTTTGCATCGGAAGCCCCACTGAACTTTTTTATCCTCGGTTATTTTTTTTTTATTTTTTTTATCGATCCAATTCAGTGATCTACATCCACTAAAATTCAATTTTTAAAATTGTCTTTAAAAATCTTCTAAATTTCGAAAATAGTAAAAGTTGCCAAAGGAATTTTTGTTAATTCGCAATTTTTCGAACGCGAAAAGTTGTACAATAACAATTTTCGTACTTTCAGAAAATGTTCCCTTCATAAAGAACATTCGAAAAATTGCGAATTTGGAAAGTCTCTTTAACGAAATTTCTTATTTTCGAAAATAGGGTCTCAGAGTATACATTCATTCTTCCCCATTTATCCAAGCATTTTTAAATAGCTTTCTAAAACTCCTGTGAATTATGGTAAACTAGTAGTAGACCGGTTGTCCAAATTAGTATGATAGGAAACCTTCTTAAAACTGGCGATATTACTCATTATATGCACATTCGAAGATACGTTTCTAAGACTCATTCCTTGCGGAATGATCTCAACAGGTCCATCTTGAATTTTTTTTATAGAGACACCTCCAGTCTAGGTGATTTGTTGTCTGACTAACTCGGAATAGTTCAATTGAAGTGATTTGCTCCAAAAAATTGCGATCTGAGGCCTAAGCTTTACGATATAATGTGATAAGCACACACTAAAGTCAGAATCAACTAAGATAACAATTTTAGTGTATGGCAACAATAGTGTATCTTTTTTGTCTCAATCATGGATTTTCTGCATGTGGTATAATTGTTGCTTTAGACCTCTATGCTCCTATACTTTTCTCCCATGACTAGATTAATTTCATTAATAATACTTTAAAATTTATCCAAACGTCAAATTCTCAATACACCGCTACTGCGTATGGTGTGAACACTTGCAATTATTTCAATATTGTGCATCCCACCGCCACCACCGTCTCTACTGCTACCGCCAGCACGTCGGTGTGTGCTTGCCTTAATGCATTCTACACAGTCCTCTAATATTCATATGGATCGGCTAAGTTAGCTTTAGACGCCATGATAAACTGATTTAAAACTGATATGTAGACTGACTACCGATGTGTCCAAAAATCGTAACCTAAGGTAATCTATAAATCTGTGAAAAAGTCCAGGAAAATTCTCCGTCAGCATGCCACATAAGCAATGTCTGGGAAAACCGAGACATATGCTGACTTAAACAGGTATTCAATCTATTCATAAGAGAAGAGCGATAAATTCCAATAGATTATTTTTGAGACAGTTTAGTGAAATTATACTACACAGGTAATGGCATCGGATCTGTTGATCTCAACAGATTCAGTGTGTCTCTTGTAAGCATAGCAAAATATCTAGCGATATGATAAAAGGCGAATATGACAGCTCATCTTCAGTTCAGTTGAAATCGTTCTTCCCCAAGTGGTTCTAGAGGTCTACCTCTACAGCATATTCTACATATATGTCATTAAGTCGAAATGTGTGCCCAATTTAAATCCATTTCTTTATTTAATTGATTTTAAAATTAAAATTTATTTTGATACATAATCGCAAATTCAGAAGAAATGATAATCCCAAATATTTTACCTACACTTTTAAGTAACCCGTTCTTTTTCTTCTTCCTTTATGAACTTTGACTTCAACCGAAAATACTTTGAAGCAAGCATTTATTAAAAGTCTCCACTCTCAAAGGCAAAGGAGGATGACAAGAGTAAATGAAGCTGGAATTATTCGAAAAAAAAAGAGTATTGGGCCCCTTTAGTCCCATTCCTATGAAGTGTGACTTGGATTGTAATTTCACGCCTGAATTATCCTCTAGGAGTAATGGCCATAAATAAATACACTTTCCCCTTGTTCGCCTCATAAATTTCGTTGTCGTCTTTTGCCTCCAAAGGAAGGAAAATTATAAGAAGTGGTTGAGGATGGGGAGATGAAAAGGTGAACATATAACTTGTTTTTGGGGAAAAGTACCTATACAAAAGAAGGTGTGTCTTTGCAATTTGGCTAGATATATGTATGTAACTTTAAGGGTGTTTCATGAAGAAAAACAGATAACAATTTTATAAGCTGTAAAGGTACGGAAATTCTTCGTATAAAAACATTCCTGTGCTTAATAAGTTTTTCGTAGGAAAGTGTTTGCGTATGGCTATAGGCTTTATGGGTACAATTTAAATATAATGAATTTTTTTTAAATTTCTTAACTTTTTAGTATATATAATATTAAATTAACTATACAAAAAAAAATCCACACAATGTTTTGTTTTTCTTGGTCCGATGCTTTTAATTATTTACAACAGATAGTGCAAATGCTACATGCTTTGTAGTGACTTTCTGCGTATTGGGAATCATAGGACTGCTTTACTAGTATCTTGTCCTAATGTAGACGAGTTTCAATTATTTTACCTAGAAGCTTAGGGGAATTGTCTGAGGAATTAAGGAAGTCCCCTAATTGGTATTTTAATTCTAGAAAAATATTTTCAGCGACTAGGACATTTTGTGCAAATTAAGCAGTTGTTTCTTTATTTATTTTCCTAGATATCTACCTGAATTACTGAATTTCTACTTTTTTTTTTAAATTTTAAATAGGATGAAATTAATTAAAGGCGGCTCATTAAATTTCGCTGGATGGGGTAACGATGTATAGGGAAGAGCTGACACTTTTAGGCGATTATTAAAAGTAACTTATATTTCTAAGATCTCTAGGATAGTAAAATAACTATCAGAATCAACTTAACACAAGCTCGCTGCATGTATATGTTTAATAAATAAACGGTATTAGTATGTTACACTAAACATAAACCAAACATCAGATGAAATTACATGCACAAAACATTAAACAAAATTGATTAAATATTATATAGACATTTTTTTAAAACATGCTTAGAAACGTCGAGAACAAAATGCTCAGCTGTATTATTAACAGTAATACACATGCGATTAAGAGATTCATACATGCTAATGTTAGACTTGAGGAGTTAACATGCAACAAAGCTAGCCTTCTCAAATTGTGCCTACTATCACGGAAATAGATTTTGTTAAGAAAAAATGGAGAATCCATATTCCCGTTTAAGAGTTGATGCACAAATGTTATATCGGCAACCATACGACGCTTCTCAAGAGAGTGCATATTTAAAAGCGAAAATTCATAATCATAACTGATATTGGTTTCTGATTCCTGTGGAAAGTCATAACCTCACATTTGTCGATATTTAGTACGAAATTATTGTTTTTGCACTAGTCGTAAAATTTGTGGAGGTCACCCTGTACATGTTCACCATCGTTAAAGCTTTAATCTGAGCGAAAAGTTTAATATCGTAAGCATAAAGCAAGACTTTGCAGTGTTTCATAAAAGATACAATGTTGTCAATAGATAGAATAAAGAGCAACGGGCCCAAGTGACTCCCTTGAGGTACGTCGGACGAAGCTTTCAAGACTCTAGAGATAGAATGGCGGAAATAGATTTTGGTATGTTCTGTTATCTAAAAATGACTCCGTCCATTTTATGAGTTTTAGGGGAAACCCATACTTTTCCATTTTAAACAATATCACGGAGTGAGATAACTTGTCGAAATTAAGTATAAATACAATCTGTCTGGAAGCCTTTGCAAACTCGGCACTAGTATCAGAGATGAATATCAATAAGTTGGTGGTTGTAGACCTGCCCGAAATAAACCCATGTTGGTTTGAAGAAAGCAAATTCTTACAGGAAAATGATAGCTGAGAGTAAATGATTGATTTAAATAAATTGAGCATGCAAGATAATTTCGCAGTAGGCCTATAGTTAGAAATATCATTTTTACGACCAGTTTTGTGGATAGGTATGATGAAAGAATTTTTCCACAGCTGCGGAAAACAACCACTATCGAGCGATTTTTAGAACATAATTCTAAGCGGGGCTACTAGGGAGAGGCAACATGACTTCAAAAAGGCTGGAGGAATCCCATCGGGACCCGTTGTGAAGTCATTTGGAAGCCCATTAATATGATCAAGTATATCTTCATGTGTAATTGTAGGGATAGTGAATGAAACGTGATGAGAGTCGTTCATATAACTAAAGTTGCTTGACGAGGTTGGAAATTTGAAGAGGAAAATGCATTTTCAAACAACGAAGCACACATATTGCAAATTTCAGGCGAAACGTCACTAGCAGAATATTTCTACCTCATGGTATTGGGGTAGTTATCGGTTTTTTTTCTCATATTATTAAACCTAAAAAAGTTACGTGGGTCACTAAATAATTTCGCACGTATACTTTAAATATACTCATCATAGAGTGAAGACGAAAGTTCTTTGAACTCATAATAGTTTGTGAGGAAGTTGCTGTGACTTATAATGCCCTTGTCCCGCATATATACTTTCCACAGTTTATTCTTGCTATTTTTAAGGCGTTTCAGTTCTTTATTGAACCATGGAGGTGATGTTTTAGACATCTGCTGGCGCTAACGGGGAACATGAGGAGCGAATAAATCGAAATGTCTTCTGCATACTTATATAATATGGACCTGGATATATAACCTCAATCCCCCAGTAATTCAACAACAGACTAAACAATTTGCTGCTAAAATATCTGAGAGTTATGTACACTGGACAGAATCATGTCCATTAAACAGCACTTGTAAAATACATTCCAGGGTATTTTGCCTACACTAAGTATCTTCGTTCTTGACCTTACATATTTAATAGTAGCACATGACGCCAATTATCTGACAGTATAGTTAACACAAAGGAGCTTTCTTTTGTATTTTGGTGGAAAACATTCACTGGAAAGACTGATCGAGGTAGCCAGCTATATTGCACAAGTGAGGTGAAAGGTTGCTATCACGGCACTTAAGTGCATTATTTTTCACTCAAGGCTCATTTGTGACTTCCTCAATGTGTCAAAACACCTTTAGTAAGAAGGGACACAGTTGATCTGAATCGAATATCCAAAATCATTTAAAAAGTGCAAAAAGTCAGTTGAAGGTGATAATGGGAGGGTAGACTCATAACTCTGTGAACGGTGTATACCTTTAGTAATATAAGGCACAAAGCAACATATTAGTTATGAGGAGCTACGAACGTTAAAAGGAATTCTCCAGACATAGTCAACCGACTCAAATGTCTTAAGTAAACTATAATTATAGATTGCCTAACCAATTAATTCTCCAATAATAGTCGAACATGCAGTTAAAAATTTATATTTCAGGATATATGAAAGGAAATGTGAAGGTCGCTTTTGCTGCCTACGATACAACATTCAGCTGTACCATGGACGGTGGGCCATTGCACCTTGGACATTTGCAATTTTCTAAGAAGAACTGAGAACATAGTTAAATTAAATAATACTCCTTATTCAACCAAGAATAACAATATTCGCAAAGCAGGTTACTTTGCAAAAAATTACTATAGCTATATGTATATCTTTGATTTATTAATTATGTAAAGACCGGGCTATAGCTTTTTTGAACATGTCCGTGGTACAATTGTTTGAAGTGTCCTAGGTAAATACCCCTTGCAAAAGTAACAGAACCGCGTGTGAAATATTTTAAAACGCACAATTCACGATTTTTAACACGAAATATAAACAAGTTTCACCTGAGCTGGAATATAAAGAAATAGGAATTCGATTTTCGATTTCGATTTTCGCCTCACAGGAGGGTGAGGGGGAGTTGACTCTTGACTCCTGGGACAGAATTTGATGGGCTTCGTCGGTTTATAGATTAGTGTTGGCCTATAGAACAAAATGCAGTAAGCGTTCATTCTTGGCAGCACCTGGTCCATCTCCCACACAAAAACTGTCCAAAAGTTAAATAAATTTATTCAATTACATTTTGTAAAATGAAAGTGTACATTTAGATAGTTTTGCCTACATTGTAAAGTGTAATGATGGGTATTCTCTTACTCGAACACGGCAGTTTAGGGAAAACTTTTGTCTATGGTTCTCGACTGAAATCAGAAGGCTCAGAGCTGAGCGTGACATCTTATATTATAGATTAAGGTCTACCGATATCCACAATCGGTATAAAATGGTACGTAAGAGAGTAAATTTGAGGATACATTCAGCTAAGAGGAAATATTTTGAATCTAGATTTAATAATGTTTTACTATAAGATGCAATTCAAATCTTGATCCCAATGTATTAAATATGCTTTTGTCTAATATATATTCTTCCTTTGCAATTGGTTCCCCACATCAAGGCGCTGTGTTAGGCAGTAGTGATGAAGTGATGATAATGATCTATCAGTTTTCTGTTTTAGATTTATTGAAGTTGAGCATATACATATATAATTATTTTTTTTTTTTCTAAAAATATGAAAAACATTGTAATATGGCTGCCTGAGTTCGCCATTTTGAATCGTATATGAAATATTTGTTCAAGCAAACCGAGCATAGTAATTTTTTTTTTTTTTTTTTAAATTTAAAAAAATTTTAAGATGAATGTAGGAGTTCCCCATTTTTACTCAACTACAAAATGTATTTCCAACCAAACCACCGCGTTGAAGCATCGCCCCACGTAAATATACAAAAAAAATGTATCTCCGAAGAATTTCAAACAATTCCAAGATGGCCGCAGAAGTTTCGCATTTTTAATCGAGTACCAAATATCTATCCAATCAAACCGAGTTATATCATCGTCCAACGTAGCCATGCATAAATGTATTTCGGAAAATATAAAAAAAAAATCTAAGATGGCCGCAACTTGTATCGAGTACAAATATTCCTAATTTTTTTTTTAAAAAATTTAAAAAAACTGTAATATGGTCCAAGGAATTCCATATTTTCAATCGCCTAGAAAATGTGTGCCCAATCAAATCGAGATAAAGCATCGCCCCACCCATGTACGCAATGGTGTTGCGAAAAAATTGAAACATTTCTAAAATGGCCACAGTAGCTCGCTACTTTTAATCGGGAAGAAAGTTTTTGTCCACCCAAACCGAGTTGTAGCATCGCTCGACCCAGGCCATTTCCGTCCCTATGTTCCAGGCCATGACACCAAATTCTTTGAATGCAATGGAGTAGTACGATTTCGTATATGTCATTTAGCAAAGCAAAATCTGCAAAATCGCTCCTTGAATGTATTAGTGTAGTACGATTTCGTACCTTTGCAATTAAAAAAAAAACGTAAAATCGCTTTCTGTCATGGCCTGGAACATAAAGACGGCAATGCCCAGGCATATAGATATTTTTTTTTTTCCAAAAATATGAAAAACATTCTAATATGGCTGCTTGAGTTCGCCATTTTGAATCGTATATGAAATATTTGTTCAACCAAACCGAGTATAGTAATTTTTTTTTTATTTTATCCAAAAAATGTAAAAAAATTTTTTAATCGACTACAAAATGTGTTTCCAACCAAACCACCGAGTTGAAGCACCACGCGACATAAATATACAAAAAAAAAAAAAATGTGTCTCCGAAAACTTTCAAACAATTCTAAAATGGCCGCAGTAGTTAAGCATTTTCAATCGAGTACAAGATATTCCAATCAAACCACCCGGTTAAAGCACCGCCCCAACAAGTATTCAAAAACAATGTGTCTCCGAAAACTTTCAAAAAATTCTAAGATGGCCGCAGTAGTTAAGCATTTTCAATCGAGTACAAGATATTCCAATCAAACCACCCGGTTAAAGCACCGCCCCAACAAGTATACAAAAAAAATTTGTCTCCGAAAAATTTCAAAAATTCTAAGATGGCCGCAGTAGTTAAGCATTTTCAATCGAGTACAAGATATTCCAACCAAACCGCCCGGTTAAAGCGCCGCCCCAACAATTATACAAAAAAAAGGTGTCCGAAAAATTTCAAACAATTCCAAGATGGCCGCAGAAGTTTCGCATTTTTAATCGAGTACCAAATGTCTGTCCAATCAAACAGAGTTATATCAACGTCCAACGTAGCCATGCATAAATGTTTCTCGGAAAAATATAAAAAAAATCTAAGATGGCCGCAGCAGCTGGCCACTTTGTATCGAATACAAATATTCATAATTTTTTTTCGAAAAAAAATTTAATATGGTCGAAGGAATTCCATATTTTCAATCTTCTGGAAAATGTGTGCCCAATCAAACCGGCTTATAGCATCGCCCCACCCACGTACGCAAAGGTGTTCCGAAAAAATTGAAACATATCTAAAATGGCCACAGTAGCTCGCTACTTTTAATCGGGAAGAAAGTTTTTATCCACCCAAACCGAGATATGGCATCGCTCGACCCAGGCCATTATCGTCTCTATGCTCCAGGCCATGACATCAAATTCTTTGAATGCAATAGAGTAGTACGATTTCGTATATGTAATTTAGCAAAGCAAAATCGCTAATTGAATGTATTAAAGTAGTACGATTTAGTACCTTTGCAAGTAAAAAAAAATCAAAATCGCTTTGTGTCATGGCCTGGAACATAAAGACGGCAATGCCCAGGCATATAGATATTTTTTTTTTTTTTTTCGAAAAATATGAAAAACAGTCTAATATGGCTGCCTGAGTTCGCCATTTTGAATTGTATATGAAATATTTGTTCAACCAAACCGAGTATAGTAATTTTTATTTTATTTTATCCAAAAAATGTAAAAAAATTTTTTAATCGACTACAAAATGTGTTTCCAACCAAACCACCGAGTTGAAGCACCACGCGACATAAATATACAAAAAAAAAAAAAATGTGTCTCCGAAAACTTTCAAACAATTCTAAAATGGCCGCAGTAGTTAAGCATTTTCAATCGAGTACAAGATATTCCAATCAAACCACCCGGTTAAAGCACCGCCCCAACAAGTATTCAAAAACAATGTGTCTCCGAAAACTTTCAAAAAATTCTAAGATGGCCGCAGTAGTTAAGCATTTTCAATCGAGTACAAGATATTCCAATCAAACCACCCGGTTAAAGCACCGCCCCAACAAGTATACAAAAAAAATTTGTCTCCGAAAAATTTCAAAAATTCTAAGATGGCCGCAGTAGTTAAGCATTTTCAATCGAGTACAAGATATTCCAACCAAACCGCCCGGTTAAAGCGCCGCCCCAACAATTATACAAAAAAAAGGTGTCCGAAAAATTTCAAACAATTCCAAGATGGCCGCAGAAGTTTCGCATTTTTAATCGAGTACCAAATGTCTGTCCAATCAAACAGAGTTATATCAACGTCCAACGTAGCCATGCATAAATGTTTCTCGGAAAAATATAAAAAAAATCTAAGATGGCCGCAGCAGCTGGCCACTTTGTATCGAATACAAATATTCATAATTTTTTTTCGAAAAAAAATTTAATATGGTCGAAGGAATTCCATATTTTCAATCTTCTGGAAAATGTGTGCCCAATCAAACCGGCTTATAGCATCGCCCCACCCACGTACGCAAAGGTGTTCCGAAAAAATTGAAACATATCTAAAATGGCCACAGTAGCTCGCTACTTTTAATCGGGAAGAAAGTTTTTATCCACCCAAACCGAGATATGGCATCGCTCGACCCAGGCCATTATCGTCTCTATGCTCCAGGCCATGACATCAAATTCTTTGAATGCAATAGAGTAGTACGATTTCGTATATGTAATTTAGCAAAGCAAAATCGCTAATTGAATGTATTAAAGTAGTACGATTTAGTACCTTTGCAAGTAAAAAAAAATCAAAATCGCTTTGTGTCATGGCCTGGAACATAAAGACGGCAATGCCCAGGCATATAGATATTTTTTTTTTTTTTTTCGAAAAATATGAAAAACAGTCTAATATGGCTGCCTGAGTTCGCCATTTTGAATTGTATATGAAATATTTGTTCAACCAAACCGAGTATAGTAATTTTTATTTTATTTTATCCAAAAATTGTAAAAAAATTCTAAGATGAATGTAGGAGTTCCCCATTTTTAATCGATTACAAAATGTGTTTCCAACCAAACCACACCCGACATAAATGTACAAAAAAAAAATGTGTCTCCGAAAAATTTCAAAAAATTCTAAGATGGCCGCAGTAGTTAAGCATTTTCAATCGAGTACAAGATATTCCAACCAAACCACCCGGTTAAAGCACCGCCCCCACAAGTATACAAAAAAAATGTGTCTCCGAAAACTTTCAAACAATTCCAAGATGGCCGCAGTAGTTAAGCATTTTCAATCGACTACAAGATATTCCAATCAAACCACCCGGTTAAAGCACCGCCCCAACAAGTATACAAAAAAAATGTGTCTCCGAAAAATTTCAAACAATTCCAAGATGGCCGCAGAAGTTTCGCATTTTTAATCGAGTACCAAATGTCTGTCCAATCAAACAGAGTTATATCATCGTCCAACGTAGCCATGCATAAATGTATTTCGGAAAAATATAAAAAAATTTAAGATGGCCGCAGCAGCAAATTTAATATGGTCGCTGGAATTCAACATTTTCAATCGTCTAGAAAATGTGTGCCCAATCAAACCGAGTTATAGCATCGCCCCACCCATGTACGCAAAGGTTTTCCGAAAAAATTGAAACATTTCTAAAATGGCCACAGTAGCTCGCTACTTCTAATCGGGAAGAAAGTTTTTGTACATAAAATATAATTTTTTTTTTTTAATATGAAAAACATTCCAATATGGCTGCCTGAGTTCACCATTTTGAATCGTATATGAAATATTTGTTCTCCATTATTTCAGTAAAATGTGAAAGAATTCTAAGCTGGCCGCAGGAGTTCACTATTTTTAATGAAATACTAAATATGTGTCCAACCACACCACCGAGTTAAAGCACCGCTCCACCTAAGTATACAAAAAACTATGTCTGCGACAAATTTCAAACAATTCTAAGATGGCCGCAGAAGTTTAACATTTTTATTCGAGTTCAAAATGTCTGTCTAATCAAGTGGAATTATAAACATCATCGTCCCATATGGCTACATGCATGAATTTTTTTCGGAAAAATATAAAAAAAATCTAAGATGGTCGCAGTAGCTCGCCAGTTTTAATCGAGTACAAATATTCGTAATTTTTTTTCTAAAAAAAAATAAAAAAAAAATTAATATGGCCACATGAATTCCATATTTGCAATCGTCTAGAAAATGTGTGCCCAAACGAACGAACGATGTACGCAAAACGGTGTTCCACCCAGGCATGTATATTTTTTTCTTTTTTTTTTGAAAATATGAAAAATATTCTAATATGGTTGACTGAACTTTCAAGCGGAAACGACATATTTGTTTAACCAAATCGAGTACCTATAGCAATATTTTGTTTCAAAAAAATGTAAAAAAATTCTAAGGTTGATGTTGGGGTTCCTCGTTTCTAATCGAGTACAAAATATGTATCCAATCAAACCACCGAGTTGAGACACCGCCCCAGCTAAGTAGAAGTTCGTATGATTAATCGAGTACCAAATTTCTGTGCAATTAAACCGAGTGAATAAATTTTTTTCGGAAAAATATAAAAAAAATTTAAGACAGCCGCAGGAGCTCGCCACTTTGAATGAAGTGCAAAATGTCTGTTCAATCAAACCGAGTTATATCATCGTCCCACGTAGTCGTGCATAAAGGTTTTTCTGCAAAAGAAACAAAAGCACGTGCGAAATATTTTAAGACGCACAATTTACCCCACAATTTTTAACACCAAATATAAGCAAGTTTTACATGAGCTGGAATATAAAGAAATACTAAGAATAGATCTTCAACACTTTTATTCTTTATCACTGGAAAATATTTACTTCTTTCACGACATTTATTTAAAGCGCAATAGCTTCACATTTGTCCGATAAAAACATTCCTAGAATATCACAAGTGTCATCTGTTGATTGTGAAAATCGAATAAAAGTGCGTTTATGTAGGTTGAAACTACAGTCCGTGAGGTAAATGAAATGACCAAGGTACTAAGAAGCACTCAAGAACATCGATCTTTTCAACCTTCTGACTTTTTTTTCTAGCAAGAATATATTAAGTTCAACGCAGATGGTGAAAAGAAAATTTAAGGTTTCGCATAAGAATGCCATTACCAGATGATTCTCCTGGAATTTAAGAGGGAAACTACTATCTACTACCCTTCCCTTCTAACTGTATATTATTAGCTGTAATTGCTTTAAACAACCGCTTTAGTAAGTGTATCCCAACCTATTGCTTTTAAAAATACAGCCAAAATTTAAATTAATTTTAGGCAATCAAAACCACTAAGCAAGATTCACTTATGTACCTCAAATAAAGCTTAACTGAACTCATAATAGGGCAGACATATTCTGATAGACCATACGTTGTCATTTTTAGAATTTCATCGAATATGAAATCGTCTATCATATGTGATTAGATGTTTAATTTACCTTTTGTAGCAGTCCAAAATTTTAGTAAAAACAAAGAACATACCAATACCTGAGTTCTTAAATAAGACGCAGATCGTGCCATAAATAACGTACCACAACAGGGGCGCACCGAGAGGGGGGACGAACGGGACCGTTCCCCCTCCAGAATGTCAGTTTTCTGACCATAAGTTACAAATTACGTATAAAATGTGGTCTGTATATTATTACAAAGTCCGATAAAATAAAATAATCTACAATTTACACTATTTAATCTACAATAGCAGTCGTTAAGTGTTCAGATGGGTGCAGGACGCGCCTTTTGAGCCCTATTTTTCCGACTCGACTCATTAGGACTTGGGACACCTATGGTCCCCCCAAAGCCAAACACTGGGTGCGTTACTGCACCACAACCCGATTACAAGATTGTCAACTGACAGTTATGGGATCGGTGTAAAAATAATAGTGAATTCCTTTCTGCGACTCGGTGTTAACACTGCAATCGAATCTACCATTCTCGTGGTCTTTTCTTCCCTACTGGTGTGGTGGTAAGAAAATAGCCGGAAAATGACAAATTCGGTGGCGGTGGTTATACCGAGTCACAGAAAAGAATTCACCATAAAGAACTAAAAAAGCTAGAATTGGTATAAAACCAATTCTTATGATGCCTTAGATGAATGCCCGTATAAAATTTCGTAACCGTAAAATTCTATGCAAGTTTGATTTTTGAAGTGGCTTTTCACAAATATATTTCTAGAACGGTTCCGCGGCCAGAAAATAAGATTATAACTAATTTAATAGGATTTCGTATTCTGAAGAAGTTTTTAGTACAATAAAAATGTCTTGGGCTGATCGTTTTCACAGTATATGTAAAAAACCTAGATTTTTATATGGCAATACCAAGAAGGGTTGCTCGATTTATTCCATTTTTGAAATTTTATTTGGTATTACTATAAAAACACCTTGCTCCAAATTTCAGCTCTCTATGTCGACGCGCTTTCAGGCAGTGTGCAAATATATAGTGGAAGCCGAAAAGTTAAGAAAAGTTTAAGAAAAATAGAAAAAAAAACAATTTTTTTATTTATTAAAAAAAAATTTAAAAAATTTTTAAAGAAACAGATTCATTCGAAGCGAATCGAACCTGTATACGCCACGCAGTGGGCTGAAAAATGAAGAAGAAAAAGGAAGAAGAAGAAGCGTTTCGTGTCAGCAGAAAACCTTCCACTCATCGGTGCAGCTTGGTTTTCTGCCTGCTGCAGACGCTTGAAAATAGATCAAACCGATCTCTTCTCATATAAACTCAAATTTTTTTTAATAAATAAAAAAATTGTTTTTTTTTCTATTTTTCTTAAACTTTTCATTTCTTTCTTCTTTTTTCATTTTTTCATTTGTTTTTCTAATCACCCAATTTCGCTATTTGGGACCTGTTGATGAGTCAAACCAAGACTTGAAACTTGTCACCAAAAATTAATGGATTGTGTGATGAAATAACAAATTAGAACATTTTTTAGCTTTTGCTATATACCGAAGATATCCCAAAAAAAACATTCTTTCTTGAAGAAAATTAAGTTTAACCCGGTAAAAAGTTCAAAAGAGTAATCTCTTTTTATTTATTCTCTAGTTATCGTACCCACTGACAGACGGCCTGACAGACTGACAGACATTCAAAAATCAAAATAACTTTTAATATTATGCGTGGGTGACCAATCTATTTTGCTTTACCATCATTATTTCTATGCGTTACAAACGGAATTACCAACTTATGTCGTTTTCGTTTGAACATCCAGGCTCGCTCTGGAGACAATTCCGTTCAATCGAACGGTTTCAGAGTGCACCTGAAAAATTTTGATTTTGTATGTTTACTAACGTCAAAGTACGCTATGAGTTTTGTGCGGAAAGTGGTTGATAATTTGTTTGCTGAATAACTTTGAGGATAATGCAATATAATAATAGTAGAGTGGTATTAATAATAATTACTAGACTTTGTTTGTGTGAGTGAACTCATAGTGTACCCGAGAAATTTTTCAGAGCGAAGCTGAAGCAGAGCCAGAGACAACCTATGACATCATTTTTGCTTAAAACGCTTTGACAGCACTTAGGTTGTCTCTAGAGCGCAACTGATGTTCAAACAAAAACGACATTAGTATACCCTATAGATTTCATCTAGATTATAAAAATTACACATATTTTTTGTCGCTTGGTTGGTCATATTAGTCGGTGCTATATTTTTGTTTGTTGGCTGTGTACGGTATCTAAAAACAATAAACATGCTTTTGACTGAATTTTCTACCTCTGATTGTTTGATTAACTATACATAGGAGCAATACCGTTATAAATGCAGTTCTTAGGACATTCAAGCATGTATAGGGAGAAAACTAAATATATAATCAATTTTGTCATCATTAAAGATGTGGAAAATATAAATTAGCACGACGAACCTTGATACAGAACTGTATTACCTCATTATGTAAGCAATGAAATCCGAAAATTGAGTAAATTGGAAAATTTCAACGATGGAAATGAATTACCACACAAGCACTTCACAGAATTGCCTACAGAATCGGAGTTAGTTATATACGATGAAGATAAGAGGAATCTGCTGCTGCTTTTGACTCTTAGGACATAACAGATTAATTGGTTGCATGAATACAAGCCATAAATTTTGTTGAGAATTAATGGTCATTGCATATCTAAATTAATTGCCGCTTAAGAGAAAATGTAAATAATAAATATTCTAAGCACCTACACATTTATCTCTATACTTAATTCTGAGATTATTTCGAGACAATTCTATTGTTTATCATATTAATTTTTTTTTTTTCTGGAATTTTGGAAGGTTGGAAAGATTTGAGAAGTATGATTGATGAGAGATATTTTTTCATTTGACTCCTAAGTAGTTTAGGTAGATGGTTAAATATTTCCTAAAGAATTAATACGATCGAAAAAAAAACTCAAATTTCCGCATAAAAGGATATTGGCAGATATGGACCAAATGCTGTCCAGAAGTGGGAGTACCTCCAAGAAGTTTCTTGCATTAATGTATAAATAAAAAAAAATATCAGTCCGAGAAGAATTAAATTAACGTATTTTTTAAAGAGTTTTTTAAGAGTCTCGCATCATTTGTGATCCGTTTATACTGTGCATATTTTTATTTTGGTGAATCTGCTTTATTTGGACTGTCGTATCTTCATTCAGGATGCTCCCAAACTTAGGGGGGTTGGGTGCGGAACAGGGCGGCAGACGAAGCCCGAATTTCAATTTTCCCCTCAGAGGATGGGGGAGGGTGAGTTGACTCTTGACTCCTGGGACAGAGTTTGATGCGTTTCTGTTTATAGATTCGTGCTAGCCTGTGGAACAAAATGCACTAAGTGTTCATTCTGGACAGCACTTGGTCCATCTCCCATACAAAAACTGTCAATGTCCTTTCTCCAAAAGTTAAATAAATTTACTCAATTACACTTTGTAAAATAAATGTGTAAATTTACACAGTTTTGCCTACATTGTAAAGTGTAATGGTGGGTATTCTCATATTCGAACATGGTAGTTTAGAAAGGGCGTTTGTCCATGATTCTCGACTGAAATCAAAAGGCTTAGAGCTGAGCGTGACATATTATATTATAGACGTCATAGATTAAGGTCTGCCGATATCCACAATCGGTATAAAATGGTACGTAATAGAGTAAATTCGAGGATACATTAATGATGGCAAAGATATTGTCGTGAAAAATAATTCAATATTTGAATCTAATAATTTACTAACGTCATGTAAATCTGGTTTCCGAAAATCGCATAGTTGCGACACAGCTCTTTTAAGAGTAACAACCGATACACGGAGCTCGCTAGATAAGGACGAGTTATGTATCCTTGTTCTACGTTCTTATTCTAAAGCGTTCGATTCGTTAAGCTACTCTAAGTTACTTGATATGTTGTCCACTAATATTCAGTTTCATTCGCCTGCAGTTTCCTTTATCGCCAGTTTTTGTCTGGCAGGTTTCAGCGGGTAAGAATAGGGGATAGGTTTTCTAATACTTTGCCTCTTACTCCTGGTGTGCCTTTGGGATCTATTTTGGGCACTTTTCTTTTCAGCATGTATATAAATGATCTTTCTGAGGTTATTGAAGACTGTAAACCTCACATATATGCTGATGATGTACAATAGTATATAGGTCATCCCATTGGTCTCGTGGAGGATTGTATCGAACAAGTATATTCTAACTTGAGGAATGTCTCGAGTTGGGCGATTAATAAAGCTTTACAAATGAGCCCCCTAAAATCCCAATACATGCCCTTTTATCGACGGTCGATTGAAGTATCTGATTTATAGCTTGTGTTATTGAATAATCGAGTCTAGTGAAACCTGTGCGTTATGAAATGTTCTGATCAGATTAATCATACGTTGGGCAAAGTTTATGGCTTTCATCGGCGGTTACGATTGCCTTCTGAAATTTTAACTTTTAACATTCATTATATGCTAGTAAAGTTCCTGCTTCTATCCCACCTTATAGCTATCTGCCTATTATTTCCTCACTTGGATTCTGTATGCTCGATGGCATTAACAGTTGCATTCAATGAATGTACTAGGTTCGTGTTTGATCAAACAATATTTGATCATGTTTCACCGCATGGTAGCCGTCTTTTTAGTTATCTCCTGATGGAATACTTAAGATATAGGCTTCCTGCATCACTTCATTCAATTATACATTAAAAAAAGCCGCGGTATCTTCTTTACCATCTAGAATTTTTTAACTCTGGTAAACACTTAACTGATTGATACCTAGGTTTCAACATTCCATGGTGGAGGACTCTTATTTTGTTCGAGATATTCATGCCTGAAACAATGTATCAGCTGATTCTCACCGTATGGGCTAGACTGATAGGCTTGGGATGTTGATGGCACAGAGTGACACCGCTACGGATTAAAAAATGCTTCCGTTTTGTAGTGGGTGGTCCTGGCAATAATCTAGTTATATAAAGGGTTTTCCAATAAAAGGTGTTATTTTAATTAGCCCGCTATTTCGGTAGATGTCACTTGGAGCTGTCAGGTTTTGACACTTGACAAGTAGAAACTACGCCATTAACAAAAATGGAACGATACACGATTCAACAAAGCATTGAAATTATTAAAATTCAGTATAAAAATGGTGAAAATGTGGCAGAGATGGTTCGTAAAACTCGAACATTTTTGGGTCGTCGTGAAGCACCTTGTCGGACAGCAATACAGAAATTGGTAGAAAAATTCGAGCTGTCGGGACAAGTTAGTGATGTGAAGAATAAAACCCGTGCACGTCGCTCAAGAACAGCCGAGAATATTGCTGCTGTAGCCGAAAGTGTTGAAGAAAACCCAGGTTTGTCCATTCCTCATCCTTTGGAATAAAGATTTGGGTCTTAAGGCTTATAAAGTTCAGTTAACACAAGAACTCAAGCCGGCCGATTATCAACAACGTCGAGTCTTTGAAATGCATGAAAATGATCCGGAATTCCATCGAAAACTCATCTTGAGTGATGAGGCCCATTTCCACCTCGATGGCTTCTTCAACAAGCAAAATTGTCGCATCTGGGGCTCGGAAAACCCAAGAGTTATGGTTGAAAAGCCTCTCTATCAACGTGTGACTGTTTGGTGCGGTTTATGGTCCCGCGGGGTCATTGGACCTTACTTTTTCGAAAATGAGGCTGGAGCAACAGTTACGGTGAATGGATTGCGCTATCGACAGATGATTAATGATTTTTTATGGCCGGAATTGGATGGTATTGATCTGGGCAATGTTTACTTTCAACAGGACGGCGCTACGTGCCATACAAGCAATGAAACCATTGATTTTTTACGGGAAAAGTTTCCGGACCGTGTTATCTCTCGAAGAGGTGATCACAATTGGCCACCGAGATCTTGTGACTTAACACCTTGCGACTTCTTCCTTTGGGGCCATGTGAAATAGAAGGTCTACGCCAACAGCCCAGCGTCGATTCAAGACCTCAAAGATGGAATTCGTGAGGCTATCGAGGACATAGGGCAGCGAATTGGTTATGGAAAATTTCATGAAAAGGATATGGTCCTGTAGGCATGGTCGTGATGGTCATTTGGCTGATGTTAGTTTCCATTATTAACAACATACCTTCCTCTTTATAATGAAATAAAGATCCGATCATTTATCTCAAAAAATGGCATTTTTCTTTGAATATCAAAATAACACCTCTTATTGGAACACCCTTTAGTTTCTGAAATTTTAGTTTACGACGTAACTGATATTTTTCTTAATATTATATTTAATATTTCCTTCATTTTATATATACAGATATATTTTTTTTTAATTTTTGTCTTATTTTTAAATTTCACATATACCTTTTACATTATGTGTTTAGATAAAATTTTTAAGTGAGTAAGTTTGTCCATCGTTTTGTGTACTAAAAAGATATATAATCTTATTTTACCTCCACCCTCTAATAAGCATCATTTTTGATAAAAAATAATTCATAGGATTTGCGCCTATACTGGAGCTGTACGAACTTTCGAACAAAGCTGTCAGAAATTAAGTTGGGAAAATTCGCAATTTGGAAAGGGGGTGGGAAATCCATATCTGTTCGACCAACCTACAACGAGAAAAATCAAGTTAATGTAAAAACAAAAAATATCTTACCAGCATCTGGCGTCTCAACAGATGCAAAGGTCCCACGACGACCTGAAATAAACAAAAAAATGAAGTAAAAAAATTGAACTAAATTAAAATAAAGAAGTAAAGTCACAAGAAAGCTATGTTATGCAAAGCACATACAAACAATAACAAAACATGCAAAACTAAATAAAATTTTTATTACAACACTTAAAACATAAAGAATATGTTAATTCCCATGCCAGGGCACACAATAAACATCTTCTCAATAGATTCGTGAATACCTGAGATGAGAATTTTACAAAACAAAAACTCACCTTGACAGGTAAACACGGTATTGGAAAAAGGTGGAAATTTACATAAAACCTACATGTAAATTTAACAAATTTTTATACAAACCTATGCAATAACACCAGAATCCCACGATGAGCACCTTTTAACAACATTAAATCACTTTTGTTGCACAAATTAACAAAAATAACAAACTCGCGCGCGACTGACACTTCGCACATAAATAAACCGGCGAACTTCATACTCTCGCGATGTTTGACATATCACCCCGGGGTGAAAAGAGACGCAGAATCGAATGGGCGCGTTCGCGTCGCGTAATTTTTCACGGTTTACGGAATATTCGCGAATTTTCGAATTTCCCCTTGCACCAATAAGTGCGAAAGAGACACAAAGGTGTGAAAGGGACACGAATAAAGATGAACGAAAATGAATTATGAGAGGAATTTTGTAAATCGAACTAAAAGATGGCGTATCGATAAGTTATAGCACAGATTCGGAAAACTTATCATAATTACGTGAAATTAAAAGGGATTTCTATGGGAAAGATGTCAAAAAATGCAATTTGTAATTTGACATCAAATGACTACAACAAATTTACATATTGTAGTCAAATTAAGCCTAAAATTTGCATAATTCATTTTTATGGATATGAAATCGGAACAAAATTCTCTATAAAAAGGGGGTTCATTCTTCATTCTGCCTTCTTATTTTCAAAGTTGTCAAAGTGCGAGCACATGCAGTAGCATTCCTCCCACAATTTGCAAATAGTTAAATAGTTCAACCAGTTCAAGTAGTTCAAATAGTCATCAGGAAAAAGGAAATAGAAAGTTCAGCAAAAATTTAGTAATTTTTTTTCAACAATCGAATTGTCAAAGTTTTGTTCAAGGAAAAGCAGCAGCAGCAAGAGTTCAAGTGAATTTACTGGTTAAATTTAATAGTGACAAATCTAAATTAAATTAAAGGTAAATTTGCATATCAGTTATTATTTTCAATTTGGGTTAAATTTCATTGTGTTTGCATGCCAGGTGTTGGTTATACACACATGTATGAATTTAACAAGAACGATTGAAATTTCTATTCTTAATCTTGTCTTTTCAGCCATTTTAACTAATTCACTCAAGTAAATCGACATTTCTAACAATTATTTATCGTGTGAAACATATGCCATTTGGTCAGTTTTTGCACAACATAATAATTCAGAAATTGGATCTACTTTGAGTTCTAATAATTATTTACTTTCAGCTATTAGTAAATATATTAGTTAAGAATCAGAAAGAAAAATTTATTTAGATATGCAATTGTGAAAAGCATAATTTTTTTGAGTTATTATTATTGAAAAGAAAGAGATAGATTCGAGTAAAAAATATAATTTTTGTACATTTGAATTTTCTTTAATTACTAAATACATAAAACATACAGTGAATCAGTGAATTTTAAGTGAAGTTTTCAAGCTTGTACGTCTAAGTTGAGGGAAGTAATTTTGTCATAGTGATAGAATTTTGCACGTAATTAATTTCTCATAAACTTAACATTTGTTTAGTTATTAGTATTATTTGTGGCAATAAATAATTAAGTGAATAATAGAGTGACAAATTATCCTTTTTATTTAACCGCTACACTCCACCAGGATATTTTCTTTCAGCATACGTGGATTCTCGTTTGCAATTGCAGTTTTCTTTCGAAAGTCAATTATAGGAATTGACAGATTTCATTAAACTGTACTTTGCGAACGCAGTCTATTTGTATTTGTCAATCAGTCGAATTGACATTAGCTGTGGGAAAACAATACCCATATCTTATATTTATTCACAAAATTTTATTTTTGGACAAACTTTATTTTATTTTCACTTCCCTTATTTCTTTTTCGGACAAGCTTTTTTCGAGGCCATTATTCATTTTAAGCTCAATAATTTCGATTCGAAGTTATGAACACCGATAAATTCTAGCTTGTTTTTTATGTTGTAAACTATTTTTGGGGCAATATAGTTCTCATTTCCTCCTTAAAACTCTTATTATCTATTATTATTATTTTTTTTTTCATTAAACTTTAGTTTAGTGTTTCAAGCTTTTAGTATTCTCCACTAGCATGCGTTTGCTATACAATTGCAAGTATCTCCTTCAAACAGGATAAAACAAATAAATTCCCGAAAACCTTCCTGTCTTGCCACGTCTTAACGCGCAATTTCCTATTTAATCCTATTTCAGTCCAACACACCTTAATCTCTTGCAAAGCTTTTCAAAGTTCAAGTGGTAAGACAAACTTGAAACGGATGACAGCGTGAAAGCCAAGCGGAAGCACTCCAATACAAGAAGGAAGGAAGGTAAGAGCAGTAGATTAAGAATAGTCTCTCAGACACGTTTCTCCACTTAGACAACTCTATAGTAAATTCGGTTTGAATGCATTCAACCATGTAAGGGTTTTGCAGAACTTTGTAATTGATATATGTGCATAAAAAAAAAATAAGACTTATTTTTTTTATATAGGTACATTTTTATTGTATATATAACACATTGCATGCATACCTGTGTATACCTACCTAAGAAAAGCAGACTTGTCTTGATAACAGTTATATTTATGATTTTATGTAGAGTATATTGGTTATCATATCAGTTTACAGTCCATTCACGACTGTTAAAAATATTGTATATTTAGCTTGAAAAAATGTCGTACGAACATATGAAAGAGTCTTAAATTTCTTTAAAGAGATCGAAGTATATATACTTGTAAATATTTTAGTAACGTGAAAAATAGATGTCAATATTTGGAAATGTGTAATAAATTTTTTTTTTTTACAAATATGTCAATAGAATGCGCATAGATAAAATTTTGGCTGGGAACATCTGGAAGCAGTTGAAATATAAAAAATATGTGATTCGTTTTTTATGTTTTTCAATACACATGTATTTTTTCAGTGGTGATAGACTTTATTCATAAATTACAATATTTATAATAAGTTTTATTTAGCTTCACTTTCGTATATTCATTTATTTGTTTCAAATCTTGCCACGGATTTTTTAACTATTTCTACTAATCGATTAAGTTGAAATTTTCCATACACATGTAGTTCCGATGACAATACACTTTAACGATTTTGTGTACTAAAAATTCAAAATGGCGGCGCCAAGATGGTGGACGTAATTTGTCATTTAAGACCCGACCCGCTTGACATGGGTATCAAATGAAATGGATTGACCAGTAGAATACGATAAGCTATTTAGAGTCATTGTGAACCCAAAATTGTAGACAGCACAAGATGGTGGATTACCTTTTTCTTGACAAGCCCCTTGACATGGGTATCAAAATTTGGAAACGCTAGTTCGCAGTCTTTGAGGACTTATTTTTATACTGTTATTTTGGAGGTGCTCGACTTAGTTTTGAAAATATGAAATTTTAAAGTAACCATACGAGTATGTACCTCACATATTGCGTAACTTTGTGTATACGCTTACTTTAAATATTTATATCTCCAAAACTTGAACAAGCACCGCCATAATTTTTGGTACAGGAAAAAAAAAGTCTTGTGGTTTAAAACTATTATAAAAAAAAGACCATTTCCGTTTTAGATGAAACTCTTACAGTTTGTAGGGAATACCAAAATAGCTCATCCATAATTTTTTTCCTCATCACCGACCACGCCTTTGGTAGGGGGTTAGAAATTTCGTGATTTTAAGATGTATTTTTATTTTAAAGCTAAATGTCTTATCTATCTATGTATAAAAAATTGCCGTGGCGTTCAGCTTCATTTTTGAGACATGAATTTTTAAAATCACCTGTTAAGCTAGAATATGCGAGAAACTTTTATTTGTGCATTATACGAAATCTCAAATTAAGTTAGATCAATTTTTGTTTAGATTATTGGTCAAGTCCAGTTATTGGTATTTTGCTATGATTTCTGATTGGTATATTCGTCCTCATGTACCTTTTCATGTAACTACCTACCCTGAAGCAGGCATTTTTCAAATTTTTTATAATAAGAAACTGCTACGAATACAGACTTCTTCAATTCGATAAGAAAAACAGGTGCTGATGACGTAAACTTTTTATTTTGTATATATCATTAAACAAAACTCAGGATGCAAATCATATCATGACAGAGTAGGGATATGGTCAGAGAAGTGTTGATAATGTACATTATCTACCTCTTGAACTTTCACATTGTAAGCCCGAAGAATAGACATAGACATACATTCGCATAGTTTCAGATATACAATCTTCTCGGAATATAAAAGGCGTATTTTTCATCATGACAATTACTAGCAAGGGTTTATTTATCACAGATCAGATTAGATCTTTCATTAGAGCAGTAAGCAGTCATATGGTGATAAATGAGGAAAATGAATTCAATATTACGATGGTAATCAATTCCTGTTTTGGAATTGTCTGATATAAATAAGGGTGGATAACTTGCTTTAGTCCAATATAAAGTCTTATATAGAATCTGTAGAGGAGCCCTAGATTCTAGGGAATCAAAGAAATAATAGTACGGGAGGGGAGGGAAGGACATTATCTATCTAAACATGTTTCATTTATCATCATACTCGTATCATGTATGCAGTCAAGGTCAATGTATCCCCTGGGCTTTTCAAACTATTAGACATTCCTCTTTCATTGCCATACGAAAATTTGATTGCTCTATGTAGATATCTAAATGAACTGGGACACCTTGTTTTCAAAAGCTGTTTTTTTTTTTTGTGTGTGAACATGATCAGTCTTTTAGTCTGCCAGCAAGGTACATTCCTGCTTTTCTTCTTAGTGAAGGGCATGTAGCTATGAGGACGACAGATCTAGGTGTCCTATGACCTATAGTCTGATTTAAATCCTGCTCTTCTATCATTAGGAGTTCTTGAAAATGATACCCATTAGTTAGAAATTTTTGAAATCATTATTAATCTCTTACTGTTCACTCAAAACGTACAAATATTGGTAAATTTTCGGTGCTCATAAACGTGAGTTCATTTTCCTTGGCACCTACTCACTTACTCACGTTGCAAAGCCAATTAAGTCTGTTATTGTTATTGTGCAAGAAAAGTAAAAAAGACTCCTTTTCATTCACTTTTATTTGGAAAGGAATAAATAAAGTTTTATTTATTCTTTTACCTAATCTTGATATTACTTTTGCTCACTATCGTGCTCACCTTGTCCTCTTGAAACTAAGTTTTAATAAATTTATTATTTTACAAAAGAAAAGTCAACACTTCCAGCACATCTAAAAATTTCATTTAATTAATGACTTTTGGAGCTTTTAAGCTTGTTCCTTACTTTCTTTTCGAAGTGCCATAGCAAATTTATTTTAATTTCAAGCTCTCAGGTGGACGACAACACAGGAAAAAGGAGGTTTTTCTCGGTTTTAATTAGAATAAACACCTAAGAATTTTTCAGACACATTTTTCTAATGTCTCTATTGAATAAAGATTTTTTTTTCAGCTTAACTTATGTTGAAGTTACATTGAAATGCACTATCCTTTTATATATCAAGAAACTATAGATCAAGTTTGTGTGTGTACGATTATTTACGAGAAACAAAAAAATTATGTTAATGGTAAGCTGTTGTTGACATAAAAGAAATAAAAATCATTTACGTAAAAGCATTTTATAGTTATGGTTGTAGTTGTTTGTAATAATGGAAAACAGTTCCAAACGAAGTGATTACTTGTCGCAATAACCATAATAGTTTACTACTCAATGGAAGCAATGTCAATTGGACACAGGACTAATGTACCTTTACGACATAGTTGGCAAAATAATAAATTCAGCTAATCCTGGATATTGGCACAAGAGCAACGTTGAAAATCTATCTCGAAACATCTCGTTCATGTACATAAGTACATGTAATTATATGGCATATCCATATCAATTTCTTTTCAGTATTGTATTCGTGAAATAATGATATGAAATGAAATAAATACGACAACTGTTGGTGTCTAACGACTTTAGTTCCTAATTGAACACAAGTAAGACAAGTAATTGATGAAAAACTAAAACCTTATCACTGGTTCACTACAGAAATTGAATTGAATATAATCGCGAAAAAGCAAAATCAAATATGGCTGACTTGAGCTGAAAGTCTTAAGTTATTATTGATCCCTCTGGAAAATAGGGTACAGTCAAAAGTTCGTGCTTCGAAATGTGGATACAAATCAATATACTTAAGCTTAGCTTAAATGTTCCTTTCTTCCTTAGTGTGTTGTTTTCTGCGGTGACAAACTAGCCATATGTAATCTTAGTCCAGATGACCTGAACAGATATTTTGTCGTTCAACAATTGCAAGATGATGAACAGGTGACTTCGTTATCGTATCCAAATCGCGACAGTTTTGTAGAATTCATTAGTTTTAGTGTGTGTAATTAGATATTTATTGTCATTTATATCATTAAATCGAACGGTATTGGTCTTAATGGTATATTATTACGTCGATGTATGAAACTCATAACTGGTTACTATACAGGATGTTTCCACCTAGCTGGTCCATAGAGCAGGAGGTGATAGTACATACTCACCTAACCAAACAACTGTTTCTGAGTTACAGGGTGATTAAGAAAATATGCTGGGTTTTCACGAAATACCCTGTATATTAAAAAAACATACAGGTTATACGGTCACCGCCAAGAACTTATTGTACACAGCACTTCATGGCCTTTCCAATAAGTACTCAACCAAAACCTTACTCCTCTCCTCGTAGGAGTTATGGTGACCTAAACTAATATAAAATTAGTTTGATCTCTTTTCTCTTACAAAATGGTAGTTAGCATAATTTTTTGTTTTATAAAAACTGTAAACTGTGGACTCTCCACTTTAATTTAACCTATTACACCTAAAATCCTAGCTATTACCCTTATACAGTTATTATCTCATAACAATAATAATATCACACTCATCGAACGTAGAATATATTTTTGGTGTTGTGTTTATTTCTTCTTGCATATTTCATCATTGCTGATATTACAAGGAGCTTTCTACACCATCAGCAGACACAACATTACAAGAGAACGAAAAAAAAGCATTTTTTATACACCAAAATGTCACGAATAAATCAATTATTGCCACCCATATTGCACCACCCATTTCAATATTTTTATGCGGTGTATTTCGGAATGCTGCATTCTACTGCGTCCGTATATCATTTGGTGATGAATTATGTTTCGCTTTCCAAGGCAATGCAATAATGGTATACAGTTGCATAAATTTTTAAAGGCGTTTTACGATGATTAAAATTTTTTTTTTTTCGAAATACATTCATGTAAGTACACTAAGATTTCTTTTACTGGATAATTTATTGCAAGCAATCGTTTTATTTAAATATTTGAACATGGTGATTAACTAAAAGAGTTGCAGTAGATTAAAAAAAGAATTACAATTGTAAATATATTGTAGATACGCACTCCAAATTTAAATTAATCTCTCTTCGAGCCAAAACCAGGCAATTGCGAGATTTGGCCGGAAGTCTAAGGTCATTCTTATCAGAGTCTGCATTTTTTAAGCACTATTCATAGCTTACTTCTAAACTAAATAACTTCCGATTACTGTTTACCCCAATATCCTGCCGCCCTACCAAGTAATAATTCGGGTAGCACTTTTGTTAATTTGATACTGATGATGTTAATCGCGCCTACTGCTATGAAAATCCACGCATAATTAGAAAATGAGCAAAATTAATGAAATTATGGATTATAAAACAGGAATATCTTAAAAACGATTGTATTTAGGTAGGTATATGTGCTTAGCCAAATTAAAGGTAGATAACATTTCGGGGTTTCTAAATCTTGTACAAAAACTGGGGAAATCGTTAAAAAAAATTCTCTCAATTTTTTTGTTTTGACGTCATATAAATTACGCCGAAAGACGATATGAAGGCTGGTTGGGCATTCATTAGAAAGCAGAGACGGTTTCTATCACTTTGATGAAGTGTATGCAAAGAAAGTTACAAGGTGTAAAGTATAAGAAGTATTAAAAATCTTAAACCTCCCTACCGCCGAAACGACGCATCTTACCCCGCCTTCACCTTCTAATTTATTGCTTGTCTCTACCTAAACTATTAAACTCTTGAGTTATGTGTACCAATTATGAAACACCCCATAAAAGCACACATGCGCGAATTATCATAAGAGTTACTCACACAAATCTAAGTACAGTTCACCCAAAACTTCTCTACAGTTGCTTAACCTAATTTTAGTACAGTTTCTTAAACTCATTTTAGTACAGTCCCATATACTAATTTTAGTACAGTCGCTTACACAAACTGTGAAAATAAAAAATCAATATTCCTCAAATTTTTAGTTCTTAATTTAAAGCTTTTCCCCAACATGGTTGCATATCATTTTTTATATTTCGGAGTATTATTCTTATTCTTTCATATTGTTTAATTTCGAAACCAAAATATCGTGGGGCAACTATTGACTAAAACCATGCACTGTTTTTAGATACCTCAAACCTACACAAAAAAAAAAAAAAAGGTGGGCGGGGACCGCCGACAGAAGTAAAACTTCAAGTGTTGTGTTATTTCACTCACTTTGTATTGAAAAGAGAGGATGAGGGATTCAAATATCCACGTAGTCGTATTATAAAGTTTATTTAAAAAGAGTTAAGCTAAAAGCTAAAACTTAAGTAAATTTTTTTTTAAAGAATTGGAAATTATTTAATATAAAAATAGGGAAAAACCTTTGACAGCAATTAAAATTCATTTATAATTTGCAGGTACAAATAAAAACAATTTTAACTATTTCTGTTTTTAATATATTTAATAGACGTTTTTTTACAAAAACACATTATTACAAAAATACTTTATATAAAAGAAATATAATATAAAAGTAATCTTGGATATTCATCATCACATACAACTATTAATAGTGTTGATTATTTACGTGTATTTTCTATACAAGTTACAACTCCTACCACAAGAATAATAGGAAAAAAATATAATTGAATTTATTTTATCAATAAATCTCGTGAATACTGCATCAATAGATTCACCACCTCTAGTTGTAGCTTCATTAGGATCGTTAAGCATAGTTAAATTAAATTTGTCTTTTAAAAATTTCACTAATGGTAACGAGGCATCTGTGGCGAAATTTGTGTTAAAATCTCCGCTCAACCCTAGTGGTAATTTATTAAAATTTTCTTCCAATAAAGAGGAACCTCTTCAGTAAAAATAATTAATTCTCTATGAATAAATTTAATGATGTTTTGAACACCTTGATTTGGCGATATATATATATGGATATGAGAACTATATTTTCGTTATATTTGTTAATACATTGGCAGTAACATAATTCCCCGAGTGAAGAAGCACCAACACTTAAATGTTGAATTTTGTACTTATATCAATCGTACAAGTTTTTATTTTTGTTGTGTTTTTTTTCCTCATTTTCATAAATGGCAACTCCACCTGATCTAACATTGGGTCGTTACGCAATGAAAAGAAGGAATGGAGAGTATTTTTGTTATTAAAATTTATTGGAATAAAATTAAATTTTATTTGAATTAGAATTAGATTAGTAGGTATTATTAGTTTAATATGTTTACGTCAAGTAGATATAAAGTCTTTAATTGTTTATTCATCTGTTGCTCATATAGGAATTGAATTAAGAGGTTTAATAACAATAACTTATTGAGAATTTTGTGGTTCTTATATTTTATTAATTGCTCATGGATTATGTTCATCTGGTTTATTTTGTTTAGTTAATATTACTTATGAACGATTAGGAAGTCGAAGATTAATAGTTAATAAGGAATCTGTAAGGTCTTTGGCATGAGCTCGAAGACTTGAACATTCATTGTTATAATTGATATACCAGTGTTAGTTTTTATAAAATCCATTGCAATGTTTGTGACGGCATTTAACGTATTAAGTGACAAGCGTTCAAATTCGCTTTGTAAATCTACTACAGATGTATCGTTTCGGTGGCCATGATAAAACCGCAAATCATCATCAGCGTGTACTATAAAAAGCCCATCCAAGGAAGTAACTCTAGAAAGAGCAACGTATAATAATTGTCGCTTATGACTTCTATTATATATTTGAAAGCATTTTGTTCTCCTTCTTATTTTCCACAATTTTTATGATATTGATTTGAAACCTTCGCATTCAATTGCTACCGGGCTTCGATTTTTGAAAAAGATTTTGGTTTTTTTTTAGAAAATCAAAAACCTCTAAAAACTGTGTTATTTTTCACTCCCCCCTGAATACTTTTTCACGTACAAGTTATATATCCAGAAAATGAAATTATTCAAAGAATAATTTCCTCAAATTCCTTTCCCACATAAATTCAAAGATAAGCAAATTTACATTGACTTATATAAACCACAAAGAATAATTTCATTAAATTCCATTCTCAGTAAATTTAAGAGATAAGCAAATTCACATTGGCTTATCTCACACACAATTACAGAAAATCATATTTCACTCACGGAACGAAACTAACGTAGAGCTTTTAACGTTACACACGCTTTTTTGATGACAAATGCAATTTCAGCGGTTGTCTGGCTTCTCTAGTTAAGTTATCTTTTAAGAAATAATTAAGACAGTCTTGACTTGTTTGTGAAGAAATTAAGAAAGTTGGTTTTAGAGTAAATTGATTTACAGTTTATAATAAAGGTTTCCCTAAAATCGATTAACGGTTTACCTAATTGTGAATTTATCTTCTTCTTCTTTTTTTTGGTGTGTTAATGGAAGATAAATTTGTTTTACACACTAACTTTTATTATTTTTCATACACAGGTTTTCCAAAGATATTTGTAAATGCTACCGAAGCTGTTACATTAAAATAGAAACCCTGTAACTTGAATAAAATTTATTGCTATACGTTTACTTTAACATGAGAATGAAGATTGAGATAATTTTATTCAGTAGCCCAAAAACCGGATAAATCCCGTGAGTAGTTTATTTTATAAAAAGCAATTTGTAAACTTCTATCTTGATAAAAAGTGAATGACTTATTCATTTCAATTCCCAAAATCTTCTCGTAGTGACGACACGATCCAGTAGTCCAAGCAAGTTCTCATGTTACTACTGCATAGTCAAAATTTTGGAAGCTGGGAACCGAGAGCTCTATTTGCTGCCATTCAGCCTTAATGGAAAATGATTTCATTTGGTAACTATATTTTTACTTTTGTTAAAATAAACTGTGCTTGTTATTCTATTTATAGGTATTGCTAATCGGTTAATGTTGAGGTTTTGTATGACTGATGCATATTTTTTTTCTACCTAATGCATCGACTTTCTCAGCGTTAGGAAAAACAACACCAACATTAAATGTTAATAAATACGGTCTACCTATGACAAATACTACTTCATAAGGTACACCACCTGTATCAGCGATGTCAGATAAGCAGATTTATCTTCATTTGGAAGATTTCAGACACAATAAAAGATTTGAAGATTTTCTCCATTAAAATGAAGAATTTTCAATCTCTTGAAATAATTATGTTAGTTTTCAGAATTTAATATTACATATTACTACTTTTCAATGAAATCTTTTATTAGATCAAATCAGAAATCTGAAAATCATCAAGCATTTCTGGGTACCTACATCAATTAAAACACCAATTTGGTGCTAATTTCACATATCGCCACGCATTTCTGAATGCATCAATTAAAAGACCGAAATGTGTCGCTAACTTTATATATTTAATCGTGAATCATTTATAACATTTTACGTTTTTGTGCCAGTTTTTAATTCTGCAATTTTTATTTAATCAAATTTTGCTATATAAGCCAGGTTAAAACTATGCCGCTTGGATGTGATTTCTTGAAAATATGTTGCTATTGCTAAGCATTGTTGCCATGAACTAGTCTAGCCCAGACTCGTCTAAAATAAAAAAAAGTGGCGGCAAAGTAGCATTTCCGTTAATTTCTAAGCTAATTTTTAATATTCTTTCACTGCCTCATTCATCTGCTAACATAGAGCAAGCTTTTTCGCAAATTAATTATAATAAAACAAAATTTAGGAATAGACTAGAGGTTGAAACCTTAAAAGGAATGCTTTTATCCAAAGATATAACAACAAAAACTAACCGAAATTGTTTTACCTTAGAAGTATCAAGTTTAATGATAAAAAAATTTACAAAACAGAATAAGAGTACTGATGTTGATTAATATTTATACGGAAAATATAAATACTTAAATCATACTGTGTCTTTCATAATTTTGACCTAGTTATATATTAAACATTTTGTCCACATTACTACCTTTTATTTTCTGTTAAAGAATATACTAACTACTACTACTATAAGTTTTATCGTCTTTGTTAATTTTTATTGTACTTGTTAATTTTATTCACTAAAAGGATTTGACCCCCCACGAAAAGTTTTTAGGGAAGAGAGGAATCTCCTCCCCTTGTCTTTAGACGTGTCAACACAATAATGTTGCTCCGAGTAGTTCCTTATATGATTACCGAAAATAATTATTTGCATAAACAATAACTGTATCACAAATTCAAAGCACGTAATGATAACTAAATTATTATATTATCACCTTAAATCGAAAATAAACAACTGTACAGCCGACCGATTAGAAATTTCGCAATTTTAAAATGGCCAGATCTAATTTGCTTGCTGTAGTTTTAGTATACTGCCCGTACTCCCAATTGAAATTTGGTAGCATGGAATTTTTCCTACCCCCGAATATTTCTCATCAATAAAAACTGCCTATAATCCCCACGTATGCGCCCTGGCTATTTCCTCAAAAGTATTCTAAGACAGATTTCTTTGGGAAAAGGAAGGAGTTTTTTAACGAAAATTAAAGATTTTTATCACTGTCTTCCTGGCAACACTGGTTGCAATAGATGTCTCCATAATTTTGGTGAATCTCAGATCATCGCATTAGATATCACGGAGGCCTTCGATAGATTCTGGCATCGTGCTCTTTTTGTGAAACTTCAGGCATTAGCTCTAGACCGTCTTTTCTAAAAATGGATTTAAAGATTTCTTTCCCGCCGTTCAATTCATAATTGGACTGATTTACTTCTGACCGTTTTATAATCCATGCCGGTGTACCACAAGGCTCTGTACTCTCTCCTGCTCTCTTTCTCGTTTTTGTTAATGTTTTGATAGCTCTCTCTTTCAATCCTATTTATAGTTTTGCAAATGATAGCACCCCTGATTTCGTGTACTCGTTCGTCTCTATAACTGATTCCCGTGCGAATGTTATAGCTGACAAATGAAGCCACATTTTCAGTTCACTAAACTATGACCTCACAAAAATACTGTCTTGGAGCAAAACGGATTGTTTTCCTCTATATTTTTTCATTCGGTGATAGCCAAGCTGTTCTTTTTGTATCCTCTTGTGCATGATAAATGTCCAATGATTTTATATCGGAGTTTCAGGATTTCACATGAAATACAACATTCATGTTCGTGGTAAAGTTCAAGCCTACTCGGTTAATGATATGCTCAGGGCCTTGAGAGTTGAGACTAATTTGGGTATTAATAGACCTCATTAGCAAAATAACGTGTCTTCGTGGAATGCATGAATAGGAATTATTCTCTCAGAAACTGGTGAGATATAAGACTGACTCTGGAATTCTTAGCGGAAATTATATACCTTCACTATAACGGAATACTTACCCCGAGGATTACACGAGATAGTACAGCTTGCATGCAAGCCTCCCTTCCAACATGAATTTTTAACTTGACAACAGAAGGCAGTTCGGTTGATGTCTTAACATCTTGCATGCAAGTTCATTTAAAAAATGGCATTGAGGCGTAAAGTCATGCGCATATATTAGAAAATTATAACAATAAAGGAAGTAGCAGAATGATAAAAATCTAAGAAAAAGTTAACAGGAAGGTGTTGGTAAATGATGTTATGCAAATGATCCCAGAAAATCTCATTTTCCCAGAATAAATTTATCAAATTCTCTCAAGCATTTCTTTTCCGCCATCTTGAAAACTGTATAATGTCAAATTACTATCAACTCAGTTGCCATGGTTTTTCATCATGCAAGTTCGCTAAAAGCTGAACTGCCAGAATGACAGTAGAGGTTACACGTGCAACAAGTATGGCATTGCGGCTTGCATGCAAGCTGTACTCTTAGATCATGTAAAGAAAAGGATAGGATATGCTGTGTAAAATTCGTGTACGTTTGATAAGCATTTTTTCTTGTGACACGGAGGGGAAATGACAAGACGGATATCACCTTGTTATTCGTCTGTTCGATAATTCTAATTTATTTCTGACATTTCATATTTTATGACAAGAAGTTCAGGTTTGATTTAGCAATTTTGTAGTAAATAACTAATTAAAAGTGATTTTTACTTAATACTTAGTAGTGTGGTACAATAGTGAAATATTGTTTTGTGAGCGGGATTTTATATAATCGAGTCTCCGGAGTCTTGAATTATGGCGATGAAGTGCGCTGCGCTGTGCTACAGAAACAACCGGTGATATTCTCTTAGGAAATCATTTTGCAGGCAAGCTTAATTCTTTTAATAATAAATTATAGCGTTTTAAATAAAATAAGAGTGAAATGTTTATAAAAATAAACAGCCGTTGCAAAAAAATTTAACATTTTCCAATGCCGCTTTGTTTGATTATAATTGATATGTCGCCTTAAATTACAGTAGCCATGCAAAGGCAACGCCAAAAAATATTATCAGAAAATACACGGGGCACTAGGAAAATTCGTAAAAATGCAAAAAGTTAAAAAAATATTATAAAATTATAAACTTAAAAATTAATTTAAAAATGTTGTGATATAATGGGATTTCTTCTATTGAATTTCTTCAATACTTAATAAAGTTAAAATGTTTTTACTACTTCCATGACTAAAACGAATACATCTGTGCGGCTCTACAACATGCAGAGAAATGCTTAATTTTTCTTTCTCATAGCCTATCCATTTTGTTATATGATCTAAGGATGTTGTATTACGTGTAACCCCCGGGTTAACTGTTGCTGATTTTACTCTTTACTTGCACAGTATGCTCTCCCGTTTCATATAATTTTTATCGACATCCCATTCTCAAGTCTGTGTTGCTGCTGTGCGATTGTGCGATCAGATTATTTCTCTTAAAAATTCATTCATGAGGAAGTGAAGATAATAGAACTTCTGCTTCCCGAGATGTTTGTGAGTCCTGGCCGTCCATCCAATATATTTTCGGATTATTTTGGCTCTATTTATGGCTCTGCTGTAATTCCAAAGAAAATTGGAAGGATAGGAAAAAGTAAAAGTATGTGAATAAATCTAGAAAATTATGAGAAGCACTGGAATCCGCCAATAGAAATTTAGTTTTGGCTTTAGTAAAGACAAGAGGAGTATTTTGAATATTGAATTGAAAAATTAAATTATTTATAGATTCACTAGAAAAATAATGATGGCCAGATATTTAAAAAAAATCTTCGAGAAAGAAGGAAAACAGTTTTTATACATAGACGTACGTATACAGCCGCATTTTAATTAACAAAAACTTGGTTCAAATTTTATTATGAACTTTCTTTCCGAATTTTCATCTTTTGTTTATCTATGCTCTCATTTTGTTTACTTTGTTTGTTTATAAACACGGAATTTGAGTTCTGGAACTTTTTGAAGTTCTCAGAACTGCAACGGTTATAACGAAACTTAGGAGAAAAGGCTTTCATATGGAAATAATTGCTAAAGTTTCATATATACTGAACTGTATCAAGAAAAGCACACCATATTTCCGGTTTTCTGTTTGTAGTTTCTGTTTATTCAAAAGTTATAGTTAAAGTTGGCATTCAATTTGGATGATGGCATTTGAGATTTATTTCATTGAATAGAAGTGATTATGCAGGTGTCTTTTGCATTTTAATTAACCCCCTGATTACTGTATGATTGCGGTGTTTTTGTCGTTATTTTGTAGTAAAACTTTTTCTATGTTATGTGAATAGTTTTGTCTTTAAAGTTCTATTAGAGTTCACTGAATGTATGTATAGGAGAATATATGAGGACAAGTATATTTGAATTTGACAACTTATTAAACACAGATATTTGAATAAACAGTTTTACCACTGATTAGATTAAATCAAAAAATTATTTATTTTATTTATTTATAGCAACAAGTGCGAGCAGCGCTGATACCAACCACAGTTTTTTTTTTTTTTTTCAATATAATTGAATACAGTCTAGTCAAATGCTACCAGGATAGGCCAGTTTAAGATCTGGATTTACCCTATGTCGTTACGAGAAACTACGAGAGTCTGCTTCTTGCCTTAAATTTAATTAATGCTTGATAGCGAGGCGGTCAATAAAAAGTTAGTCACAGTGGTGGTAAATTCAAAGCTAGTGTAGTTAAAAACAGCCTAGAAGATATTCCCATAAAAATGTCGAAGGCAATAAGATACCGGATGAGTTAGAAAAAAAGGGGTTCTGATCGGATGTGAGATTTCCGATCGGAATCCTAAAAAACGAAGTCACCATCGATAGCTATCAGACAGTTGATCATCGTTGGGTCAGTCGGGATACCTGCAATATTGCGAGGCAATTATGTTCTATAGGTACACAATGGCAAGAAAACAATGAAACCACGCAAGATGATTAGAGTTCAACGATTTCTTTCGAAGCTGTAAGTTTCCTCAAGAAATCAAATCAGTTCGGCATCTGCACTGCGAATGTCCTGAACTGCTGATTAAAAGAGGAGGGATACTTGCTAGCCATTTCTTTTCGGAGCTCAAACAGCTCCAAGGCTTAGAGCTTAGTTGTATCCTGAGATTCCTTAGGGAAGAATTAAATTTATGGGGCGCATTGGACTCGGCAGTGGTCTAAGTTAAATAGGTTAGTACTCATCTTAAGGTCTCCCCTGACCAAGACGAACCTATAATAGAACAATTAATTACTATAAACAAACAAACAAACAAAATGTAAATAAAGAACTACTTACTCTTTCCTCTAACTGTACTATCTCAGTTTGTGCACTCCCTGTCTCTTTAACTTATAGGCAGAAGGAAAAACTAGTCCACCCAAAATGTAGACTGTCATAATACGTGTATCTAAAAACATGGAATAAAGTATACCTTCAAGCTTAATAATATGATGCTATACGTATCCCTTAAAGTTTAGCCAGAAGGTGCGATATCCACAGCACCAGATCTAAAATCACAATACAATAAGAGCTACGCGTTTTTTTACACTTGACAGTTCGAACTTAACTGAGGTGGGTTGAGTATTTTTGTAAAATTGTGAAGTGTTAAAAATGAATAAAAAAAAGGTAATGATAATAGTTAAAGCAAGTATTTTTGACCTTAAGGTTTATGAAAATACTGAAAAGAGAAACAGAAAGAGATGGAAATCTCAATAATTCGATTTGTAAACGTAGAAAGAAACAACGATCCACAAAATTTAAAGTTTAATTAAACATTTTGGCGCCATGAAGTAGCGTGGGTTACATTGTATCAAGATTGAAAGTTATTTTGTGGCACGTATTTAGGGCTTAATAATGAAAGAAAAAAACTGGGGCTCTAAGAAGAAATTCATTAGTTCAGTAACCACACATACAGTTTACCTATTTCTCCAGATATTTGAAAATCTATTTGTTCGAAATTTCTGGGCTGACACAGCATTTTTCTATGAGTTGATACAATGAAACTAAATGATGTCACCAATAGGAATATTCACAACGGCTTACAAAACAGGTCTTTGAACTTTAATGCAAAAACCGATTCTTATAGCAGTTTCTCGACAAGAATCTCTTTAGCTCTGGGTCTCTAGGTTAACAAAAACCCTAAGTTGATAATGTTGAAATTTTTAAAATAATAAAATATTCAAAATTCCCCGTCGTCCACAATTAATCCATAATTTTGAATTATATTCAATTTTTGGTCTTTTCCTGTGAATTTTCACAAAACTATAAAAAATAAATAAAAAACACTTTTAACCACAAAAGACTGTGTGTCGTGATATGCTCCGGAATTGTTGTAACCACATAGCAGTTTGTAATCATACAACTTAGTGCCCGATTACATATTTTAGGTCCTGGCACAGAATCGAATGACTGAAAAGTCATAAAATCCTCTTGCTCTCTAATATCGACGGGGATGCATACATACAAACGACTCTCTTTGATGATGGTGACAGATTGATACATTTGGACCAAACTAATTGCCCAGACGTGGGTAGAAAACTTTTGAAAAACACGAAGGCGAAATAAATAGCTTCAAATCACAACTTTTGCAGTACGCAGATTTTATTTTGTTTCAAAGTTAATTGGATTTAATGGCAGGCACGTAAATAACAGATGTTGCCTTCAGATTATGATGACAGCGATATCGCTTGATTCTCTAGGATAAGTACATTTTTTTTTTAAGATAATGAGAAATTAGGTCAAGACAATTTTTTATTAGAAATCATATAACTTCCTTTAATTAATATGACATGAAGGCTGTGCTAGAGAGTCTGTTTTCTTCGAAAGTTTTAAATTCATCCTTGGGCTCTGGTTATACTCAGTTTTTTTATCATTAATTGGTAAGATGTGAAGCTCCAACTTTTTTATAATAATAAAAATGAAGTAATATAAATCTATCTTCTTATTAAATCTAAAATTATAGTTTCAATCCGTAATTACATTTATTAGGTCTCATGTATTTGTCATCAAGAGTTCATTCATTTTTCTTACCTTCTTGCCACTGTATCAGAATATGAAGTTTCTCGCCAATGACATGGTTGCTACTAAGGAATTACAAAATTTCTACACTTGCTGGGTGGCGGGGTACGGAGTATGCTACTATTGAGACTAAGTTGATAATACTTTGCAACAAATAATACAAAATTGGTGCATATACAGAGTGTTCTGAACGACCAATGAACACTGTAATTAACCACTAAAATCGAAAAATAAAGAAAGAGCAAACAATTAAGTGACAGAGGACCTTTCCCTTATGAATCATAAAGCTTTTCCGCTCATTTTTAATGAACCCTACATTTTGGAAGGAATCCAAGCAAATTATGTTGTCAAAGCTAAGAAACCTCACGCTTTCAGTTTTAAAGCACCGATCAGACTTGAAATGCAAATTTTTGTTTTATTTTACACCTTTCCTTCATTCAAATCCAACAATAACCAATGATAAATGCTTTAAATTGGCAGATAGGACATGACAGCTTTCAAGAAAGCTTTAGAGCTTTTGAAAAAAATTAAACTTTTTAGATTTTTCAGTTTTCAGCAAATATTTGGAGCTTGCTGGCAAGTTGAAGAGCTTCGGAAAAGTTTTCGTAGAGTAAGTTGCTCCTGGTATCAAACTGCCTATCTTACGGCTACACCTATCTCACATTCCCATCTATAGCGTCGGGAAGAAGAAAAGCTTTAGCTTACAATACGGCACTTGGAAGGAGAAGCAAGAATATACCTGAAACTCTAAAGTATACGACGAGGGTTCATAGACAGGAACGTGAGTAAGGCAAGAGGACTATTGCATGCGTGCCATCCAGAGATCAGTGGCAGCAATATTACGTCGGAATGGCAATCAGAACTTCTGGGGTGCAACGAAAGCTTTTCTGAGGCTTCTAAAATTTCATGGAAGCAGCTAATATTCTTGGAAAGCTCTCTTGAGGTAATGTCACTAATTGATAATTCGATAAACAATTTCAGGCCATATAGAAGTCATCACTATATTTATCGATGGAGAATTTACCAAAGAAAGGTTGGCTAGTTTGGACTTTTGTAAAATATAACATAACCTAAATTCTCAATTGAACAAACAGAGTGTACATTATATCAAGGTACTTAACTTCACTTAAAATTCACTCAAAATTAATACTACACTCATTTGATTACTAATAATAGGTGTCTATATATGATATACCTAAATTAATATAATAATAACCTACATACATTCCAATAATAAGGAAAGGTAGCTGATAAGTAAACATTTCTCATGCAAGCCATCACTACATATTAATTAAATTCCCACAGCTCACTTATTTTGTGTGACTAAAAATATTTCAATCCTAGCCAGACGATATTAGACACGTCTCCATATTTCTCATCATATAGCACAGATCTTTGCATAAGAACCAAACTTTTACTTGAACATTTTTATCGTGAGAAATGCTTATTAGGTAGTTTCGCTGTCTGTCTGTCTAACGTACTTAGGTAAAATAATGTGTGAATATATATACCCAATAATTTTTTTTTTAGTATTCAGAGAAAGCGTTTTTAATAATACGCATCAATGTAGATTTTACACTGGTGTTGCGGTACAAGAACCGGTTTTTACCCTCAACAAAATCAAAGTACAAGATCCTTTGATCAATTAGTACTGAAGTTGACATTGTAGGAACGCCTCGCTACCGGTGTTGCGGTACACGAACCGTTTTTGCCGTCTTCATCATCAAGGTACAAGTACCATTGATCAGTTAAAATCAGGACAAAAGATTTCTGAACCAACATTAGTGACCCCGACGTGGTCTATCCACGTGTACAACTCCTTATTGATCACAGAAAAAGGTAGAAATCAACATGATCAATTTAAACGAATTAGCTAATCGACAGCAAGCCACTGGCTTACGATTAGACCGGATAGCAAAAAATTATAGTAAGGATACATCCTCCCGGAAGACGTTGAATACCTAACCTAACTGAATTAGGGAACGATTTTAAGGCAAAAAACAAGGAAATCCGCATAAAATATGGGTCAGAAACTAACTACCCGTAATCTTGGAGGCGATTGTCCAAGTAATCGCCATATCGAAGTTAGCCCTTGATATGCAAATCAAGGAAAAGGACATTGCTATACCTTTGGATAGTCAGGCAGCTCTAAGTGGCCCTCGAATAACATCTAAGTTACTAGGGGATTGGAGGTCGTCTGTGGATAAGTTGTGTATCCACAACAAGGTGTTCCTTCTGTGGGTTCCTGGTCACAGAAGGATCAAGAGGAATGAAGGGCTGTTTTCTTAGATACCGCTAGCTCTGATTCACGCTTCCCCGTACTGGAATCCGCCGTAGGCGTTGCCGCCTCTAGTATCGGGTCTCTCATAAAAGCGAATGTTCAACAGCAGAGATGGGCGAACCTGAGTACTTTCAGGTGTATAAAATTGTTTCTTGATGGGCCCAATGGGAACATCTCCGATTTTCTCATGGGGCTCGGAAGGAAACAATGTAGAACTGTTGATGGCATCATTACCGGCCACAGCTCACTTTAAGCTAATCTAATAAGGATGGGAGTTGTTGACAGTCCTGAGTGTGTCTTTCCTGTCTGGTGGGACAGCCTGAGACAACCGAACACTTTTTATGGGAATATCTGGCCTTCGCCCGGAGGAGACTGGATACTCTAGGGTATGCCATTCTATCTGTGGATGAGCTGAAAACCCTTACTCACCAACATGTGATGCGCTTGATTAAGGGGACAGGAAGGTTTTGGTCAGTGGGCTTCTAGCAGGACAGCACAATGGGCTGCTATGGCCACCATGCTTGGAATGGATTCTGCTGCCCCTGCCTAGGAAAGAAATACTACGTAGGATAATAATCAAGTTGGTTATTGCATTTAACATATTTATATAGTCTCAACTACACAAAATTGTTTTATTCACCAAATTTTTCCTTTTTAACAAACAATAGAAAAACTTGACACAATTACGTACAATCCCACCAGTAACACTGTTTAATAATCAGCAAACTCACAAGTCAATAACTTTTATTAAAGAAAAATAAATTGCAACAAAAAATCAATTTAATCGGGTAAATTCCATGCACTCTTGCTGCATAAGCAAAACCTGCAGACAAATAATAATTTCGCGAGATCAAATTTGAATTTGTTGATGCTGCATATTTCTAATTTTAAAAATTTTGTGTAAATATTGAGCTTTTGTAAATAGAATTTAGAATAAAGTTTTTATCAAACGAAAGCGTTGTTCGTTCTGGGTTTAGGTAGGAAGCCTTCTTAAACCAACCAAATCTGAACCGTGTCGGAATCCTGCACGGCTCAAACAAACACATTAGAAAAAAACAAGAATTAAAATAACTTGAATTGTTACCATGTAGAAAATTTGACATAGTCTCTATAAAAGCACTTAATGGCTATTAAGTTTTGTTCCCAATATTCAAGTTTAGAGTTTCCATCAAAATCCTTCCAAGAAAATTTTCACTAAGTCTCTGCTAAAATTAATTTATAAAAGTCCTATATGTAATTATGTAGATAGGTATGTGTGTTTACAACTTCATAGATTATATTGATAGCGTTCGTGAGGTTCTATTAATCAATGTTTTGACTTTATAGCTAAAAAGTAATCAAATTGAATCGCAATCTCTCTGTAATGTTCAAACTTTTGGAAATTTGGTTCCTAATTGCTGTATTTATATAGTAGGAAATCTTTTACATACAAGAATAGAGGGAAGGTTATGAATTTATGAATATATATATATATAGTACACAAGTATTTCGAAATACATATTTTTTTTACCTTACTTTAGAAATAAAAGTTTCAGAAATTGTATTTGCAGTATAATTCAGTATGGCAGGTGGTTTGATTAATTTACGATCTTCGAACTGAAGTCATTTAGCCCTAAATTTTTCTATATTGATTCATTAGAAGATGGGTGTATGGTATAAGTGGTGGTAAGCTTGAATTTCCTATATTTTGAATGTTTCGTAATGATCAAAAGCATGCTGCCGATCGAAATGTTGCTATCTATGTATTTCAGAATTAGTCATCTAGTTATCGCGACCTATAAGATCTTTTGTGACATTACCTACCCCTAAATGTCCTAGGGCGCCCTTTCGAATTTAAGGTCTTTTATAAAGCCTATCCTATGATTCTCTTGGGAGCGATTTCTGCGACATCTTCTGGCAGTGAAAATGCCTTTCCTAGATAGCCTTATGCGGCTCTGTCATGAATCCACATCACCTCCTCCACATTCATAACGCACATTCCAATAATTGCATTCTCTAATTATCCAAATGCATTATTCAATAGCCAAAAGGCAATATCTACATATGTATATCATTTCCACATATCACAAAAACCTAAAAATAAACCTAACATACTATTCATGATATCATGACAAGATCATTTCCAACATACAAAAACCTTAACCCATTAACACACTCAGAAACAGGTGTCTTATTTCAACATTCCTCGGGGCACCCGCTAGACAATCAAATAAACACGTCACCGCGAAGTAGCTACCGTTCATAAGAACGAAAACATGATATACGATCCCTTCTGAGTACTGACCGTCGGTCTAGTGCTCTTATGTAATCTAAAATTTGTTTATCATTTTCCATATGCTACTGGTGACCCTGAAAATTGTCTCTGATTGTTTTTGTCATTCTTAATTGTTTTTGTGATATCCCAATTGTTGACCGATTTTTGAAATTCGAGCGTTTCCGTTCAAGACGAAAAGCCAATTTTTAATTATTTTTCTGATTTTTGTTATTTGAGCGTTTCCGTTTAAACAAAAATCAGAATTGTGATTTTCAATTGTTTATTCGATTTTTGTCATTTGAGCGTTTTCCGTTTGGACAAAAATCGAAACATGTGCATACATATGGAATTGTCTACCCGACAATTCCCACAAAATAGGAAAGTGCATAATCGACCAATTCTGATTGGTTAAAGAATTGGTTCGATTTTGAATAAAAAGGCTGTTGAAGCGAAGCCAAGAGAGAGAAGTTTTTTAAAGTTCAACCTGGAGAGTCCCCCTACCCAAGGTAAGGCCTCCAGTGTTTCCCAGTGATCAATTAATTTTGAAGAGTTTTATTTTTATCTTAAAAGTTTTTTCTAAGTACAAATTCCAAAAAGTTTTACTAAGTGTATTTATTCTAAATAGTTTGCAAGTGTATTAAAGTCTGTTAATGCGAATTATTCTGTGAAAACTATACCGAATAAACGATAAACGTTACCAAAAACTAAAAGGAGTTAAATTATTTGAAAAAGATTGTTGTACACCAAGTGGCGTGCAACAAAAACTGGTGGCAGCGGTGCAGATTTCGTAAAGGTTTGTAAGACCTACGAAACACCAACCTACAAATCTCGAGCAGCATTTAATGTGCGATTGGAGCGAGCGACTCCATAGAATATATAAACCTCCACCTAGAAGAAGAAGATTCCCCTGAAGTCGAGCCAGACGAGGTAGTTAATTTGAGGATAGTCCAGGGATTTCAACTGATCCTCTCACATTTCGACATAGACGAACTGGAACTGATACTAACACCAGCAAGCGAGCCGTTCTTCCGACATCTATTTTTCAACGCAGGATACACCGAAGAACGAGTAAATCGGGCGATGTCAAGAGCCCTCCAACGAGGAGAGCAACAACAAAATTATTATAACAATTAAGTAAGTCTAGATAAATTCACATATTCTAATTATAAATCTATATATATTAGACAAATTATTACCTACATATTATAAATTTATATGAGATTCAAACTATATTTTTTTTTCTCTTAACAAATCCTTTTTATTTATTGTCGTATTTTCTCTTGATGGTTATAAAGTTTTTCTTTTTGTTGTATTTTCTCTTGACGGCGAAATCAATCTTTCGAATTTAGTGAAAACGTTTTATCAAGTGAAATCTTTTTTTTGAGTGTTAAAGTGTACAAGTTCGTTTCTACTCGCAAAACTTCTCCAAATTTTTTCTCTCTTTGTCTCACTGGAAACTACGTTGAACTCCAAAAATTGAGGGAAATTCGCGCAAATATTTTCACACTCGATCTTCAAAACATCGTGGTGTACGCGCAACCCTTTTACCAGGTCTCGTTACACATAGGAAGAAACGTACTCCTAAACAAAAACGAACAATGCCTGATGACACTACAGTACATTTAACTCTTGATCATGCCAAGAGTCTTATCCCAGAATTCGATGGGAATCCAGAGAATCTCCACAGGTTCTTAAACATATGCAGCCTATTCCAAAAACAAGGTACAGCCGAATCAGATAAAGCGCTATACCTCCATATTATAAAGGCTAAACTAATTGGCAAAGCATACGATGTCATCAAATATAATGACATTAATTCTTGGAAAGAATTGCAATCTGCTCTCCAAGAACAATTCATGGAAACCCGTTCTCGAATGTCTATTCAGAACGAAATTCTATCATTAAAACAGCTGCCTAAGGAAGACATTAAAGAATATGCTTTCCGAGCTCAAAAGCTATTAGCTATCTACAACGACGCTACTTCAAGTCTGACAAATGAACAGACTTTAAAAAATCTTCTAATTGAGGAAAATAAAAAGATGGTTATCAGAGCTTTTGAAGATGGTTTAAGACATGACCATGTTCGTCTGCTAACCAAGGCTAAAAGTTACACCGACCTAAAAGATTCGACAAAATTTGCCATAGAGCAATCTGAAAGAAATGGTTCTTTCAACGAAAACAATTCACCCTGCTCTAAATGTCACAAAAAGGGTCATTCAGCTGACTCTTGTTTAACATCTAGAATTAGAGTGGAAAACAGGCTTATATGCGCATATTGTAAAACACCGAATCATCACATTAGTCAGTGTAGAAAAAGGTTATTTCAACAGCAATCTTTTGCTCAACCTTCCACTAGCTTCGCACAAAGAAGCCCTCAACATTTTCAATCCAATAGGATTCCTCAACAGCAGCAACCTATAAGAGCTCCAAATCTTCGACAAATAGATAGGCAAGGCCAATACCCACAAGGAAATAGAGCTCTCCAATTCCAACCTACTAACTCATCACTTCCAACATATTCTCGTAATATTAGGTCCGCAATTAAAAGTAGGAATCCAAAAGGTAACCCTGATATGCCACAATTTAATGCAAAAAGGGAAATTCCAAAAAACAGTCAGCGGCGAGACGAGATAGCGGAAACTCAATCTCGCCTAAATCAATTAATGATAACCGCCGATGTCCATCCGCAACCTCAAATTTAGAAGGAGAACTTTCTCTCTCCTTAATCGCCGATCGCCAATCGCTAGTTGTGACGATCGAGAATTCTATTACTGCGTTTAAAACTAGCACCTTTTTGATAGATACCGGAGCAGAAATATCGGTATTAAAAGCTACTAGGGCACTTGGGAATGCTATCGTCACTACTTCAAAAAGCATAGAGCTATCTTCTTTAGCAGGAACCCCCCTGCGTACGCTAGGAACTGCAGAATGCAATTTCTACATTAAAAATATGACTTTTAAGCATATTATACATATGGTCGATGGTAATTTACAATTAAAATATGACGGAATATTAGGTCATGATTTTTTAGACAAGTTTCTTTGCAAAATTAACTACGAAACTAAAACACTAATTCTTAAAATAAATAACGTGTCCCCTGACGACACAGAAATACAAAATTCAATTCCTGGAATAGTATCGAACAGTGAGTACGGAGGTTTGAAAGACCCAAGCTCCGAGCTATTTCCAGTTAGATCTGACGCAAGGTGTGGAGGTTTGAAAGACCCAAGCCAACACGTCAGACCAAATCCGAAAAATGTCTCAAAAGAAGACAAAGTACAAAATAAAAAAGCAAAGAAATCGAATAAAGGCAAGTGCGATGCTGACGAGATAAATATACCAGCACGTACACAGGTAATAGCTAGGATAGCCATGAATAAAAGAGGTACCTTTTTCTGCGAACACAAAGAATTGGAATCAGGAGTGATTATTGGGAATACGTTTATAAAACCAGACAAAAATGGTCAAGCGAATATTCTTATCCTCAATTCCAATCAAACTGATGTTCATATTAGGAAAACGGACATAAGACCACACCTACATGAAATTAATAAATTTAATATTATAAAACTAAATCCTCAAAGGGATCCTATCCAAGAAAGGCTTGCTAGACTCGCATCCGAGCTAGACCTTTCACACTGCAATGCTGAAGAGTTCAGATCCATTTTAGATATATGCCGTAAGTACAACGACATATTCTACTTGGAAGGAGACTCCCTGACATTCACAGATGCAGCGACACATAACATTCCTATCTTACCTGGACAACCTATCGTAAATGTCAAACCATATAGATTACCTGAAGCTCAGCGTGAAGAAATTAACAATCAAATTAATAAAATGTTAGAAGACGAAATCATTAGTCCCAGTTCAAGCCCTTGGAACTCACCTCTATTATTAGTTCCTAAAAAACCAGATGCCGATGGCAATAAAAGATGGAGAGTAGTCGTTGATTTCAGACGTCTCAACGATATAACTGTGGGAGACGCATTTCCATTGCCAAACATAACGGACATCTTAGATCAATTGGGAAAAGCCAAATATTTTAGCACGTTGGACTTAGCCAACGGCTTTCACCAGATACCCATGAGTGAAAGCGACAAGGAAAAAACTGCATTTAGTACACCTTATGGTCATTACCACTATAACCGTATGCCATTTGGTCTAAAGCGAGCTCCAGCCACTTTTCAAAGGCTGATGAATAATATTTTAGTCGGTCTCCAAGGCATAGAATGCTTTGTTTATATGGACGACATTATTATATACGGGTACAATCTGATAGAACACAACTCTAGACTCCAGAATGTTTTTGACAGGCTTCGAGAACATAATCTCAAGCTACAACCCGAGAAATGTCACTTTCTCAGTAAGCAGATAGCCTATCTGGGTCATCTTATAACCAAAAACGGAGTATCACCAGATCCCGCTAAGCTCGAAGCAGTTACCAATTATCCTATTCCAAAAAAGGAGAAAGACGTAAAATCCTTCTTAGGATTTGTCGGCTATTATAGGCGTTTCATTCCAAACTTTGCAAAGCTAGCCAAACCTTTAACAGCTCTTTTAAAAAAGGATGCTACTTTCAAATGGGATGCTTTTTGCGATGAAGCTTTCCAATCGTTAAAGAAAAAATTGATCAAGGCTCCGATATTACAATTCCCATGTTTCGATAAAGAATTTTTAGTGACTTCAGACGCAAGCGACTACGCTGTAGGTAGTGTATTGTCTCAAGGAAAAATCGGTGAAGATAAACCCATCTGTTTTGCAAGTAGAACTCTCAATCAGGCCGAGACAAGGTATTCCACCATAGAAAAGGAATTATTAGCGATAATTTTTGCCGTCGAGCAATTTCGCCCTTATCTGTACGGTCGGAAGTTCACTATCATCACAGATCATAAGCCCCTCACGTGGCTCATGAACCTGAAAGACCCCACTTCTCGCCTAATTAGGTGGAGAATAAGGTTAGAAGAGTATGATTACAAAATCATATACAAACCAGGAAAAGCAAATCTAAATGCCGACGCACTCAGCCGTGCGATCCCTGATAAAAGTAAAGCTATACAGGTGGTAACTAGAAGTCAAAATAAGGTTCAAATCGAATTCCCAAAGGAAACAAATAATAATCCTACATCAACTTATGTAGAAGAAAACACGAAAGATCTTCTAGAGACTCGTGATATTAAGAAAAAATACTTCTTATTGCCAATTCATAACCCCATACAGGAAAATTCATTAAGTACGTATTTACCCGATAACTACGTAATACCCCTAGGAGAAGCTATTGAATTTAACAAAGGCAAAATTTCTTACATTGTTGGACGCGCTCCTATACCTATCAGAAATGAAACTGATCGAAATCAAATAATAAAAATTTTTCAACAATTTATTAAGGCCTACTCAAAGAACGAGAAAACTATTTCTATAGCCATACCAATCACCGATAATACTAGTTATCGCGAACTAAAGTTTCTATGTTCTAAAGAATTTGAAAAGTCAGGCACTAGACCAATTTTCTTTCTTAATAAGGTAATTAAACTAACGGACCCTGAAGATATAGCTCAAGTAATAAAAGAGCATCATATCTCTCCGTTAGGCGGTCATCAAGGTGAAGCCAAAACTATAAGCAAAATAAAAAGAATCTACAATTGGCAAGGCAGTGTAGCAAAAACAAAAGAATGCCTATGAAAATAACCACAACTAGTAATAAACCCTTTGAAAAAATATTCTTAGATATAGTAGGACCATTACCCACTAGTTATTTGGATAACAAATATATACTTACGTTCCAAGATGATCTGACGAAATTTTCAGATGCCGTACCCTTACCAAATGCCGAAGCGCACACTGTAGCAGAACAGTTTACGAAACAAATCATATGTAAACACGGTCTACCTGAAACGATCTTAACTGATCAAGGAACCAATTTCTTAAGTTCGACATTTAATGAAGTATGTAAACTACTGAAAATTCATAAGCTACAAACCACTCCTTATCACCCAGAAACAAACGGAGCTTTAGAACGAAGCCACCGAACCTTAGCTGAATATCTTCGACACTATGTGTCAACAGATCCACTTACATGGGATACTTGGATCCCCTACGCTATGTTCGTTTACAACAATTCTGTTCATTCAAGCACAGGCTACACGCCGCATAACTTATTATTTGGATTCCATGCCGAAATCCCAACGTCATTGAAAAAAAATCCTGAAGTTGCGTATAATTACGACAATTATGCCAGCGAACTAAAAGCCAGACTTCAACATTCTCATAAGATTGCTAGGGAAAATCTTATAAGAAATAAAGAAAAATCCAAGACATATTATGACCAATCATCCAAACCCAAAAATTTTGTAATAGGCGATAAAGTCTTAATTAAAAATCATACCCGAAAAAATAAGTTATCACCGCTATGGGAAGGACCATACGATATAATAGAGACTCCTTCGTCCGAAAACTCTATCGTCAGAATTAAAAACAAAAATAAACGAATTCATAATAACCATTTGAAGTTATTCGTCGACTAATCACGAACTATTCATCCGTTTTTTCCATAGGTCAGGATGATCGGACCAATTATATTCTTCGCATTATTATGCACAACGACGAGCGCTACAAACGTCACGATTTTCGATTCTACCCCGGGTATCTATTTTGAAGAATTCGGAACAGTTCATCTATACAGTAACTCTTGGAAATTAGTAACGTATTATAATTTAGATAATTTTTACACAGAACTAGATTACTTAAAAATCCAAGCTAGTAATATAGAAAATCTCTGTCTCAGTACAATTAACAAATCACATTCAAACCACTGTGAAGCGCAGATTAATATGCAAAAGGTGTTGTTGAGCGAAATAGATCAGATTGACGAAATCCTAGAACCAAAACATTTAAGGTCACGTAGAGCTTTGTTAAATATTGTCGGAAGTATAAGCAAAAATTTGTTCGGAACGTTGAACGAAGAAGATGCCAAGCACTACGACGAACAAATACAACTCCTAAAAGCAAACGAAGATCATCTTTTGGAACTATTAAAGTCTCAAACCCTAATCGTCGACAAAACTGTCAACGTGTTCAATAAAACTTCGTCCCAAATCCAAAAAGAATTCGGAAATATAAAAAGGAAACTCGCTAAAATCTCTCAAGTCGTCAATAATTTAACCTTTCAAATAAATGATAACCTCATAGAACTAGAACTAGAAAATGCCATTACCATTACAACACTCTCCCTTATGAGATACCAAAACACACAAAAGGCTATTTTGGAAATGTTGCTTGACATTAAACATGGAACATCAAATCCCCTTATGATAACTCCCTATCAACTCGAACATACCCTTACCATCATCAGGAAAAATCTTCCATCGGGAACGACATTACCTGTCCCCGTTACACCAAACTTACTCATTGATTTGTATAGAGTTAGCCAAACGAGTACTAATAAGATAAACAATCAAATTATTATTGAAACTAAACTCCCTCTACCTTCAAGTACTCAATTCCAAGTGTATAAAATTATACCATTCCCGATTGCCGTGAATGACTCCTTTGTTTATATCAAACCCACTACCGAATTTCTATTAGTCACTCTGAATCGAGAAAAACACTATCCTATGAATCACGAAGATTTTCATCAATGTCTACAAAATGTTCCTCACCATTATATATGTCAGACGACTCACCCAATCTTCAATCTTAATTCTAGAGATAACCAATGCGAAATGGAATTGCTAAAACATACCCAAGATCTCCCGCCTTCTTGTACGTTAAATACCCTAAAAGGCTCTTCCTTATGGATACAATTGGCAAATCCTAACAAATGGCTCTACAGTCTCAGATCACCCCTCACTTTAAATAATATATGCAATGGCGAAATTAAACCACTAACCTTAAAAGGTACCGGAATTTTAGAAATTCGACCCACCTGCTATATTCGAAGCGACTTTCAAACACTTTACGGACATTCTGAAGGAACAACAACACTTGATAAATTTTATTTGCCATCAATTAATCTAACTAATATCACATCCTTGATGGAAAGAATTAATCTAAATGTACCACAAGAGATTACGATAAGAAACAATAATCATCAAGAACTTTTTGATATCAGCGAGGACATTAAATCTCTTAGAAGTAAAGAACAAACTAAATTAAAAAACGTCACCCCACACGACGTTCATCATTATCTACTCATATACTGTTTAGTAGCAATAGCTTCTATTATTATTATATTAAGAGTAATTAAGTACTATATCAAGAAAAAACATGTAATCTCAGAAACCACTGAAAATGAATTAAGTCAGGCTAATGTTGAACTAGAATCCTCTCCTAGGAACATACCTCTGACTAGAACTGTCAATTAAAAACGAAAAAGAAAAAGGGAACATTTAATTTAGTTTCTTTTGTTCTAGTAATATAAGCCAATTACCTTTTTTTTCAATATATATATAAATTTTATTATTCAAAATACTAAATTTATCTCAATAAATCAAACATTTTCATCATATAAGTATCTCAACTAATAAGAAAAACTAATACCTACATATAATTTTTTGTATCAAACCCTAGATATAGGTTATATAATAAGGTATTATAGTCATAAAATGTAAGCACATACATATACCTATATAATTTGAAAACAAAAATAATTATAATACCTATATTTAGATTGTAATTTGTCAAAAACTCTAATCAAATATTGTAACTTTCAACGGCGGAGCATCAACATCCATTCCAACAAAAATTTTCTAATTCTTTTCAAGAAATACAAAATTTCTCTTTAGGGGGAAGGTGTCATGAATCCACATCACCTCCTCCACATTCATAACGCACATTCCAATAATTGCATTCTCTAATTATCCAAATGCATTATTCAATAGCCAAAAGGCAATATCTACATATGTATATCATTTCCACATATCACAAAAACCTAAAAATAAACCTAACATACTATTCATGATATCATGACAAGATCATTTCCAACATACAAAAACCTTAACCCATTAACACACTCAGAAACAGGTGTCTTATTTCAACATTCCTCGGGGCACCCGCTAGACAATCAAATAAACACGTCACCGCGAAGTAGCTACCGTTCATAAGAACGAAAACATGATATACGATCCCTTCTGAGTACTGACCGTCGGTCTAGTGCTCTTATGTAATCTAAAATTTGTTTATCATTTTCCATATGCTACTGGTGACCCTGAAAATTGTCTCTGATTGTTTTTGTCATTCTTAATTGTTTTTGTGATATCCCAATTGTTGACCGATTTTTGAAATTCGAGCGTTTCCGTTCAAGACGAAAAGCCAATTTTTAATTATTTTTCTGATTTTTGTTATTTGAGCGTTTCCGTTTAAACAAAAATCAGAATTGTGATTTTCAATTGTTTATTCGATTTTTGTCATTTGAGCGTTTTCCGTTTGGACAAAAATCGAAACATGTGCATACATATGGAATTGTCTACCCGACAATTCCCACAAAATAGGAAAGTGCATAATCGACCAATTCTGATTGGTTAAAGAATTGGTTCGATTTTGAATAAAAAGGCTGTTGAAGCGAAGCCAAGGGAGAGAAGTTTTTTAAAGTTCAACCTGGAGAGTCCCCCTACCCAAGGTAAGGCCTCCAGTGTTTCCCAGTGATCAATTAATTTTGAAGAGTTTTATTTTTATCTTAAAAGTTTTTACAAAGTACAAATTCCAAAAAGTTTTACTAAGTGTATTTATTCTAAATAGTTTGCAAGTGTATTAAAGTCTGTTAATGCGAATTAATCTGTGAAAACTATACCGAATAAACGATAAACGTTATTAAAAACTAAAAGGAGTTAAATTATTTGAAAAAGATTGTTGTACACCAAGTGGCGTGCAACAGCTCAGAGATTAATAGTCACATAGGACATGTTCAGCAGTTTCATCGTCTTCCATATAAAAGCGACAGGTCCTTTCTGCTGAGTGTGAAGAATACTTTTGTTCTGTGTTGCGAATACTTTGTCTCAGTCTCGAGATACTTTATTAGTGTGCATTTTTAATTCTGTCCTCCAAAGGCCTGATCCAATAAGCAGAGATTTTGCTCATTCCATTGCAAGGCGGTCCGTAATCTCGTTGCCTTTTATGCCTTCAAGCTGTGGCACCCAAATCAGCCTCACCTGGTTTGCTTCAGCCAGTTGCTTCAAGACAGTAAAACAGTCCCAAACTAGCTTAGACTCAAAGATAAGCGAGTTTAACGCTTTAAGTGGTGCTTGGATATCTGATATTATGTACTTATATTTTAGGTCCACGCATATTCTTGTGAATTATTTCACGAGCGCATCGTTCTATGGAATGTATTTCTCCCTTGAAAATTGTTGGTGAACCTGCTCTAACTTCCATTATGGACTTATCCGTGTACCATTTAAGCGATCTTTTTTCATAGGATAGGTCTCAAATGGGCCACTGTTGACGGTCCCCTAGCTTGAACTGTCTTTAGTTTTGTTTTTGGACATCAAACGAGTGAAGCGTATGTGACCATGTGTCTTATAATATATGTAGGTGATTTTTGGTTTAAGACCCCAAGTTCTGTCAGATAGCCTGAGGCATGTAAATGTTGACACTGTGGCCTTCTCTAGTAGTCTTTTTAAGTGGGAGTTCCAGGTTAGTCTTCTATCTATGGTAATACCTAGATACGTGACCTACTTCGAGAGGTCCAATACTGTTCCCTCAAGAGATGGTGCTTGTAAATACAACTTGCTTGTTCTCGTGAAAGGAGCAATTAAAATATAAGTTCGAAACTTTTTTAAGCCAATTAAATTTTTTTGTTTTTAATTTTCCCACTTATCATACCCTGCAGAAAACACTTCAGTTTTAAATTTTATTCAAAGATGTCTTTATGAAATTGAGACAAAATACGATGATGGCAGGTTCAATTATTTCTACTTTAATAAAAGACATTAAAATTCTATTGACCAAAATAAACGCTAGTTTAGGTATTCGATGTAACTATTAATAGATCATTCCACCACCGTTTGTGTTTAGCTTACACACAACATTATATTGAATATTGATGTATTATTTCGTAGACTTCATTAATATGACTTTATGTTATATTTCATTTTTGCATTTTGACAACTATGTATTGGAGTGATATCTATTTTATAGTACCAATGGTATGCCCATGAAGGCTATAAAACTAGCCATGAACTTACACCTATGTATATTGTAGGCTATATACGTAATAAATAAAAAATATATTATAATATACTTTTTTCCTTTAAATGTATTTTTCATTTCATACGTAATATAAAAATGATTTTTTGTTTGCTGAAATATTTTTGATTGGCGCCTGTTGCAAGCACTAGAATAAGTAACTAGACTTACCTTAATCTTATTTTATAGGGCTGAATTAGGTTCCTTTTCCTTAAGCACATAACGTTTAAATATAAAAATGTAGGTTGTAAGAAATTGCTGAACTAGAAATTATTAATATCACAACTAAGCAAATTCACTTAAGGGAGAATATAGCAGATAAATATTTATTAGGCAATTTTAAGTAGAATTACCTATTTATACTCAAAAATAAAAATTTGTGGTTACCTAGATAAGTTCTACTAAGTGATTTAATTTATAATAGCTGTGTACCTGTTCGATTTTATTCATACATTATATGCACTCAAAGCCTCTTCTAAAATGTGCTATTCAATTCTGTATAAAGTATGTACCAACTCAACTGATAGTGCTAATTTGAACAACCATGCATTTGGTTAAATATTTATTAAATCAACGACTATTATTGTTGTAACAACCAAAATTTAATATTATTAATTCACCAAAAATTGGTTGAATTAATCAAGACCTAGTTACGCACCATATTAATTAAACCGTTTGTTTATTTAACCACGTTGTTCGTAAAAGTTTAACCAAAGCTAAATCAATGGAAAAAAGCTTTGGGTTAAGGCTTGACATAAATCTGGTAAGAAAATTAAGCTTGCCAATTCGTTCGTTTAAGCCCGTTTTTTTTTTTTTTAATGCAAAGAAGAATAATATTTCCTGAAACCTAGCGAGATTAGAGCGCGGTATTAATTGAATATGCGTAATGAATAGAAAAGGAGTAGTCGTTGTTATGACTTGCCAAGAACGGTCCACATACACAGAGAAATGTAAAAAGCTTTGTGAGTCACCACTCCAAGAGTTCTCTATGTTTACATAGGCGCATGCCTACAGTAGAAGCTCAGAAAATGTGGTAAAATAAATATTTTAAATATAAATAATTAAGCAAATCTGGGAAATTAATTGGTTTGTAAAAGCAATATGTTAAATGCAAAAAAACTTGAAATGAATTAGTTAGTAAAACAAAATACAAAATACCTAAGATCACCAATAAGCTTAAGTAAAACACATAATGAGTGGTACCGGTACGAGGTAAACAGAAAAGACCTCCACAGAGATTAAACGACTTATATTAATTTTTACTGAAAAGAATAATCCGAGCACATTTCCGAATTAATGTTGATATTGGAAGAACTGTCATGAAATTATTGTCAAAAAGAAATGACAACCGAACCATTAATAGGCAAGAAGTGATACTGTAATAGATTTATTGCACTCGATGGTAGTAGATTTTTGCATGATTGTACGAACAAAACGTAGTTGCAGAAGTAAGTAAGTAGTGTCGCAGTTAGTGCGAGTGAGGACATATGAAATTGTTACATGTAAAAAAGGATCTCGTATAAATAGTAAGTAAAAATCATTGTATGTAACTTAAAAAGAATGTTAAAGTTAAATAAAGTGAATAGCTGATGAGAATACAGGGGCCGCTAGTGGGACAATGTTGAGGTGGTAAATGTGTGCACGGCTTAGGGCGAAGTGTTGCGTGTAGACCGTGTGGTGAAGTACGAATCGAGGACCGAATGAAGAAGTGCTGAGCGAACGCAGTTCCGGAAGACATGTTGAATCTTGAAGTCAGCACCTCGGCGTCTTAAATAAAACCGAAGGAGAGTAAGAAGCCCTGGTAAAGAGTAAAGAAGTGAGTCTGTTTAATTAAAGTAAGCCAGTATATTGTGTGCTATCAATAACAATAGAAGAGTACAAATTAAGATTCGGAGGCAAAAGATCGCTCTGAAGCAAATTCTTAAGAGAAATTAAAAGACGGAGAAAGTTAAAGAACGAGAATCCAGGACTTAAGGAAGTAAGGAAACAAAAATATTAATTTGAATTGCACCACAGTTGATTGTATTTTTTTTTTAAGGAACCATTTTAATCCGGGCGGTAAAATTAAGAGCTAAAACAATAAAAATAACAGAAATAACCCAGGAGTAGTAGTAGTAAAAATGATATTTATAACGAGAAGCCTATTGCAAAATTATCTTGCATGCCCAAATTATTTGAATCTATCATTTCTTCTCAACTATCAACCTCCTGTAAGAATTTACTCTTTTCTAACCAACATGGGTTTATTTCGGGCAGGTCTACAACCACTAACTTGTTGGAATTTGTCTCAGATATGATTGGCGGATTTTCTAAAGGCTACCAGATGGACTGTATTTATACAGACTTTAGCAAAGCGTTCAACAAGTTATCTTACTCCGTGATACTCTTTAAAATGGAAAAGTATGGGTTTCCTCTAACATTTCTTATATGGACGGAGTCTTATTTAGATAAAAGAACATATAAAATCTTATTTCGACATTCCATTTCAAGAGTCCTGAGAGCTTCGTCTGACGTACCTCAAGGGAGTCACTTCGGCCCATTGTTCTTTATTCTGTCTACTGACGACTTTGTCTCTATTGTGAGGTACTGCAAGGTCTTGATTTATGCTGACGACATTAAACTTTTCGCCCAGATTAAATCTTTTAACGATTGTGAGCAGATACAGGGTGACCTTCACAGATTTTATGATTGGTGTAAAAGCAATAACTTCGCACTCAATATAGACAAATGTGAGGTTATGACTTTCCACAGGAATCAGAAACCAATTTCTTATGATTATGTGTTCTCGAATTTCTCGATTAGCCATGTGGGTGCTGTTTGTGACTTGGGTATCAAATGTGACCACAGATTGAATTTTATCTCCGACATAAATTACATGGTATCAAAGAGCAGTTCCACGCTGAACTTCATAAAACGTTGGTCCCGAGAGCTCTCGAATCCTACCGTAACATTGCGTTTGTACACTTGCTTTGCAAGACCACTTCTTGAATACGCTAGCCAGGTCTGGTCTCCATTTTACGGTACACACATCGACCGTGTCGAGTCTGTTCAACGGAACTTCCTACGATTTGCTCTCAGGCACCTACCCTGGAATAATTCATTAATTCTTCCACCGTATGAGGATTGCTTGAAGCTTTTAAATATGCATCCGGTTGAGAAACGTCGCATGGTTGCCGATGTAACTTTTGTGCATCATCTCTTAAACGCGAATATTGATTTTCCGTTGTTGCTTAACAAAATCTCTTTTCGTGATAGTAGGCACAATTTGAGAAGGCTACTCCTGTTGCATGTTAACTCCTCAAGGTCTAGTTTTAGCATGTATGAACCTATTAATCGCATGTGCATTACTGTTAACAATATGGCTGAGAATTTTGTTGTTGACGTTTCGAAGCATGTTTAAAAAAAAGTTTATATAATATTTAATCTTTTTTGTATTGGTTTTGTGCATTGCATGTAATTTTATCCGGTGTTTGGCTTATGTTTATTTTAACATACTAACACTAACACCGACTAAACGATGAAACGCATGTTTGTTGACCGTTTATTTATTAAACGTGTCCATGTAGCGAGCTTGTGTTAAGCTGGTTCTAATAATCATTTTTTTTTTAAGAAACAGGCATCCAAGTCCAAAAGGGGCTCGGGTCTCTGATAACACTAAAAGTTCCATGACGCCATTGTTTAAGGAACGAAGTTCAGGTCGACCCGTCGCAGGAGGTAGCCGCATTTTTATCTTTGTAAAGTCGTCACACGTTCAAGCCAAATCGCCGTTTGTACAGTATCAAGGAAAATTAGGTTAAGGTAGCTTATGGCTAACAGGTTTGTGAATTTTACGATTATCTTACATTAAATTGTTATAAAAGAAAATTTTGTTCTGTGTTAAATTTTAACTCAAGCCTTATTCCTGAGAACTAAGTAAGTAAGAAATCCCGTCATAAACTTGGTTGTTATGATACATATCTCAATGTACCCTTTAATTCATCTAAGAGCAAATATCTAATTTATGATTCCAACGATGAACATAATATAAATGCAATAGAATATCAAGACGATGGTACAAAGAATTATTTCTAAAATAACATTTTCTCATTAAATTCCCTACCCGAAAACTCCTGACGATGCCACCTTTGACATAGAGGCGCCTGTTCCAAGGCCATCAAAACGAACTAACATTCTCTCAACTTCGTCGGGCCCAGAATGATCAAGACGATCATAAAAAAAATTACATTTAACATTTTCTCATCAAATTCCCTACCCAAATATTCAATGTTCACACAAAATAAAATGCATACTTGAATTTTATTTTTCTCACCGTACGTGAATAAGAATTGCATTTCACGTGAAACGTTCATTCCCACAAAATTTTTCTTCACTCAAGTTTCACGTGAAAACGTTTTATTTCTGGATAGATAACCTTGCTTCCCATAACTTATCTTTAAGGTAAATTTTATATAAATATAGAGCAAAGTTGAATAAAGACTGAATTCTAAAGTCACCAAGTAGGTAGTTTCATTTAGAATTCCCCTAACCAGCGGTGATGATTCTTAATTTGATTAGCCAACAAAGTTTATCCAGTTTGAGTCGGCACACATAAAAAAGTAGGTAGTACACCTGTGGTTTTTAAACAAGTTATTTATACATTACTAATTCCGTTTTTATGACCATTATTGTGTTCTTTCAAAAAGCTTTTTATTAAAAAAACAAAAAAATTCCTAGAGTTTCATGCGAATTTATCTTTTGGTCTTCATATGCATATTTATAAATGGTTGCACCTTCATAGGTTACATGTACATAGAGGCCAGAGTGCTAGCTCCAGAATATTTGAATATATCCATTTATTTATATATATATTATGACTTTTTACACATATATACATGCCTTCATATATATATATAGATCTCTGTATTATACCATTGAACTGTTGGCAAAAACCCATTATTCAGAGGTGTCAGTGTCAATAGGCAGGAAACAGTACCGCATTTCCGATTAAAGAAATTGATAATGGCCCTGTGGTTATAAATACAATCCCCATCAGGATGAAAATATGGATATCATAAATTTTATAAATAAAATACATATAACAGTAGTTGGGTGGACTAAAGATTAAATTCTCAATGAAATTTAGGGAAAAAATTTGTTTAAGTTAAGCGAGAAACTATCAAACATAAAAATTTATGCAGCTTTTGCCATCTTCTATTTAACGTATGCATCTCCATATATCTCGAGATATTGAATAAATTTATTTAAAATGAAACTAAGAATTGACCTCAATTTAGAAAAAAAATACATAAAAATTTGGAGAAAAAAAATGTGTAGAATTTCCGTTTTACCCGACGGTTACACCAGCAAGTAAAGCTTGCTTGCCCTGCCATACTACTTGCATGTATAACCTCTACTGCGATGCTGGCAGCTCAGCTTTCACCGAACTTGCATGATGAAACACCATGGCAACTGAGTTGATAATAATTTGACACAGTTTTCAAGATGGCGGAAAAGAAATGCTTGAGAGAATTTGATAAATTTATTCTGGGAAAATGAGATTTTCTGGGATCATTTGCATTACGTAACTTACCAACACCTTCCTCTTAACTTTTTCTTGGGTTTTTATCATTCTGCTACTTCCTTTATTGTTATAATTTTCCAATATACGCATGATTTTACGCTTTAATGCCATTTTTTAAATGAACTTGCATGCAAGATGATAAGCCATCAATCGAACTGCCTTCTGCTGTCTAGTTAAAAATCGCGTTGCATGCAAGCTGTACTATCTCGTGTAATCCCTGAGTTAATGTGTAAAAACCCATTACCAGAACACGTGGAAAGTTTCTAGATTTGTTTGTTACCGATGCAAATTTAGTTAATAAATTAACACTAAATTGATTGGCGGTGAAAATGGTTAAAAGAAATCTATTCGACTGTTAAAAACATCTGAATTTTTACAGTGATAGATTTTTTTACAAACTTAATTGAATTTGTAGCTCTCAACAGAATTATTTAGCTCGCTGTAGTAGGCTAAAAATTCATTCAAATATTTGTTTTTGTTCTGTTTTGATTTTGTAAGTACTTTTATAAATATTTCTGTGCTCCAGAATTTATGTAATTTTGAACAATAAATCTTCATTAAATTGAGACAAGTAAGTTTGCAGTTGAAATAATCACCTCAAGAGAATTTCTTTCATTTACATTATCTAACTACGCAACCTTTTTCATATACGCAAACACACTAGGTGTACAATAATTATGTGTATCCCAAAAAGTACCTGCTGGAAAACTTTTCAGAACTGAAGCACACTTTACGTATTCCGGAGCGATAAAGACATTGTATTAACTCATGAGTTTTACATTTGATTCAGCTTGAAATTTTATTAATTTGGCAGTAAAATAAGGAGATTTTACAATTTTTGCGTATGTTTTTATGGTTTACCGCATAAATTTTGTATGATATGCTCTATGGAGATGTCTTAAAATTTTTGTTGATAAATATACATAATCGTTGAATCTTGCTACTAGTTCATTATTTCGTTACATATCGCTCATTTGCTGCAACAACGTCATAACTCAAAAATCTTGATTTTTGAGTTATTGCTACAGGAAGAATGATAATCAACTATACTTTTAGCTGGTAAAGTGATATATCTGAGCTAATACGATTTTCCGCGAGAGAGCAGTAGTGTCGTTATAGTAGCTTTACGTGTCAATCAGCATGTTAGTTGCAACACTGTCTCATCTCAGTTTGCAATGTGCTTTTGTACTTAAAACATCGTTAAAATTTTAGGAACAGTGACATATTTTGAGTTGTGACTATATATAAGCAAAGGTGAGATCACTTTTTATCTTGTTTCTTATTATACATTCTAAGTTATGACATTGAACGTGTAAAATTTGATGTGGCGACGTTTGAATTATTTAGATATATGACTTTCTTACACAAAAGTATATTCCCCATTATCGTAATATTTTGTGTTAATACGTTGTTGCGAATAAAATGCCTTCGTTTTTTAATTATCAGTCTCCACGTATGTGTCATTATGACACTCTAGCAGAATATCATCTTCCAAAATTAACGTTTTACTATGAACTATTTATACTAATGTCAGTCTTGTTGGTATAACCTATATCCAATAAATCAGTTATGCATACATATCACTTCTTAGTATTCAATCTGATATTCAGTAAATTGGCTAAAGACTTATTATAAGTACTAAAATGAAGTTAATTTCATAATTTTTCAAACTTCGGTCATAGAATCATGAAATCCAACACTCGAGGGAGTAGAATGCTGCAACTAGCTATGAACCAACAAGTGGGAAACACTACACAATGGCAGATAATAAATGTTCCATCTACTTCTGAATGCGAACAATATAAGAATTTATTGTCTAAGGAAGAGTCTTCAGTAGATTGTGGTATGTACATATGTAAATTAAAATTTTTGAATTTTTTGAAGCTATAGCCAATGTTGGTTTTATCAATTTATTTTGTGACAATGATAACTGTATTCTAATTCGGCATTGTGCAAATCATTTTAACTTTTTAGGGAATGTAGCGGTTGCCAGCCAACCAGCTAATATTAACAGCAGCTGTTCCCGACTGAAATCAATTCTAAGCTCTTCGTCATCTAACTCTTCGTTATTTTCTGAAGATAATGTTGATTCTCTTTATGATACCACGTAAGTTCCTGACAATGCTAATAGTGACACTGACAAAGAAGTTGATTTAGGTGGTAGTAATTGTGATGCTCATACCGGCAATGATGAAACGAGTCCGACTATAACTACGTCATCATTTCATCCTTCATTCAACAGTACTTCCCAAATCACTCCCATCACTCCCGATAGCTGCATTTCCTGTGCAATTTCCAAAACTTCGACTATATTAACCAGTCCACTTAAGAGAGGAGTTAAGCGAAAAAGAAATGAGACTAGCTGGAAAAGGAACCTAAATAAAAACTTTAGGAACAGTGGAAAGGAATATGAAATGCATGCCAAAGGGAATAAACTCCGAAGTGAGAGAACGATGAAACCTCCGTGTATAGAAAACATGTAAAGTGAACTGTTCTGCAAAGTTTAGTGAAAAGGAACGAATGGAAGTTTTTTCATCATTTTGGAACTTAGGGGATTTGGAAAAACAACGACAATTTATTGCGAATAACATGGAGGCCATTCAGCCAAAATATCAATATGTGCGAGTCGGTGGTATAAGAAAGAAAAGAGTTAATAATAATGCCTTCTATTTCCGTCGTAATGATTTGAGGATATGCGTATGCAAGTTGTTCTTTAAGAACACTTTAGATATCAGTGATTGTCCTATTCGTACTATAATAGAAAAACGAAATAAAGTGGCAAATGTTCTACTGGAAGAGGATCGCCGCGGGAAACATGGTAAACAGAAGAAAGTGAATCCTGCTCTAAAGGAAAGTGTTAAAAATTTTGTCGGCATGATTCCGAAGATCGAAAGTTATTACACCCATGCCAACACCTCCAACCATTTCATCGATGGGAGCAAATCGATTGCAGAGATCCGTAGAGACTATACATGACCGATTGTAAAGAAAAAAATATATCATGCGTAAATTACGTAATGTTTTATCGAATATTTACCGAAGATTTTAATATCTCCTTTTTTACTCCAAAGAAGGATTTATGTGAAACGTGCACTGCGTACCATAATGCTGAGGAAGAAGAAAAAGAGAAGTTAAAAGAATATTACGATCGGCACTTAATGGAAAAAGAATTGTCCAGAAATGAAAATAAAAGCGATAAGTAGAAGCCTGGTGTAGCAGTAGCAGTCTACGATTTGTAGGCTGTAATGCAAATACCTAAAGCCAATGTTTCTACTTTTTATTACAAGTCGAAATTAAATGTGTTTAATTTCACTATATACGATCTCAAGAGTAACGATTGCGAATGTTACGTTTGGGATGAATCCAACGGCCATAGGGGTATTAATGAATTGAGTACATGCGTTCTTCTATACTTAAATAAAAAAGCTATATTAGGTGAACGAGACATAATATTTTATTCAGATAATTGCGCTGGACAACAAAAAAATAAGTTCATGGTCGCGCTCTACCTTTACGCTGTCAACCATCTTAACATCAAAAGCACAACACATAACTACCTCATTAAAGGACACACACAAAATGAGGGAGATTCAGTGCACTCATTAATTGAACGTCAAGTGAGACGACATCTTAAGGGTGGGCCAATGTATACGCCGGAGTCATTCATTGCTGCTATCCGTACCGCTAAGAAAACGGGAAATCCACTTAACGTTACAGAGCTATGCTTCGAAGATTTTTTTTATATTAAGGCCTTAGCAACTGAAATGGGGCCCTGGAATATGTCGCAAGTAAAAATAACATCAGTAAAAGTCCTCCGAGTACAACGCGAAACGCCAGCTTCCCTTTTCTTTAAAACGTCCTATGAAGATGACTTCAAAGCGGCGACTATAATTAGAAAGAAGAAGAAGAACGATAATATAGCATTGACGGGAGCTTTTCACTCAAAACTTGAAATTGCGGACAACAAAAAAAAAGGATCTGCTTGAATTAGTCCAGAAAAACCACATACCTAAATTTTACAGTTCCTTCTACCGGAATTTATAAACTCTCATTATTTTTAATTTTTACTGAAGTATTTTTATTTGCTTTTATATTTACTGAAATGTAAATAATAAATTAGGTACGTGAACTTTCTTGAAATATTGTATCATTTTAGTTGTTGGGAATTAGCATTACTGACATAATGAGGAAATTCGAAAAAAATATTGAGCAATGATACTTTTTCTTATCAACAATAACGTCATACTCTACTTATGTCGCACAAAAAAACCGAGTTTAGCAGCAAAACCGTCATAAGTAAAACTTGGGGTCATGTTCAAGACGTGGAAGACTGTATATAGTATAAATTTCGAGATTGACTGTGCGTCCATCTCATTACCGGGTGTTATTCCACCCAATTGCGCCGATTTAAATTTTAATATTATATTATCGGGAAGTTATACACATTTAAATCTTCAAATGCGTCTCCTGAAAAATAACAATTTTTGAGTTGTGACGTTCTTGCAGCAATTGAGCGATATGTTTCGTAGAATTGTGGTGTCACATCAAGGTAAAAGTTTTGCAATTATCACTAAGTCTGATTAAAATAAAAACAAGTCTTAACACCTATTTTTCTTATTGAATTTAGAAAGTCTTATCTCTTAAGCTTTTAGCTTAAAACGCCCGATCACAATCTCTACCCAAAATTCAATCACATTGGTATATTTTTAATTTTTTTAACTACAAATGCTAGTATACGTCTAATTTTTTCATTTTGGAAAACTGCAAAAATATTCAAAAACTCCGCTGACAAAAATATCGTTTTGCAAAATTATGAATATAAATAAAAGGAAGTGAAACTTTTGAATTATAAGACTAGTTGGAACACTATGGAGATAACGATCAAATGCATTTTATGAATTAAAAATAGCCTTTACAAGTGAGAGAAAAATTTTTATTGTTAACTGCAGAAGTAGCCTTAAAGAATTTGTTTTAACGAAATTAGAAAACGTCAGCAATTAGCTATATGTTAGAAGCCTCCTATTGCAATTAAAGATGAAATAAGTAACAATTGGAAAAGAAATCTTTATAGAGAATTTGTTAGTTGTGAACATTTTTATACTGACGAAGCAGAAGTCAATGAAGTTCCAATCCATGGATATGAAGAACTGTTTCTTCAAGAACAACATAAATCTATCTATAAAAAAGTAAAAAGTGAGCCCTGGTGTTGTTGAAAATTATTAAACAAGAATTCAATATATTTCAAACAACGGGTACAAGAAAAACAAATTCGGAACTACATACTAAGAGATGATTTGTCCAATAATTAATTAGTAATGAACGTAATTTTACTATTGCGAAGGATTTTCTTAAGAAGAAGAGAAATCCATTGTTCAATACTGATACACTGTGTTTTTTGAAAAATTGTATCAAAGCTGAACAATAAAAGATTTAAATTATGATTTGCAATCATTTTATATCCACACCTACATATTGAAATTATAAATAAAATATATGAATTCAGTAATAAGGAGTGGTACATATTTTATTGTTATATAATATTTTAAATTGCATATAATCGAGCAAATGTTATTTTACATATTATATGAGAATTCTGGAGTTTTTTGAGAAATAAGACTTCATTTTTTTCTTTTCTCGAGAAATGAAAACTATCGAGAAATCTAAAACACTAGTCCACATTTTAGTTATGGCAGTCTAATGTTTCCGTCATTGGACTTTATCTACAGTCGTAAACTTGACGTAGCCTATAATGATTGTGTACGTTTTATCTATGGATTACGACGTTTTCAACACATCAGTTCGTATCAACACAAAATATTTGGATGTTCCATTAGAACTTTTCGTACATACAGGAGTGTAATTTTCATGCAGAATATTCTATATACAAAAGAACCTGGGTATCTTTATAAATATTTAAATTTCCTTCGTTCTAAAAGACATCAGCAGCTTCTAATGCTTCGCTTTCTCTCGTTACTTGGGTAGCGTTCTTACTTTGTACATGTAACAAGTATCTGGAACTCTCTACCTTCGGACATTCAACGAACGACTTCAGCCAGCCGATAATGGAGTAGTTTAAGAATATTCTTAAATATATCTCAATGATTATAGTTTTAATGTAAAGGGCTTTCCAATAAGAGGTGTTATTTTGATATTCAAAGAAAAATGCCATTTTTTGAGATAAATGTTCGGATCTTTATTTCATTATAAAGAGGAAGGTATGCCGTTAATAACATCAGCCAAATGACCACCACGACCACGCCTACAGGACCACATCCTTTTCATGAAGTTTTCCATAACCAAATGGCAAAGTGGCTGCCCTATGTCCTCGATAGCCTCACGAATTCCATCTTTGAGGTCTTGAATCGACGCTGGGCTGTTGGCATAGACCTTCTCTTTCACGTGGTCGCAAAGGAAGAAGTCGCAAGGTGTTAAGTCACAAGATCTCGGTGGCCAATTGTGATCACCTCTTCGAGAGATAACACGGTCTGGAAACTTTTCCCGTAAAAGATCAATGGTTTCGTTGCTTGTATGGCACGAAGCGCCGTCTTGTTGAAAGTAAACGTTGTCCAGATCAATACCATCCAATCCCGGCCATAAAAAATCATTAATCATCTGTCGATAGCGCAATCCATTCACCGTAACTGTTGTTCCAGCCTCATTTTCGAAAAAGTAAGGTCCAATAACTCCGCGGGACCATAAACCGCACCAAACAGTTACACGTTGAGGATAGAGAGGCTTTTCAACAATAACTCTTGTGTTTTCCGAGCCCCAGATGCGACAATTTTGGTTGTTGACGAAGCCATCGAGGTGGAAACGTTCCTCATCACTCAAGATGAGTTTTCGATGGAATTCCGGATTATTTTCATGCATTTCAAAGACCCAATCAGCAAAGACTCGACGTTGTTGATGATCGGCCGGCTTGAGTTCTTGTGTTAACTGAACTTTATAAGCCTTAAGACCCAAATCTTTATGCAAAATACGGTGTAATGACGTTTGTGGAATGCCTAATTCCAAAGAACGACGAGGAATGGATAAACCTGGGTTTTCTTCAACACTTTCGGCTACAGCAGCAATATTCTCGGCTGTTCTTGAGCGACGTGCACGGGTTTTATTCTTCACATCACTAACTTGTCCCGACAGCTTGAATTTTTCTACCAATTTCTGTATTGCGATCCGATAAGGTGCTTCACGACGACCCAAAAATGTTCGAGTTTTATGAACCGTCTCTGCCACATTTTCACCATTTTTATAGTGAATTTTAATAATTTCAATGCGTTGTTGAATCGTGTATCGTTCCATTTTTATTAATGGCGTAGTTTCTACTTGTCAAATGTCAAAAAATGACAGCTCCAAAAGTGACATCTACCGAAATAGCCGGATAATTAAAATAACAGCTCTTATTGGCAAACCCGTTATGTTGCTGCTCGTATGGCTTTTCTTCATGGTTTCATTGCTCCTTTCCATTTTCGGCTCTCGTTATATACCTCTGAATTGTAATATGTATGTTGTCTATTAGTTAGTAACGTAGTCACTTAGCTTTAGTTATATTTTGGTTACAATGAAACTCAATTAGAATTATTATTTTGTAGTTATTAAAATTAATTGTGCAAATAAAAGATTGTAAGTCTTGTTGTACAGTCAACCAGTATAAATAAATAAATAAATTGAATTTGAAATACTGGTAGAAATTCTGTAATACCTAAAGTATCTTTCAGAAGGCGATTATGTAGCTTCTCATATTCGTGATTTAATGAATAACATTTACATTAAAATTGCTGGTAACAGCACCTACCATTTAAAATCATAATAACGCTATGAACTTCAATAATGAATAATCGCTTTAACGTAGTAAAAGCTTGTGGGTAGCCTATAGCCACTTTTAGAAAAAGTTTTCGTTTTTCTTTGCCACAACCACAACGTTATCAGCTCAGCCTCTACAGTATCGTCAGCGACTTCGAACAGAAGTTAAATTAAAGAACTAGTCAAAGCAACACACTCTATTTAATTCCTTAAACATAGTTCCTATGATCGATTCCTGTTGAAAGTTTTAAGGGGTGTATTTTGCTTAATCCGTGAAAAACATTCTATTTTCATTATCAAATCACCGCTTCGAAAACGTGTTGCTTCTTAATGGCTTAACGAAAATACGAGATTCCTTCTTCCGAGTAATAAAAATTAATTCTTTGCGATAAGCAGATTTGTAGGACCACCTTCTGGTAAAAGTTTTAAACTCTGTCGTATTTGGTTCGAGGAGTATATACCTTCCTCCTCTTTCTCCTCCACTACTCTACCAACAATTTGAACAGAAAATTGAATTTAGACCTCTCAACCCTGTCAAAAATAACAAATTAATTTAGTGATGAAATTCAGTACCGAAAATATAAACGCGCACCAACAACTAAATTTTATACGGAAAATGTTAAGAAGCTTTCGTAAAAGTTAAAAGTTAACCCCCTAGAGACAGAGAGGCGGTTCTCGAGAATAAAATATGGTAAAACGACGGAAAGTTTTACTTTATCTTTCTAGCAACGCAATAAGTAAGTATGAAGGAAGAAATTGCTACGCTTATAATCTGATTATTTGAAATTTGGGATAAGTTGGCAGATTGATTTATTCAGAATGAAGCATATTTTTGTAGAGACAGATAATTAGTATAGCGGGTTAATTCTTTAAGTAAAGGACGATAAAATTAACTATTTTCATGAATTTTAGTAATTTTACCTGACATGGTTTCAATTTATATGGCTGAATAGTAAATGTTATTTTTTTGTCTCGTGGTTGTGCTGGGAATTCTATGTGTTAGGACATTTAAGTCTATGATGATCAGTGAAAAACAAAATCCAATGAAAATCTTCAACATTTTATCTTTACAAAATTAACTGCAGAGACTTAATTTTCGTAAGGAGCCATCAGGGAACTTTTTTGCTACCAAACTGGAAAACTTTTAAGCCACACAGAACCGGATGCAGCTATGAATATCGTAAAACTTTTGCAATCAAAATTTTTTATGGTGCGAAGTTTTAATATCAAAATTTTATCTAAAAACTTTCAATAATTTTCACAAAACTCTTAAATTTTTGTACTTCGTCTAAGATTGACGATAATACGTTTATTTTTTCAATAAAACGAAATATTGATTTTTGTTTATTCAAGAAATAACATGACTACTTACATTCAAATGTACAGCTACCTTCATTCCAGGGTATAATTTCGGCAATTATTCGACCTATTTGTTTAGATTCTTGCCGTAGTTCTTCGTAGATTAACTAATAGTCGCAAGAACTAAAGTAGAAAAGAGAGTTAAGAACAATTTACAAAGGCGTAGAAAATCGAAAAACTTTGTAATCAAATTCAACTAAGAAGTACACTTTCTGAAATGTAAATGAAATCCGTCCTAAAATTGGGTGCCCTACAGGATAGCAAATATCGGCAAGTCGAAAATGGATAACAGAAAACATTGACACATTGGCTAGGCTTTGAATTAGCAGTCTAGTCAGAAATTGATATCCGAAGGGTCAGCAGACATTCATGTCTTGAGAACAGGTACCCCACGTGAGAGAAGACTTATTTGAACTGCAAAGGGATGATTTATGGGACAGAAAGCATTGAAGAATCGAGAATGGAGTTCGAGGTGAATAGCAGACACTTGCAAGTTAGAAATAAATAATTTCCTAACAGAAAATCAGTAATTGTCGATTAGATAAAAAAATATGATGCATAGCATTCCAGATATTGCAAAGTCGAAAATAGGTTGCGAGAGAATAGTAGGCATTGTAAATCGGAAATAGTTACATTAATAAATAAAAAGCAATAATTAATCGAGGTTGAATAGATAGGTACCCCTAGGACAACAGACATTGGTGACTAAAAAACAAGTGTCGCATGCTATATCAGGCAAGAACGGACTGAAAATGGGTGTTTAATGGAACACTAGGCATCGAAATATGTGGCATGTAAAATTCGTAATTAGATGCTCCATATATGACAGAAATTTAAGAATCAAAAATTGGTGCCCAATAAGAAAATATTGCATAACCCAAAGTAGGTAGGTACATAGAAGGACCAATAATAGTGGCTCACGGGATTGCAGACATTGGCAAGTGGAGAATAATTTTGTTGAACCCTTGATCATATATAGCATCAGATATTTCGAGAGCATATGATAGAGTCTGTTTGTATTAAAAGTTGGATATTAGGTGTATATCCTCATCTGCTAAAAGTAATTGTAATTTTTCTATTTGGATATTTATGTCAAGTCATAATAATAGTAATAAATATAACATTATGTTCATAATAATATACTTCTACTGGTTTTATTTTCTTCAAATTTTTATCTCCTATTTTTAATTATTTTAATGGATAAATGTCATCATATTAGATCACTAATACTTGGGCAGAGTCTGAATGCACATTGCATTGTCCACGTTCGAAAAGATGACTTATTGACGATGACATCATAAACTCAAATATAGATATGCTGAAGCATAGACGAAAAGTACGATGTTGTTTTTCGATACTAATGTGGCTATTGTAGACCTTTTCATACACAGATAATATGATTTACAACCTAAGCTGATCCACGCAGTTTTGGAATGAAATACCTTCACACCATCAAATGTTCTGAATACTTTGTGTGTAGAATAGTATGGATATGAATGTTCAAATGTTCTTCGGCGCCTCTTAAACAAGACCAAATAACTCGTTTGTCTGGAAGTTCAAGTCCATCCATTGAGATTTTAAACCATGATCTTTGGGTTGACAAGCTTTTTAATTAACCACTGAGTCATCTCAACCCCCTTCTATGGCTATGGATATTCCTGAGTTGTTTTATATCACCTCTGGAACTGGTAATTTCGGAGAGAAATATCAAATGGTCCGGCTGGCAGGACTGGGATGAGTAGCTAGAGACCGTCTTCGGAATTCCCCACTTACTACTGGTACTGGTAATATTTTTCTTTTCAAGCCTGACATCGAAATTACGTCGCATGGAATTCGAATTCACTTTAATGGACCTAAGTAACTAAAAGAATATTTCTAGGTGAACTTTAGTAAGGTAATTTCACAATACAATATCCCCGCTCTTGGTACCTGTCTTCAAAGGAATTATGAAGGACCCGCTAATCTACTATCTATGTACTGTACATATGCTACGGCATTTCATTCGTAGCAGTAGCAGTAAATAAATGTGTATTGACTTTTATTCTGACTCCAAACAAACAGACAATACAGACCTGTGGTTAGTGTCATTATTTATCAGTAAATTTATGTTTATATCAGAGCCAATTAAAATTTTGTTTGACACAATTTACCATAACGGTGAAAAGTTTTTGAAAGTTTCAATTATTGTCAAGGTACTGTACACATACACCTTATACATATGAACATCAAGGTAAATGCATAATCACAATAATCATATCCAGTACAGACGACGGCTTTATAAATAGCAAACAGAACCCCAGATAATATCTTAAAAGATATAAAATTAATGAAGCCCTTGAAATCAAACAATAGCAGTCGTAATTACGTTATCGCTGGCAACGAAAGTGCCTTTCATGGAAAAACCAATTTGAAACCGAAGGGAGGTGAAATGTGTCCTTTCCATGAAACTATATATTGTCATATCTTCAAGACAACTCTCTGGGGACTTAATATTATTACAATTGGAGTACGAGAGCTGTAAGAAAGCTTTTTCTTTTGATAAAATGACGGATATCATTCATGATCCCCTCAGGGTTGGAATACCAATTTATTTTCACTTCCTCTTTGAATTTATATATGTCTCATAAGGTATGCTCTCAAGTGACTTGAATGACGGAATCAATTTAAGATCAATCAAATTTCTTTCGATAGTAGATTTTTAGTAAAAAAAAAGTACAAAAGTGCTGGTGCGTTTTTGAAGAATTAGACATTAACTCATGGTACCATTGGTCGTAAGTTGGAATCCCATCTGAGCCACCAATATGTGCAAGCCATTTTGAAAAAATTCTCAATTATTCCTGATTTTTATAGAGTTGCTGAACGGGACTAATGTTTTTTTTTTACTTTTTTTAATAGTGACTATAATAGCACTAAATTTGGACTCATTTATCATAAAATAAACTGAATCGTGCATTCTTCCAGTCAGGGATTAATGATAAAGACAACGACATCAACTAAGATAAGGACTAGATATGTATCAAGGTATAGAACGTTTTCAGTATACATTTTGATCGGAACAATAATGTATAAGAGCAGGAGGATTATTAAAAGTCACGAAAAATAAAACAGTCCGAAAAAATACCACACATAAATCAAATATAAAATGTAAAGACGCTACTCTGAGAATGTAAGCCAAAACTACATTCTCTATCCTATAAAAAAATTTACCCATTCATTCATCAGTTGATTAATAATTTTCAACTAAGCTGGACACTAAAATTCTCTGGACATAACAAAAATTCTTACGCTACGGGGTCTCTCAAATAAAACTGCAGAATTCAGAGAAGAATAGTTAAAAGAAATTGCTTGGGGCGGCAACAAAAAAAAAAAATTATAATGCGATCAACAGAGTTTTTCGTTGGCGCTTGGTGAAACCTCATTTTCAAAAAAGAATAACTCAAACACTGTTATGTTTCACAAAAAATCTAAGTAATTTGTTCAAACGAACTTAAACTATGCCTAACGCGTTCCAATCCACTAGATCATCATCAGAGGATTAATTAATACGACAACCTTTTAAAGCCATCAAACCAAACACTAATACTAGTACATATTAAAATAAACGATACATAGATACATGCGATTTAATTATAGTAAAGTATATTAAATCAACCAAAGCAAACTTAGGAGAGGCTTTTGAATTTTTGATTCGTTTAACATAAAACTGCCCTTATCTTTTTTCTGCTCGGATTTCTGTAATCTCAAATTTATCAAAGAATCTCCCAGCGGGTAGACTAATTAAGAGTTTAATATGATTTTCCGTAATTTTATGTTTATTGCACATTAAATGTTGGTGCACATTAGAGGTTTTAGAAGTAATATGTTCCGTAAATTCAACTTTAAGTTTCCGTCTTGTTTTTCCCACATAAATGGTGTCGCACTTGTCACAAGATATTTTATAGAGTACTTTTTCCAACTCCTCAGGAGCACATCTTTAATATATGGGATTTTCTTGCTTTTCATGTCATAATTTTTGTTTTCTTGAAAGGTTGGATAGATCAAAGAAAAGTTTTAAATTTTTAGCATATCACTTAGTAACTTACGAGTATCTATTAGACTATCCATTATTTTTCTCAATAAGTTTAACGTTTTTTTTTTTTCTTTAAAATTATCTGGTGATAAGGGAATAGAGATCAATCTATATATCATAGAATGAAAGGCTGAGATCTTAGTGGACCATGGATATACTGAGTCTTCAGTGAAAATAACATCAGAAAACGTCTGTTTTCTAAAGATTTTAAGAGTAAATGAATTATCAGATATTAATTCTAAAACCTCTAATGTGCACCAGTATTTAATATGCAATAAGCATAAAATTGAGGAAAAAAATAAGGGCAGTTTTATGTTAAACGAACAGAATGACTTAAAAAATTCGAGCCTTCTCCTCTTCTAAGTCCACTTTTGTTGGATTAACATAGTTTACTTTAATTGGTTTGATGGCTGTATAAGCTACTCATATTGGTTAGTCCTCTAATGATGATCCAGTAGATCGAAGTGCGTCAGGCATAGTTTAAATTCATTTGAATAAATTACTTAAATTTTTTATGAAACATAACAAGCAGGTGAGCATTTCTTTTTAAAAAAATTTTAGTAGATTCTGTGCAAAGCAGCCACAGTATTAGGAAAATGATATGTCTCTCACATCAACTATTCATCAGTCATCTCGACAGGTTACCATTATGAGTCCACAGGTATCGCCTATATTTAGGTTAAGTCGCACGTAGAGTATCAAATCTTCTTCAATCATTATCAAACATTACTATCGTAGACGCAATAGGCCCTCTTAACCCACACACGCTCGGTCAGGATTACGTTCAGTATTTACCCCTGTAAATAAATATATTTTATATGAAGAAATTCATAAAAACATAAGAAAAATTCAGAAAAATATTACATTTTTCTAGTTTTCTTTAAAATGAACATGTAATTGTGAATCCTTTATGTATGTGTATTTGGAATTAGTGTTGCCAATTGACTATAATTTAAAAAAAAAATTACTGAGTGCAACAATTGCGACTCATTTATAATATGCAGATTATGCTCTTCACTTTTGACTGAAAATAAAAGTTTTATTTACAACAGTCTTCGCATTTGACTATTCCGATGCTGTGTTGAGCGTACACTGGCATTTGGCACTGCATGGAGGCTTTCTTTGTTTTTCATTTTCACTTAGCACCTCTATAGCAAATACTGCATCCCCCTTCACTTTAAGCCTATTTGTTGCATCTCATTCTTGAAGATAGTCAACAGGCACATCCTCAGTTTGGCTGAATGCATCAATACTGTGCAACCCAGTACACCCTCCATTAAATTTTTAATTGAAAAGGTACATCATCTACGCAGTGATGATTTTGCACGTCTTTCGATCTCCGGCTTACCTAAGTTGATACCTAGTTGTTCTAAGAACATGCGCCGGCGCCCTTTTCGAGTTGTCAAGCCGGAAGGATGGATGGTTTTCTCAATAATATAGGTTGCTAATGCTTTTATGTCCAGGAAATTGAAAAATAAAGCTAGTGGCCAACGATTTGTTCTCCGCTTAGTGGTGTACTTCATCAGCATGTGGTCCATTATGTCAACTCGAATTTTGGTTTGATTATAATAGAGGATAATCGACGGCTTATCAATTGAGCCAGAAATGTTTGTATCGCAATGAACGGTTGGTATCAATACCACTGCCTTGTTTTTCTTGGGAACATTCGAACTTAATGAACACAATGTCCTCAGTTTCATGAAAATAGTATTTCACGTCTTTTATGAGCTCCAAGTTCTGGTGGGACATATGTTTTATTTTTTCGGTTAGTTCCAACTAGGGATAAATTCAACGATATCAAATGAGTGGCAACTGGCAAAGATGTGATAAAATTGTCTGTAGTGATGTTTCGACCAGTATTTTTGTATATTGAAACTAAATCCCTTATGATCCTGTACTCGGTCTTTGTTTTTCGTTGATGTTACCGGTCTTATTTGAGTCGACCGCAAAATATTATGTGCTCAAACTCGATATACACGCGGTGGGATTTTTCTCCATTAAGTACCGTCACGTCGACTGAAAAATCAGAATCATGCAATTCTAATTCGTTGTCCGAATTTTCATCCGCACTGATTTCATCCAAGTGTCTTCAACCTCTACCTCTGTATCACTAGTTTCTACATCAGATGCTTCGTGTACAATTGGAGGTATATACACTTCCTCCAAATCATCAGTACCTTCAAGTCCATCCAAACTTTGATCATGATTGTTAAAACCACCCTCCGATAAAATTGGCTCCTTTCGTCAAGCGACAATCTATGCCCCTCAACAAATTCATAGAAAAAGTGTCTTCAGCACTACATAAAAACAAAGGAAAAGTTTTTGGCACTCATTGTTATTGTCAGAGCAAATAAGAAATTCACATACACACATACATGCAGATGTATGTAGATAAAACTGGATATATAGTTTACATTATATGTATATTTTTATAAATACAAGAATTGTATGTAAAATAGATGATAATGTGCCATTTTAGTAGACCCTTATAAATGACATTTTCTAAAGGATCCAAGTATTTACCCAGGTAAATACAATCCGCTTTAGGATCACAATCCAGAAAGTGGCTAAAACATGCATTAACAAAAGCAAAAATATTCCATTATCTATGAGGAAATTATTTAAAAAATTTCTGTACACACATTATTTTAATGAAAATAAATGCATATGTACCCAGGTAAATACTGAGCGGGTGAGTGTTAAAGAAGGCACAACCCTCACAGATGTTAAGATGACTCCGATATGCCAGCATGTAATCGTGCCCCACCAGCCTATAGCCGATTCCGGTGATCTTCGGCTTCATAAGAAAATATTTATTTTTCCCCGGAAGGGAATCGAAACTACACTTGTTAGAATCAGTCAATGATGGATAAAGAAGAATTTTAAGAACTTTTATTTTTAACGATTCTAAATCAAATTAATAAATACAAGAAGAAAAAACAACCGCCTCGTGCGGCGTTTGAAACTGGGACCTTCCGCTTGTCGGGCGACTGCTCTTACCACTGAGCTAACGAGACAGATGATTTTCCCTCTTGCAATTGTGAATTTGTTACTAGCCTACTAAGCCACGATTTGCTTTCAGCAGTAGGAGCTCTGTCACATAGCCGTCTAAGCACATGCCAACTCGTTGTTACGCAATACAGATCAAGATCTGTCCCGGTGTTGTCCACTGGCCCAATTTTAACACCAGCAGTAGGAGCTCTGTCACAGAGCCGTCTAAAAAAATGCCAACTCGTTGTTACGCAATACAGATCAAGATCTGTCCCGGTGTTCTCCACTGCCCCAATTTTAAGAAAGAGACAGGAAAATTTGAATCGAATTGTCTTTCACAGAAAAAGCTTTTTTTTTTTTGTTTTTGTTTATGTAACAGAAAAATTTCAATCACAAGTCAGAAATATTTTGGAACATATTAAAATTTGAAGAAAAAACAAACCCTAGCAAAACTAATTTCGAAATTAAATTTTTAACCAGGGGGCAGTTGCTGCCAGAAATTCAAATTTGGGTTCATGTACTATAAGTCGACGCTCAATGCGCTAGTAATGAATTGTTGGAGACAAGTCATTGGAACCGCTACATTAAAATCGCAAAGTCTGAAAATTGGAGTTATATGCAATTCAAGAAATCATTAAAAATTAAAATCAAAATGTGGAAATACATTTTTATAATTGAACACGTGAAAGAGCGTTCCCATCTATTGTTGCATCTAGCTTCGTAATATGTTTCTACATTTTGAGGCTCTGAAAAAGATGCTTCTAGACATAGATGGTATACTTTGACTGCAGTAGAGTTCCACCCAACATAACATGTTCCGTTTTATCAAATAATTTCTAAAAAAAATAAAACGTTTCATCTTCGTTTTATCTAGAAAAGTATTGCCGACACCAGAGTTGGTGTCGAAGATATTTACGACAATTTTCTAATAGCCACAGCTCTCAAAACGTCGAGTTGCGTGAACCAAAAACAACAATTCAAGTACCGTTTCGTTCGATTGTGAAGTGAGTGAAATTAATAATAAAAAATTGGTAAAAAAAAACCATTCAAAGTAAATCCAGGTTAAACGTGTTTTACCTGTTCAAACAACCAAAACATATTTCACATCATATAGTACATCATAATTTTAGGTGTGTACGCCCCGTTAAATATCTTGCGAGAAAATGTATTTCAAAAATGTAATATTTCGCTCAATAATACTCACTATATTCAGAGTTGACAGGTTCCATTAAAATGTCAAGTCAAATGACATGTTTAGCTATTAGGGAGAAAGTCCTTACCACATGCCAAGTGTTACGTTGGATGTTAAATGTTGCCTTATTCTTCTCTGACATGCTAGGTTAGATTAAATAATTTGGTTGGAAATTGCTGAGTGGATTTTTGCAGGGGAAAGTATAATGAAATTATTTGATGAAATATTTTTATTTAGCTGTAAATATACAAGCAACCATGTATATATATTAATACTAGAACTATCTGGAATTTATATATGTCAAGTTTTGCACGCTTAAGAGCAGTTGGTGCGAGTTTTAGAGACTTCAAAAAATATTCATTAGCTGCGTTTTTTTGGTTCTCACAATGCGTGATCCATTGTTGTTGTTTTACGTACATAAAATTGAACCGGATTAGATCAGAGAGATAAAAAACGCAGCTATTGTAAATGTCTTTTTAAGAGCTATAAGTGGTAATTTTGAGATATATTTGAAAATAATGTTAAAGAATGTTATGTGATCTTAAAGGTCAAATTTAATATCTATAATAAGGCTTCTAACAATGATCATCTGACATTATTGGTCCTTCTTGATTTCAATAAGACGTTCAACTTGGTGTATCACTGCAAATTGGTCTTCAAACTCGGGACTCAATATGACTTTTATTCATTGATCCATGGATAGATTACTGCTTTCGCCAATAAATTGTAAAAGTGCAGAGTTTCATCTCTGCTCCGTTGTCTCTTTTCGCTGGTGTTCCTCCAGGCTTGTGATTAAGCTCTATTTTCTTCTCCCTGCATACCAGTTACATTGATTCTATTGTGAATAACGCTTTTATGACTTTGTATACCGATAAAATTCAGTCGCACCTTAGAAGACTCATAGGCCAGGGCGAGGACTGTATTGTTGTAATATATAATGAGTTTACAGTTACTCCAAACAGGTCTTACTGTAGGTGTACTCTTACAACATCAGTTCGATTAAATAATTTCACATTTGCATATATGTTGAGTCAGTTAAGAATTTGGGAATTCAACTCAATTTTAAATTTAGTTGTTTGTGAGTATACAACCGCTTTTTGAATGGCATAATTTATGACAGCCTTTTCCAACTGTCTATTTTCTGCAGTTGTATGTTTATAAATTTATACTGGAAATTGGCCATGAATCTTATTGTCCGCCAATTTAATTATGACAGATTTATGTATAGTAAAATGGATTTGTCAAAGAAAACTTTCTGTTACTTTAACCGGATGTCATACGTTATATTTACAGAATCGGAGCATTGTCTGCTCTCATTTCGTCCCTAATTGCCCAAAACTTAGTGCTAATTTTTTGAAATGTCCTTAGAGTGATTAAATTTGAGAATATTCCATGAATAAGATTGCCACCTTAAATTATAGCTAATGGAAGCCAGGAACGACACGAAAAAAATTACATAAAAACGGCCGAACAGTGAAAAAAAAAGACTTACCTGAGTGAGAGAAAAACCACAATAGAAAACCTTTACATTTCGAAAAAATCGTTTCGAATTTCGAGTTCGAATAATTATTTTAAGGCAGTATTTCGAAAATTGCTGTTAACGAGGAGATTGAAATTTTGTACACAAAAATATTTGGCAGAGTATTGTTGCGACAAGAAGTGTTATGAAATTTTCCTAAAAAAATATTATTATTAGCGTATTATTGTGGTAGTCAAAACTTTCAAGCCGCTAGAGAGAAATTAAAGTTTTTCCGTAAGAAGCGTATAATTTACTCTATCGTAAAACAATGGCCGTCATTAGAAATTCCCAGAAACGTTGTTTCAGTGGTTAGTTTAACATAAAGCAAAGGCCCAAAGTGCTTTGGCGCAATTTACGGATGGCTGGTGCGTATGGTACTGATAGTGCAACTTGCAATTCAAACCCAGATGACCTTAATTCTCATTTTTTGAATTCAAGTATCTCCTATCTCGTATTTGGGTACCACATATTAACCTGAACTATTTTTACTTTCGAGGAATTGATTTAGAGGAACTGATCTATGCGATTTTCCCTGTTAAATTGGAAGCTATAGAACATGATTCTCTTCTCCGCGCCTTATAAAATAATTGCTTCCCTTGATACTTAGATAAATACATTTTTCATATCATGAGTAATTGTTTTACCTCTGTACCTTTCCCAACAGTTGGAAAACTGCTACTGTCCTGCCAATCCCAAAGAAGGCTAATGCTGAAACACCTATAGTGTCTACTGTCCTGTCAAACTCAAATCGCTTTCCCCTCACTATCAAAACGTACGGGGGATTCATAAAAAGAAACTACACAAATCTTTAAAACCTGTGCTGCGACTTGTTACGATATAGTTGCCTTCACTGGAAGTTGGCTGCATCATGGCTTTCGCGATGTTGAAATCTTTGACAATTCGTATCAAATTTTTAGAAGATATAGACATACCGAGTCTGTAGCTCGACGTGGCCTCGCCTGTAAAACCCAGTTTAATTGCAACCAGGTTGAGCCTCCCAGTTTTTCCAACACTCTCGACATTGAACTTATTGCTCTAAAGTTAACTATTTTAAAATCTGCCTTATACATTATTTGTTGCTATATTCCACCAGACTCCATAAACATTGTTGATGACAAAGGTCAGAGTATTTACGATCTACTCATTCCAATATCTAATTTTATCCATGATAAGATGGATCCTCTTGACGAGTTACTACTAATTGGTGATTTCATCTTACCCAATATATAATGTATGTAGGTACTACATGAAATTGACGATGACTATCTTCCACATAATAACTTGACAACAAGGAAATCACTTTTTCTGGACACTGTTTCACCTCTTGGTCTCCGCTAAATCAGTAATGTTAATAATGACATGGGTAGGCAGTTAGACATGGTATTTTTTACTGACGCGGGTAGCCTTTTTGTTGAACCTAGCCCAGTTATAATGTCTACTCTTGATCACCCCCCCCCCCCCCCCCCCTTAGCAAAACTTGTGACAAAACGTAATACCTTTTCGATTTTACAAAAGCAAACTTCTCGCAACTTTCCAGTAGACTTACATCTATTGACTCCAACACATTACTGTCTATCAATTTCCAATTTTCGATTTCTTTTCCTCTCATGTTCCCCGTGAGCGTCAGCGGCTCTCTTAAACATCTCCACCATGTTTCAAAACAGAACTGAAGCGTCTTAAAAATAGAAAGAATAAATTGTGGAAAAGTTATATGAGGGATAAAGACATCCTCACATCATATAATGAGTTCCAAGAACTTTCCTCTACACTTTATGATGAGTATATTCAAAACATGCGTGCGAAATTCTTTGATGACCAACATATTTTTTTGAATTTATTTATTTGAAGAGAAAAACGGACAATTAACCCAATACCCAATTTCTACCTATAGCCTATTACAAAAATATCTTCCATGTCCAAATTATTAGAATCTATCAGTTACTGTCAACTATCAACTTCTTGTAAGAATTTGCTCTCTTCAAACCAACATGGGTTTATTTCGGGCAGGTCTACAACCACTAACTTGTTGGAATTTGTCTCGGATACCATTGGTGGGTTGGGAAAAGGCCATCAGACAGATTGTATTTATACAGACTTTAGTAAAGCCTTCGACGAGTTATGTCATTCCGCGATACTCTTTAAAATGGAAAAGTATGGGTTTCCCCCAACTTTTCTAAAATGGACGGCGTTTTATTTAGGTAACAGAACATACCAAATCCTATTCCGCCATTCCATCACTAGAGTCTTGAAGGCTTAGTCTAGCGTTCCTCAAGGGAATCATTTGGGCCCGTTGTTCTTTATTTTATATATTGAGGACATTGTCTCTGTTGTGAGGTATTGTAAGGTCTGGATTTATGCTGAGAATGTAAAGCTTTTCGCTAAGATTAAATCTGTTAACGATTGCGAACCGGTTCAGGGTTCCTTCGAAAATTCTGCAATTGGAATTGGTGCAAGAGCAATAATTTGGTACTAAATATCGACAAATATGAGGTTATGACTTTTCATAGGAATCCGACCCCAATCACTTCTGATTATAAGTTCTTGGATTCCTCGACTCGTACGGTGGGTTTTGTGTGTAACTTGGGTGTCAAATGTGACCACAGATTGAATTTTATCGTCCATATAAACTACATGGTATCAAAGAATAGTTCTATGCTGGATCTTATCAAACGCTGGCCCCGAGAGTTTTTTGTGTTTGTACGTTTACTTTGTGAGACCACTTTTTTAATACGCCAGACAGGTCTGGTCTTCATTTTACGGTACACAAATCGCACCTTTAAGAAAACGGCTATATAATATTTAAGCTTTTTGTCTATTTAATTTTTTTTTTTTAATTTTTTTGTTCTATATTGCATAGCATGTTAGTTCATCTGGTGTTTGGTTTATGTTTAGTTTAATATACTAATACTAACATCGACTAAGTGATGAAACGCATGGCTTGTTGACCGTTGTTTTCTTAAACGTGTCACTACAGCGAGTTTGTGTTAAGCTGGCTCTGATAAACAATCAACATTTTGTCATTCTTATCGAAAATACTAGAGGAGCTCATATATAGGCAAATACTAGCTTGAAATAAATATAATAAGATGATTGTTGAGGCCTCTTTTGCCCTGAATGATTATGTACACGGTGAAGTTGTAGAGTGCTGTAGCTGTTACTTGATACTAGTTCAGCTTGTAATTCTCAGAGTGTTGCACCATGAGATTGAAATTGCTAAAGCTAGTGCTTGATACCAGTAGAGCTTGTAGGTGTAGGTATAAAAAGAAAAAGCAAACTAATTAAATCACGATGCTTCTAAAGACAATACTGATCATTTATTTTGGCTATTTTTACTTTATACATTTTTTGGTGGAAAATGCAATTTGAGAAATTAGAATTTCTCACGGCAAAAAGCTTTATTGTAAATTAATTTATTCTCACGTGCAAAATTTGCATGGTTCACATAATCTGAATTTTATCAGTTATACGCGACAAAAAGGTGTCACATATCGTATACCTGTGCCTCGCGAAATTGCGAGGGAAGATTACATGGGAACAAATTTGTGGTTGTTGTAACAATGATGACTCCTTGGCAGTCCGGTTTCCGTCCGTTTCGCAGTTGTGAAACTGGTATATCAAAGGTATCAACAGATATTAAAATAGTCACGAGTAATAATAATTTCAGTCCGCTTGTCCTCCTTGAATTCTTGATAATGTCAGTCATCATTCTCTCTCTCCTTAATAAACTTGCATCTGAAACTGAATCCAGATTCAGTGCAACCGCTATTTTCTTTAGAAAGAGTTCCTCTGTGATCGCCATCAAGAAGTTAATGTGGGTAATAATATTTTGGTCTTAAAGCCCGTCCCATTTTGTGTAACTCAGGGTTCTGTATTTGGTCTTGTTAATTAATGACCTTCCTGATATGGTTGAATATGCAAAAATTCACCTGTATTCTGACGATGTACAGCTTTAGCCTATTGGCTAATTAAGGATTGCATCGAGCGTATAAAGCGGGTCATTGAGAAGATACACATAAATTGACTATGCTGAATGGGTTATTGCTTATCCCTGCAAGGTCACAGTGTATTTGTTTCTATACAAGACAAATGAATGATACTGAGATACCTGCTATAAGCTTTTACAGTTCTACATTGCATGTGCACAATAAATTACAAACTTGGCAATTGCTTTGAGCGCCGACACGAAATTTTGAGATAATATTTAAGTTATAATTAGCAAAGTATATGCAGGTTTAAGAAGGCTATGGCACTCGGCAAGTATTTTGGACACTCTCATAAGCTGAGGCTGGTGAAGTCATTGATTATACCCTACTTCTCTTTTGGAAATTCTATTAATCTCAAATTAGATAGTAAATGCCCTCTCAGAGATGAGGTAGCTTATTGCACTCCTTTTATATTTGGCTTAAGAAGGTTTGACAATATTTCTCCTTATAGTAATGCCCTACTTATCTGTTTTGTAGATATTTACTTAAAGAGTCAAATTTTAATTCTGCTTTTTGGTAATTCAAATGGAAATGAGCAAGAGTATCTGCCGTAGTTTTTCCAGCCTGATGTATCTCCACGATATCGTAACATTGTCATTCCCCGGGTTAGGAGAACAGTTATGGAGAATTCTTTTTTTTTTTTTCAGGTTGCTCACTTTCAGAATGTTCACCATTCTAGCTTGTAGGGGGCTCGCAGCGTTAATGAATTCAATCAAAGCTATTGCGAAAAGTCATGCTCTGTAATCCTGCGAACATTTCTGTGCACTTTTCTAAGTCTCGATATGTGCTGTCTATTGCTATGCACATTTCTTATTTTATTTTATCTTTTCTATTTTTCTCAGAATTTTGTAATTGCATGTATTAGTTAATTAGCTTTTCTAATATCTTAAAATTGTATAATATATTTGCTTACCCTTATTATTATTATTTCTACTATAGTCCAGTCAATGGGGACTAAATAAGTCCTTTGACCTACAAAAGGTGGGGTACTTGTGATTTATATACATGTTACTTAGTTCCGGGCCCCGATGAAAATCCAAGATTTCACCCTTGGAGAGGGTGTGCGCGGTCCGCCATCTTGGATTACAGGTACAAAAAATTGGGTTTTTCAAAATAATTCCTCAAAAGTTAATCCGATTACAAAAATAATGGCTGACGCAAATTTGAAGCAGACTAAATTCCCTACATATTTTGTTAAAATACTTTTTTTGTAAGTCAGATATGTAACGATATATAGCGGCGGAAATGTAAATATCCTTCCAAAACAATTTATACGTGTAGTACCCCTTATACAGGGTGAAAGTTCTATGTACTATTGTACGTGAGTAGGGGTCCCGGTATTAAATATTTAAAAACTCCAATATAAAATTAAAATTCAAGAAAAAATTTTACTATAAAATTCATAAATATAATTTGGGTAGTGTAGCGTGGCGCTGAGGGTCTCTTGCCCTTTTTTGTTATCTTCTTACTCTTGTAAAGAAGAAAAAGAACGTATGCAAATGTAATTGAAAAAAAAAAAAATCTTCAAAGTGGTGTATACTGCTACGTGTGGCAGTAGATGTGTTCGCATAGAAATTATGTGAATAATGGCTAATTTATATTTCTAGAACATTGCTAGAATACAGAGTAAGTAGTTTCCCCTTATCTGCAAATACTTTAGAACGATAAGGACAAAAGATAATCCAGCAAAATTTTACTGAGTTAAATCTCAAATTCCCCGACGAAGAGGAAATTTTTACTGCCCTAAAAAAATTTCTAGCCAGAAGTATATTTTATGGTAGTAAATTTTGCTATTATGCCTGCTGCCTTTTGTATTCAGTGACTATCTGTAGACGTTTTTGGGTTGACTGAAAACACGTCATTTTAAAAAATATCGTCTAATTTCGGTATGACATGAATAGGTTTCGAGCTAATAACTCTTTACCGGCTGCAGTTCGTACATAGACTGTACTAAGTTAAATTAAAGAGGAGAGTCCGTAGTTTACAGTATCTCTAAAAAAAAAACAAATAAAGAACATCCGAAATTCGCAGTTTAGACCCCCATAACTCCGAAGAGGAGAGGAGTTCGATGCTGGTCGAGCAGTCGTTGGAAAGGTAATGAAGTTCTGCATACTATTAGCTCTGTAAGTGACCATACGTACACTTTGAACTTTTTAAGATACAGGGTATTTTGTGAAAGACTTGCGTATTTTCTTAATCGTTCTGTAGCTCCGAAATGGTTGAGATGCCGGTCCCCCCTTTCCACCATAAACGAAACACCATGTATAAAGGGTACTATACGTGTAAATTTTTTTTTAAGAAGGTTCTCGTTTCCGCAGACTAACTCGTTACACATTCAACGTACAGAAAAAAGTTTTTATACAAAAAATTTATTGGAATTTAGTCGTCTTCAAATTTGTATCAGCCGTTTTTGTCGTAAAATTAGCCATTGAGGAATTATTTTGAAAACCGAAATTTTGTGTACCTTTGTTCTGCTCAGACCCCATGCAACGGTGAAAACTTGGATTTTTATCGGAGCTCGGAACTAAATAACATATATAAAAATCATAATTACTCCAACTTTTATAGGACAACTTATACGAAAGTTTGCACTTGGGGAAATTTTAGATTACGGGTGCTAGGATGTAAGATCAATCAAAACTAGACCTATTTTTACAAAGTATGGTTATTTTTCCAAAACTGTACAAATGTATATGTTAAATTTAATAATTTTAGTAAACAAAATTAACAAAAGAATGTAAAATTACAAAAAAAAGTCAAACAAATTTCTTCTACTCTAATAAAATTTCTTTAAATAACTTTATAAAAAAATAAGTGAGCTAAATATAAACTGAATACCCAAAATGGATTTGTACGGAAATAAAAGCTTTCTAGCTCTAGTATATATTGAATGAGACAATTTCATAGTTTAATTAAAATGTAAACTAATTCACAGTGTCAGAAGAACCGATGTACGTAAATTAACATAGATATTTGTGCTGACAGCAAGAGTGCATTTAACCTGGAAATAATGAATGTTGAACAATGATTCCGAAGTGTTTTATGACAATATCTGATTTAATGGTTTACAGTAATTTAATTTCGCGCACCCGCTTGTCACAAACAATTCAATTAATGCACATTCAACCAACTCGTTTTCGTACAGACAGACACGTAGTAAATTTCAATGAGCGAGAAGAGGTGTTGAAAAAATTGACATTATTTGATTAACGATGGTAATTTTCATTTGGGGGAATTTATTAAAATTGATGGAAATATTTTACTAATGAATGACAAGGAAATGCATACATAAGTTAAAGGATAGTCTAAGTACATATCTATAATTAAATTATTTGTATTTATTGGGATGAACTGGGGGAGTATAAAGGATTTAATCATGATTTGCTAATTTTCCTTTGATAAAGAATGCATTAGATCAATTCTATAGATAATTTTCTAATTATAAATTCAATTTGTTTAAGCTCTTATTGAGATTAACGTATCGTAGGTATCTGATACAAATGCCTTTAAGATGCTACTTTTCTTCCTCAATTTCTACATTGTTCAAAATTAATAAGTATAAATAAGTCTTATGGGATTTTTGTTAAAAACACATCATTGGGAATATAAAGAAAATTTGTATTTTGTTCGATATATGTTCCATCTGAATTTACAACCTTCCCCCATATTTGTGGTAGTAAACGTATTCCCTAAAGGTCGAAGTCTGGTTCTTTGAAGAGATCCAGCTGTGCAGTCAATTTTTAAGTGATCCACTAGACCTAAATCGTTCTGCAAAAAGTACTGACAGCATTTCACAGGTCAAGCAAACAACATGTGGTCTTGCACTGTCATATTGTAAGATTACTTTGTTGTGTCTCTTCTATGTCCGCTCTGAATATTTTGCACGAGAGCTCTTTTTAAACATATTAATTATGTTCTACCATATAACGATCGCCAGTATAATAGTTTCTGCAGCAGCTCATAGTAAAGCAAACCTTTCTGATTCCACTAGTTGTACAACATACCCTTCAAACATTGGATATTCCGTTTTGTAGTTGATGAACCTGGTTCAGCTTGCTTTAGAATGTTTGGGCTTATCGTAAAAAATCACAAAATCACTTATTTTTGCATTTCACAGAGTGTTTCGAAAATGCTTTTTCGATCTTTTTCTTTTATGCAATTAATGTGTAACCCACTTTCTTTTTTTTTTTTGCGGCATTCCCATTGAATGTTAACATAGTTAAATACATGGTTAGCTTACATTTAATGCTACTGATAATTTTTTTTAAGTCTAGTACGAATTCTCGATGAGGAAGCCTTCAAATTTTACATCTGCATTTTTTTTTTTTTGGTTCTCCAGAACGTCCTTTATCACTGACATTGAAATCTGGGCTTCTAAATCGTCTAGACTCACAGGGTTTTAAATACGGGGTATGTTCACAATAATTTTGTGACATTGAGCGACCGCCTTTCGCAACACTTTTATTTAAAATAAACTAATGCAGTAATGCTTCCAGGAAATGCTGTTTTGTACAGAGTGATCTGTTATGAGTACGTGTATACCTGCTCCGGACAGAGAGCACACAGTCTTTATAGTTAGAAAAACTAATTTTATTCAATTCCTTTGTTTTTTTAGGCACTCTACTTAAAAACGACCGCGGTTATTCGATATTCGAAAACTTTTTTCCTTTTCAAATACCTACGAGAGATACTAGACTCCAAATTAAATTGCAGGATAAATGTGAATGAGCGCGCCAAGAAGGTGGTCATTGCACTGTATGCCCGCAAGAAAATTTTTGGCAAGAGATGAGTAGTACACTGCTATCGTAAGACCTATCCTTACATATGGGGTCTTGGAGTGGTGGAATGCTCTTGAGAAGGCGACGCACCGGAAAATACTAAAATACAGAGAGCTGCCTGTGTAGCCACTACAGGAGCTCGTCGAACATCGCCAGGGGGCAATAATGGCGATTATTCTGAACCCCTTTCCACCCGGCATTAATATGAACTGTATAACTGCAAAGATGATACGTAGACTTAAGGAGTTGAGCTACTGGATAACAGCAGACCTTCATCACAACAAAATACTGAAGATCTGTTATGAAGACTGTATATGGTGACCTACGGATTACATTATTCCAAGACTAGACTTTGAGATAGCGTTCTCAACTAGCATTCGTTGCATAGAGGAATGGGATGGTAATCGCGTTATACTCAGAACTCCCTCCAATACAGGAATCGTATCGCCTACAGGACCACTGTAGCGTGTTCCAGGCGAAGGTACTGGCCATTTGTAAAGCAACAAGGGTAGCGCGTACAACTTATGATGTACCTAGCAATCGAGTCATCAGGATTTATATTGACCGCTAACCTGCAATCAAAGCTTTGGACTCGAGCACAATTAGATCGCACCTATTGCAACGGTGTCACTGTAAGCTCGAGAGCCTGGGTGCCAAGTACAGAGTTATTCTCTGCTGGGTGCTTGGTCACAGTGACATATCTGGAAACGAGACAGCGGATACCTCGGCCTGTAAAGGTTCCGTTATGAACATATATCTAGCAGAGGAACCCGTAAATCGACCCCTAAATTTAGTGAAGACGATTGTAGATGTACTGGTCTGCAAGTTGGCAAATCGTAGATTCGGAGAACGAAATTCATGCGCGATTTTAAGACATATTTGGCCCGAGATTTGTCCTACGAACTGGCGCAATTAGCAGACAAAAAATTGGGGGACCTGGTAAGGTTCATTAACTCTTGCGGCTGGTTTCATCGCTGGTTCCAATATAGTGGTATCACAATGGACCGTAGATGATCTCAGTGTGGCTGATGGTACACTTTTGGCCGCTATTCTGACCTAACCTAACCTAACCTAACCTTACTTAGCTCATATGGGGTAAAGTGGGTTAGGCCAATCGTAGCAGCAGTGTTTTCGCCAGGTGAATTTAATTATATTTTTGTTCATCTGCCTTGGTGGAGAATATCTGGGATGATTCGAGGCTTAGTTTTCGTGGAATTGTTGCACTGAAATTTTAGTACTATTTTCACTTTTAAGTCTAATGCTACTGACCCAGATGGTATTTCCCCGGAATTTTTGAAACTATTTACTCCAGCCATTATCCAAAGTTAAGATCCGACATTCTCTCTGCCCTTGGTAACAGAGGAATTGTCAATAAGAGTCTTTTTTTCCATGGTTTTTGAAACTGTTTGCTACAGTTAACTACTTCAGATATTTCTAAGTAATTTTAATTTCTTTTAAACAGCGCTTCTTGTAATCAAAAATTTCCTTGAAAATTGTCTATAACAGTCGTTTTAAATACTGTTAATAAGTACAGCCCCAAAGAAATCACTATGGGGTGTCCCACAAAGATGTATATTTGTGCAACTACTCTCCGTCTTATAAGTTAATGAAATGCCACAAGTTGTAAGATATCTACATTTATACTGATGAAAATCAAAGCTATCACAGCAGTCATGTAGAATAACTTGCCGATTGTGCAGGTGGGAAAGCAAGTTTTGCTCCATATGATGTCAATAGTCACATGAATGACTTTGAAATTTTACCGGAAAGATGGCAACGAACTTGCCAATACCAGAGCTAGGTGCTAATGGTGATATTATCGACATGGCAGCATCTACCTGAATATAAAAACATCAAACTATTTGATTTGCAGACAACTGGCCTTCGTCATATGGGATCTCGATGGCAGCATAGAATGACAAATCTTAACAATCCCGCCAATACGCTCTTATAAGTGCTACACGTCATGACCTCTACTAATCTTTCGTTTCGCAGCTGTAAAATCTTCAACAATAAAAATTATCTTTTGATCATAGACTACCGCTTTGCTGAAAATATTTGATTTTGATATCCAGCGCCGGCATAAATAGTAAAACTGTGTTGATTAATTTATTGAGCCGGACCTAAGTTAATTCGCTTTGTTTTCTGTTTTAATGTTATATTGGTAACAAAAATTTGAGTTAACATTAGCGCTAAAATTAGACTACTTATAAATAACTTCATCCGAGTGAATAAAAATGCATTTTGTTTCTGTTTTAAAGAAAAGAAAATCGAAATCTTTTTTTTTCTAAAACCCACTAATCGATCCCACAAATTTTTTGGCGCCTTGGGAGAAAAGTGAATATTATTTGTTGGCTCTGTAAGATCCAATAGGTTGATATTCAATGCTTAGTACCTCAAATATGGTAGCAATCGAGAAATTATTTCCCATCCCCATCCTCTTTGCCATTTTGTTCAACATTCCGCGAAAAGGTCGTGGTACAAAAATTGTAACAACATGACATTGTTTTCACTAATTCAATGTGAAAAACGAAAAGTAAGAAAGATTGTTTCCTTAGTTAATTTACAAAATAAAAAATTTAAATATGCCCCACATGTACCATTTTGTACTGTCCTCTGAAATTACAATTAAGTACAAAAAATCTATCAAAAATTTCCTCAGATATCCCCCGTACATCCTACCAACAAACCAGGTGATCAGTAAGACGTTCTAAGTACGCTTTCAGCGAGAATTTCACATTATCTGCGTTTAGGTACAACCACAGGGCATGGGATATACCAGGGACATCCCAAACCCGGACATTCGTCACTCCCAAGGATGTCCAAAATTGTTAACTGATTCCGAACGGGATTTCCCATCGATAATGCTAACAGGATTTCCCAGTAACATACCACGGACATATTTTTGCTGTGTGGGTATATGTTATTAAAATATAATAATTTTGTTTCTCACCTTAATTGAAAAAAAGGAATATTAAAAAAATAAAAGAGAGAAGATGAATTGCTTCAGCTTAAAGTTATCAAATTTAATAAGCAAAACGATCCAGGCTTAAATTTTCGATAACAAATTTTGGATTTAGCAGTAAAGATCTGTCAAGTAGAAAATTTTTGTATTTAAAATAAAAACTGAGAAAAGCTAGATATTTCGCCAAGTATAATTCTAACAACATTATCTCATCGTGTGCAATTTGAAAAAACAAAAAAAATATTTAAAGCTTATATTTGTCTTACCCTATGGGCAATATAAGCAAGGTAAAATGAAGGATTAGTTTTCTTTAATAGTGTAGTTATCTCGTATGTAAATTAAACTTAGAGAAAATTTTAATTTTGAAATACAACATTCCGTTCTATGTGAGATTAGAAAATGTGAACTCTTTTTCCTCGAGAGCGAAACCAGTAAAATACGAAAAGTTATTCAACATTTTTTTTTCATTCTTTGTTTTCATGCCCCCTTTTTCTTACTTATAATGATCCACAGACCCACTTTATAAATTTGTTTAGAGCTAGTGTAATCTGTTGATTAACCGATCCCTCAAGCCCCCCCCCCCCCCTCCAACAAGCTCTGCAACTTTCATAACAGACGTTTTTTCGCTACGGGTAACCCAAAACGAGAACAAATCTGACTGCACTATAATGTACACATTATGCAACTAATCGGTGTAAGTAATAAATATAAAATAAATTCTTTAAAGGAATAATCTCATAACGAAACGTCAAAGCTAACAACACTTTTATTGACAGCAACAAAGATTAATGACGCAATAATTGCACAGAAACTTGAATCAATCTTTGCTTTCATGTTATAAACAGAAAATGAAGGAAGTGAAGTCAATTACTTCTGAAAACAACTCAAAGACTCCTCTGATGTTTGATTAAGAGCAACACGTTTTGTTGTGGTATAGACAGGAAGACAAAACCTTTTTTCTCTCTATCTTTAGGTATATTAAGTCGATAAAAATTAATCAACATTTTCCACGCATATTGGAAACGTACATCGCGAGATCCTTAGTTATGTGGAATACTTGACTTTACACTTACGCCCTATGAAAAAATTTCAAAGGAAAGATTGCAAGGAGGAGTGTTCATGAAAGATACAATATAATATATATAGGGAAAAAGCTTTATTAAACTTGGGGAGAATTTATATATCATTTCGAAGGCAGATATAAAATCTTGAAAACAATAATCCTATAAAAGAGAAGAAAATTGCCAGGTGTGACGGGTATTGCCTGTTAGCAGCAAATATTGCAATGACATAAGATATACATATGACAGAGAGATACTATACCATTTTGAACATAATAATAATCTCTGATACTAACTATTCTGCCCTAAATATTAATAGCAAATATACTATCAAGTGTGCTAGTTTTCTGTATGTAGTCACTGTGGTAATTTCATTTCACAGGAAAATGAAGTAAATTGGATTAAATTCTATCACAATTAACAATATACCACTTTCCATATTTATCAAAGAGATATCTATACACATATAAGTACATATATACAATTCTAAGAGGACTTACATTTTCAATTTCTTACAATTTGCATTCTATTTATATTGGACTCTGGTGAAAGGTTCTTTTATTGTGTTTGCAAAATGAAGAAGATACTGAGATAACATTTTACATAGAAAGGCTAAGCTGGTAAGAGCAGTTTCGTTCATTTGACTTCATTTGAATGCATAATAATTTCTCTTAATGAATTATGCATTTCTATAACACATTTCTATGAAAACTTAAAACAATTTAAGAAATTTGAAATATTCCTCATGTGTGAAATGTGTTACACTTGAGGAAGTTGTATTTCCGTTAAGAAGAAAGATTTCGCAAAATATTTTGAATAAAAGTGTTTAAATTGAAAACTATAAAACTACGAACTTTAACTCAAAAGTTTCAGAAATCCTATTATAACAAGATCATGGTCATTATGACAAGCGAAAGGAATAACTCCATGGAATCTGTTATAGCAACAATAACTTAACATAGCATAGCAACAGCATCTCCTCACATTCTTTCGAAGTGTTACCATTTTATGTTATTAACACATCATTCCTACCTAATTATCTTATGAAAATGTTTGACTAAATTCAATTTTGTTAAATAAATAAAATATGGTTGCAACCAATAATATTTCTTGCTTAGTCAAATATATTTCTGTTTTTTATAACACATTACTTATGAATAATATTGCAAACAATATAATACTACCGTGTTAATGATGCTGCTGTTTCGTTTCACCAGTTGTGTCCATTTCTGCATCTAGTACGTTTTATCTTTTGAATTTGTTACACATGAACGGATTGCTCCTATTGACTGCTGTAGTTGTCAAAGTTCAAAGTTAAAGCTTAATTGTTTGAGACTAGTCATTGCCTTCTTTATTACAGGCCGTGGTGCTAATACTTTTCTTTACTTGCATATGTATGAGAAACGTGCTGTTTGAAAGCTTTTAGCATTACGAATTACGGAAAATCAAACACGTTTCATGTTCAAAAATTTATGTAAAATAAACAACGCTTCTGGTGACGATAATTCTAACTCCTATTTATAGGCCAAAATGTTTAATTTTAGGGACAAAACGTCATTGTAATTATTTGAACTAAATTACGAAGAGTTTCTGCATTTTATTAAACTCTACCCAATTCGCTGTGTAATGAGAGTACAGCTTTCGCTTAAGACGAACGTTCTTTTTTAAGTCGCTTTCCCCTGAAAATCACGAATATGATTTTCTATTGAATGAAAAATTTGAATACATAATAATTAAACGTATGATTTTAATATAATAATTAAATTTCAATTGCATCACATTTGTTTGTCGGACTTCACAAAACAAGAATTTTCACTTTTTTTTATGTCATTCTGTAATTTTTAAAAGTTGTTTAGAAGCGAAAAGAGAAAGAAAACAAAAAGCTTTCGCTGCAATTCGAGGAGTACTCTGTTTTATTTTTCAGAATTAGAGAATGTCAATTTGATGGTCAAAAACTTAAAATGAATGTTTTTATAAAGTCTAACAAACAAATGAAATGTAATTATTAATTATTATTTAATTATTACATTTAATTGCTAAGTTTAATTATTATGCGCTTGATGTTGTCATTCATTAGAAAACTATATTCATGATTTGCAGGGGAAATAGACTTAAAGTATAAAAAACTAACTTTTGTCTTGAGCGAAAGTTTTACTCTCATTTCACAGCGAATTGGGTAGAGTTTAGGAAAATGCAGAAACACTTCGTAATTTTGTTCAAATAATTACAATTACGTTTTTTCCCCTAAAAGTAAACATTTTGACCTATAAATATGCGTTAGAATTATCGTCACCAGAAGCGTTGTTTATTTTACATAAATTTTTTAACATGAAACGTGTTCGTTTTTCCATAACGCCCAATGCTAAAAGCTTTCAAACAGCACGTTTCTCATACATGCGCATTTTATATCGCCACGGCCTGTAATAAAGAAGGCAATGGACTAGTGCAATCTGCTTTATATACTATATATACTGTGTGGAAGGTCAATTATCCAACTTACAGATTTGTCTGGCTATATTAAATGAAGGTTTACTGTTTGAGAACATTAACCAGTACAAAATGTCTTTACCCCTCTGTCTAAGACTACAAAAAGGAGTAGTACACTCGCTCTCCACGCACTTATCTTCTGTAGTTGTCATTAATATCAATTGAATAATTCAGAATTTTCATCCGGATCCCTTGAATGAATATTAGATAATATTTTGCTGAAATTTCTTTCATAAGAATCGATTCTTGGTGGTTCTTTCTCTCCCTTTCAGGATTAAGGAGCCGACATCGGTAATTACATATGAGAATCTAGTAACATGTAAGATGTGTATGCAGTCTGAGAAGATGGACAACAAATACTGTTAATCAATTCATTAATATTAAGTAAGAGACTAAATGTTATCCGTCTCTAATTTATTTATTTCTTTTTTTTTTTTGATATTTTATTGTAGCTTATCTGAAATCCTGAACAACTTCTAAAGCAAAACACATGGTTGTTGAAGAGCTTAACACAAGTTTCGAAATAACTATTGGGAACTCGAGTTAATTCGTTTGTCTTGAAATAAAACGAGACAGAAAAACGAAAACAGTTTTCATTAGTCAACAAGGGTATATTAATCGAATTGCAACCAAATTTAATATGCAGGATTGCAAACCGAATTCAATACATGCAGATTCAAATGCTTCCCTTTCTAATGAGCAGAGCCCTTCATATGACAAGTAAAAAGAGTCTATGCAAGATGTACCGTAAAGAGAAGCTGTTGGGTGCCTTACGTTCGCCGCAATTTTATCACGACCGGACATTATGTACGAGGTAAATCAAGTTAGTCAATAATTCCCGAAAAGAACATTGGACGGCCGTGAAATGAAACAAACGAAACCTGAGGTATATCCAAGGAACCAAAGATATGGGAATTGAATACAGTGGGAGTCATATAGATTTCAGTCCTTATTCCTATGCAGATTTTGCTGGTGATTAGGACACTAGACCAAAGTTTACCTAATAATAAGTTAAGAAGCTGGTGAGATATCCGAATGTTTTGTTTTACATTTAAAATGCACACAGCAAGAAAAGGAAGGAAGAAAGAAAAAAAAATCAAACTCTCTTTAAAAATTTTATGAATAAAGATAAAAAATGTGAAAGCGCAAGTTGCATGCACCGAAACAGAATAGCAAATGTTTCATTTTCGTAAATAAATGAGAAGGGGCGGAGTTTTCACGTTTTACTCTCATAAAATGCTCCCGCGCTTTTGTGAAAACCGGTTTTCATGAAATATTGATAATGTTAGGACACATGTTGTTGTTGTAAAAGGAATAGAAGGACACATGTTGTTGCTGTAATCCTATGATATTTGAACAGCACGTGTTTCTGTTTACATTCGTTTTGCTATGAAGAGATTAAGTGGGAGAACTCATGCTGAATTCTCTGATATTTTCGGGAAAAATGAGAATTTCATTTGAGAGGAATTTTACATCTCCGTTCAGCATCTGGGCCAAAGCGAAATTTATCTTTTTCTTAAAAATGGGAGGTAGTGTGGTCCGAAGTACATTATTATGAATAGGTTGAAAGGATTTTGAGGGATTTAATAAGATTTTGTCATTCGGGTAATCCTACGTTCTCTCGATTTTTGTTTTTAACTCGTTGTCTCAGTTGCACTACAGTAGTACATAGACAAGCTCTTTTCCCCCCTTTCATGCAAAAGATGAAAGTATATGAAATTAGTTGTTTCATTCTAAAAAACACCAGAAATTTGCCCATTTTGCTCTACAGCTTCTTAACTTATTATTAGGTAAACTTTGACTAGACGATCAACGGCAGGTTACATTACTCTGATGGCTGGAAATCCTGAAACATGCTCATCGCATCAACAGACATGCATATCGTATTCAATAACTGAAGCGGAATGTGTAGCAACGTCAGATGCTCCCCAAGAAGTAACTTGGCTTCGAAACTTGCTTCAAGAACTTCATGTTGACCTGAAGAATTCAACTCCACTCAACAGGGAGAATCAAAGCGCTATTCGCTTGACGCATAATACAGAACATCACAAAAAAACTAAACACACTGACATCAAATATCATTATATTCAAGAATGTGTTGAAGACGATTTTATAAAACTAAGTTACGTTCGTACTGAAGAGCAATTAGCTGATATTCTAACAAAAGTGGTGCCTCGCGATAAATAGTGTCACTATATATACTTCATTCTAACGTTATTTTCTTTTAAATCGAGTAGACTACGTCATTGCCTACTAATATTGTTTTATTGTATGTACGTCTTATGTTTTTTTTGTTCTGCCCGACTTGTTAATTACATCCTCTCCTAGGGAGAATATTTATCGTGTTATTAATAAAATAATAAAAGTTCTTTTCACCAAAAGTCAACTTTAATTCAATAATCAAAAATTGTTACTTTAAAGAAAATTGGAAAACTTTATAAATAATCCCCATTCCAAGACAAGCCAAGCTCAAAATATTAAAAGAATTCAGATCAATTTCCCAAATTTCTAAGACAGTAAACTCATTGTAAAGTCCATCCTATAACATTTAAGTATTTGCGTGGAAAGAAATAACCACCAGAATTAAATCATACATCCATTACCAAAATAAAAATATAAAATGCACATTTGTTTGTTTCCTCAACATAGAGAAGGCTTTCGATCCAGTTTTATAAAATGGTTTCGCTTTAAAATTAACCCAATTCTGATTTCTGACTAACCTAATCAGAATAATTTACAGTTTTCTTATTTTGAGGAAATTTTCTGTAGACCTTGAAAAGCACAAATCACTTTCCAAACCTCTGTAAGTCGGGGTCCCCAGGGCTCTATTCTTGGCCCTATTCTCTTTAAATTATACAACTCGAACCTATCTGTAAAGAAAATTTTATAAATTTTTTCTACGCAGATGACTCTCCAAACAAATCACTTTTCCAAAAGTGGAAACAAGCAAAGTAAATCTTTACCTTGACAAGTTTGATTCATAGGTTACAACAAAACTGAAAAATAAAAATAAATACCCAAAAATCATTCTTAACATCTTCAAAAAATTGCCCCAAAGAAAAAGAGAGTGATATATTTGACGACAAGATCAAGTCCTACCAGAAAGCCAAATGGCTTGGTGTAAACAAACTCGTTCGCTCTGGCAATTCCGCTGAGAGAATTTAGAAATAAACTTACGTCAACCCCGTACGGTTCTCTATATTAGAGAAAATTGAAAATTCCGCCAGCAACCCTTTTAATCAAACAGTTCAAGAAAATCCTATACTAGTTCAATCCCGTTCAATCTTTCAAATCTGTTTATACGTAAAGGATTCAAATACCTATATTCGCTGTTAAAAATATGTTTTCAAAATGGCACTAAAGGCCAAGAGAAGGAAAAATATTCAGAATGTAACAACTACTTCGAAATAAATTCTAAGAGGAAGAGATGCCATTATAAATGGGAAGAAGAGGCGCTCGCTAATAATACTGCGATTTCGACAAGATCGCCCACTTCTTGATCATACTTTGATCTGACTGCATTCATATTCTGAATTGTTTAATTTGAGAATAGTGTTTGCTCATTTTAATACAGAAGTTATATATTCTCTTGCTCAAATTACACGTAATTGACAGAAGTTTGAATTTATTACAAATCGTCAAGTAACATCAAATTGACAACAGTTAAATGCTGATCTTGGTTCTCCTAATCAGAAATTTAATTCTGTTTCTCAATTTTAATTCAATTGTCAATTTTCATAATTTCACAGAATCTTGATTCTGCTACATCAAATCTTTTTCTTACTCTTTGTAGACAAATTTATACAGTCGCCAAGTATACAATATCAGTTTACTACGAAAAATTTTATATGACCTAAAACAGCAGCTTACTTTAGTCATGGCAACACATGGGAAAAACAAATTTTTGATTTGAAATCTTATTAGTTCATTGTTGAAAGCTCTAGAGTCTAGAGGATAATATCAATATCTAATTCCTCAATTAAAGTTAGTCTGTTTTTCTTCAAATTCAATGTTATCAAAAAATGTTGTAAAATTTTGAGAATAAATGTGTTAGATTAATTTATTCTTCTATACACATTTAAAGTCAAAATAAACAAATATTTTTTATTTTTGTCAATATTGACTTGCTTTATAGAAACTGGAAATAAAAATCAAGAAGCCAAGACGATAGTCAGATTTTAGTATATACCAGAAACGGCATACAAAATACTGATCAAACCGCCCATACTGTATATTGGAAGTTTACATACTTCCAGTTCCAATTAATAAAACTATGTATTTAATTTCGTTATGAATAAGATTTTGATTTTGTTTGAAACTGACGCACTCAACAACTATTTACTTTCCAAATTTCTTTGCGCATCTGGATTATCATAAAATGCAAGGAAAAAAACTCTCCAACAATTTCAACAGGTGCAAAACCTCCTTTTGTTATTCAAAAATAATTCCACAACACCAACAAAATTTCTGCCATCTGCGTAACAAAACATATTAATTAAAATTCTGCATCAGTCTTTTCCCACAAAACCGAGATGAATACCGAAAAAAATTTAAATTTAAATTTTTATTAAAGTGCGGGGCAAAAAGTGCCAATCTCATGAAAAATTCATTTCGCATAAAATTTATTTATTTTTTATTTTGGCTGGTGCACGAAATGCGAAAAGAGCAACTATTACTTTCCAATCCGGTACACATTGATGTCATCCCTTTATGTGAGGGCCTTGGGAAATATCATCTCTGGAACAAATATATGTATACGTACATATGGCAAACATTTCTATTTATGAATTTCAGAATCTATTCTATGTCGGGAGCAGCAATAAAGAGGAAGCTTGACTAAAAAAAAAAATCCAAGCTTTGGAAAAGTATATCCGAAATTGAATTGCGATTATTATACCTTTTTTTTACATTTGAGATTTTCTGTTTTCTTTAAAGATTTTTATGTATTGGGAATAAAAATGCAAAATGACTTATTCCTTGGAAAGAATTGAGTACAAGTTTTATATGGATATGTGCGGCTTACATTTAGACTTCAATTTCTATTAAAGCCTATGCAAACTTTTCTAAGATTTGTTTTTCCTTCTATGGAGAAGGAGCTAAATATTATTTGTTTTTAATGGAAATACTAAATTATCAAAGAACTAGAAAACTTTTCTTCTTAGTAGAATAATAGAAAAGCTTAACTCAACCGAGAAAACAGATTGGCATCTGATGAGAATTACGATATTCCTTTAAAACGTCTTTGATACTCTCGCAGTTATCAAATGATTTTATAAACAATCACATTTGCAAATGGAAGACATATTTTTGTGCTAAGGATGTGTTCCAAACAAGTTAAATGCCGGCTAAATTTTAGTTTGCATTGAAAATTCTAGTTTGCATTGAAAATTTAGCCAGTTGTCTCAAACTAAAATTGGAATTTATCAATTGTTCATCTGTCACATTCATTTCTATTAAGCAAAACAATTGTGTGGCGTTTATTAAACTTACTTACATTGTCCACAACCACTCGCTCTTGGACTTTGTTCATACATTGCGCAAATATACACAAGAAATACTTTTAAAAAACGTTCAAATTAAAAGGACAACCGAACTTGGCAATTAGCAAGCTCAAAAATTTACTAAATGAGAAAGGAATAGATTTAGCCAGCATTTAGCTCGTTTGTCATTGGCACATAATCCGAGGTTCAAATAGGCGATAACATTTGTCTTAATATTGATGCAGAGTAAAGGAAAATCATATAAGGATTTAGAAAAGCTTTAACTCGATTTCGACTCATATTCTTTTTTTGTTTTTTTATTTTAAAGTTTTACAAAACTGTTTTCTAGCTAGAAAGATAAATTCACGTATGTAGGTACTTCGTATATAATGAAGGCTAGATAAAAGGAAAAATTAGCAATCACCAATTTAATGAAACCACCTACAGCTCCCGCAACAACAAAAAAACTGCAAGAATATTCTCTTTACATATTTGAGGAAAATTTATTGCTTTTCACCGAAAGGCACTTAGATCAACATCTACCCACAACTTGTGATATATGTGAGTATACATATATTTTGACGAAGTATTCAATCATTGAAATAGTAAGGAATACGGAAAGCTATGGTCCAAGAAAATAAATGGTACAGTCAAAGCTCTGTCATTCCCCAAAATTCTCTGATATTGCTGGTATTCATCGTAAGTTTACTGTACCAAATCTGCGAGTGATATCCACCTATATTTCTTCAGCAACTTAGATTCCTTCAGAGGATCGTTTAGAGACTGGCTATATGGGAGGATAGCGATTTGATTCTACTTGAATTTAGTCAATTTATTATTGACAATCTTAGTGTGGAAGAGAGTTCTGTGAATATCAAGCGAGTTACACCATTTCAATAATAGAATCTAGAAAGAAAACAGCTGCATTAGCTGGCCCGATTATCGGAGAGGGAGTCATCTGCGTGAAAATCTTCAGAACTGAGTTGTGTTAATCTGCAGATTTGGGTCCAAAATACATATTTCTGTTTTGTAACGGTCACCGAGATTCGAAGACTGAAGAGCAGTTGTGATACCTGTCGGATTACATTCAGATCAGAAGTATTGTTCTCATACAATCTAAATGCTATAGATCCATGACTAGACCCATTCTTGGCTCTTATTAAATGCCTCATGAATGCAATTTCCAAAGTACGACTAAGCTCCGTTTGAACAAGATTTTATAACCCTTTCAATGAAAATTATTAAAAAAAAAAGTCCATGCAGTTAGGGGCACATTAGGGTAGCCAAAAAATGGTTCTATTCGTATTTACGCCTGAACAATTAATTTCAACATATTTTCATTTACCTAGTTAATTAAGTAGAAAGCGTATATTTCGATCGAGTCATATTTTGTAACAATTTCTGCAGTACAATTTGCTAATAAGGACGTAGTCAATTAAAGTCACGAGTCAATGTTTACTACATCGAGCAATGTAAGCAATTGTAAGGAATTATTCTTTATGGGTCATGTAGTACATATGTAAGCAATTAAGTTAGTCAATTAATCAATCACCGTCCAGCTTAGCAATTTCTATATATATATAAATTTCCGTATTGTAATAAAGTTTCTCAGAGTTCAAAACGAAGTGTTTTCAATACTACCTGGGATTCTACTTTACACATTCTCTTCTAAGCAACGCACTCTTATCAAGATATAATTAACTTAATGTTGGATTTCTGGTTAATTATAATTTGCAAAAGAAGAGATTTATACAATTAGTATAAGCAGAAACAATAACCCACATGGATCGATGGCAATGATGAAGTATCTGGATAGAGTTATTAAATACAAACTTCTCTAAAAAATACTCCAGGGATAACCAAATACTCCAATTCTGTTCCATGTAATTCTAAAAAAATATATATATAAACGAGCAGTTAATCATCATCATCATTGTGTCATGGCGTTTAACTACTTCTTCTTCTTCTTCTTCAAATCTTGGTTTCAGAGTTGGAACTGTGGACTCCACTGAGTGGGAGCTGGAGTTCCTCCTCTCCTGGCTCGACCTTACGAGGTATAACGCCAAATAGTAGGAAAAATTATTGGTGATGATGATACTTAGCTTGGTTTATAGGTGTATGCTGTGTCGATTAGAGTGAGAGTCAAATTAATGGGTGTTGAGAATAGATGGTGGGCTAGAAGTGGGGAAAGAGTAGATGTATTGATGGGCGGGGAGTGGAATGGATGATAAGGTTGTCTGTTTGTAGGAGTAGTACGTCAAAATCAGGTCAGCAGGCTAGAAGTCCAGCCTCACTGGCATATTTGACAATCTGCTTGAGAATGTCTTGGCTTATCGGAGTAAGTAGTTCTTCTAACGTGGTTGCATTTATTAGTATGTCGAATTTGCTTCTCGTGTTGTCCAACATTTTACAACTGACTAGACTAAGTTCGATGGTGTTTGGCACGCCACATTCAGGGCATATAACTTGGTCCGATTTGCCTATAATTGTGAAAAATTTAGCATCATAGTTGTGTCCGGAAAAAAGTCTATTTAGGAATCTGGTCTCCTTAGAGGACAGGCACCATTCGTGCCACGGGGGTTTGTGGGGGAGGGCAAAAACTTTTGCAAAAAAGGTACCCTTGATGAGGCTTTTGGACGAGAATTCGTCATGCCAGGCAGATTGTAATTTTTCTTTAATCATGGAAAGTGAGTCTTTGATTGAGATTTTTTGTTCCGAAATTCTTTCTAGGGCTAGAGCCTCTTTGGCCTTTTTGTCAGCCAGTTCATTTAAAGGAAGGCCTTTGTGCCCTGGAAGCCACACTATTTTGTAAAGGTTCGAAGAGTTGGTTAGGGCAGAGTTGCATATGTTATGTGCGTAGTAGGAGTCATTTGGGTTGAGGATGGTAGTGCAAGCGGACTTGGAGTCAGTGAGGATGATAATCTTGTACCTCGATAAAGTGCTGGTAACGTCCATGACCAGTTGTATAGCTAGGAGTTCGCCCGACGTGGATGATCTAAGACAGTCATATTTACTTGTATGAGCGCGAAGAGTCGAGGCCTCAATTGCGCTGATTCCCGTTAACGGTTTTGAATAGGATGCGTCAGTGCCATAGATGAGCCAGCTATTTTTGGAGTGTTCATCAGTCGTGAGATTGAGATAGATCTGCTTGAGGAGTTCCTCAGGTACATTATCCTTGTTTACTCCATGGCGGGTGAGGGAGTTTAATACTATGTGTAGGTTATGGGGTTGGTTAACCGGAGTGAAAGAACCAATCATTTGGAAAATGTTTGGGAACGATTTGTATACATATGCATAGCTGGAAATTTTGGGGTTTAGGAGATCTAGGCGGTTTGTACTTGTTGAATTTTGTGCTATAGCTCCACCAATTTCTTTGGCCGTAAGTAGAGATACTCGGTAGTCCGGAGGTAGTTCGTTTGCAAGGGCATAAATAATGTGGACTGGGGTTGGTGGGGGACAGCCCTAGGCACTTCCTGAGGCACGCATTTGAGAAAGTTGTGAGCCTTTTATCAATGTATTTTGGACGTGTAGCCATTGAAGTGCTCGCAAATTCTAATTTGGATCTGATTACTGATCTATATAATTTTAGCGCTAGATTTGGATGTATAGGGTTGGTTCTGGAGGTAAGCAGTTTTAGTATGTTCACTTGTAGTTTTGCAGACTTCGTCGCATGTAGCAGTTGTTCCCTCAGTATTAGGTTAGAGGTGAAGAATCTGCCTATGAATTTTAATTCGAAGGTTATTGGTACTCTTAAGTTCAATATGGAAACTGACTCCGGCAGGCCGGCTCTATAGTGGATTGGGACTGTAGAAATTTTGGTGGGGTTTATCGATAAGTGTAGGGCGCTTGCAAATTGTGAGAACCGCAGTGTTGCATTTTTTAGGGCCTCCAGAGCTGATTCATGTGAGGAGCCTGAACCTACAAACATGAAGTCGTCGGCAAATTGAAAAATCTTTACATCAGTTTCTGATGCCTCGTGAAGTTTGGTGCTGTATAAGTTGAAAAGAATTGGGCTGATGACACTGCCTTGAGGTAGTCCATCATTTACCACAGTTTGGAGGAGCCTAGTTTTAGCGTTCTAGAGTTGAGAAAGCTTTCGATCCATATGACAATGTCAAGGGGGATTTTCATTCCTACAAGAATTTTGGTGAGTTTGTCTACAGCCACAGAATCGTAGGCAGACTGTATATCAATAGACAGTAACACTGACTTGAGTCCGTTCGACTTGTTGAAAGCAATTTGGTTTAAGATGTGATTGAGACATTTGTTGACTGGTGTAGGCAAAGGACTTATCTGGCAGTATGTTGAGTTGTGACACTAGGTTGTTTAGTCTCTTCGTGATAACGCCATTTATGCATTTAGTCGCAGTGGGAATGAGAGCGATGGGTCTGTATGAGTCTAGATTCTGTCTTGGCTTGTTTTTCTTTAATAAGGGGACAACTTTTATAATCTTCAGTTGCCCAGGGAGTGAGTTCTGAAGCCAGTAACTGTTAAGGACATCCATGTATGATTGAAGAGCTGCTGGATTTAGGTTCTTTATGGCAAAAAAGGGGATACCATCAACTCCAGGAGCGGAAAAGTTTGATTTGCTTTTTAGGAAGAGCTTGAGTTCGGTGAGTGTAATTGGGAGTCTGGGGAAAGTGCTAGCCACTAGGGGTGTCACAGTGCTTGTGTTAACAGATTTGGTCTTGAGTGCAAGCATGTTCAGAAAAGGTGTCGATTTAGTTTCATCCCATTGGGTGTTTGAGTCCGTTGAGCTGAATTTAGAACAGATGTTTTTTATTGCGTTGAAGAAAGATCTGGAGTTAGAGGTTTCCAGCCTCTCAACAAAATCAGACATATGAGTGACTTTAGCCTTCTTGACTTCTTTCTTAAGTCTGATTTTTATGGCTCTGAGTTTGTTTGAATTTGTCGTTGATGTCGTCCTTGCACATTCCGAGAAGATTTTACTCTTCATCTCAAAAAGCTTGTTGATTGTTTCATTCCACCATGCTTTGGGTGAAAATTTTGAATGGGGTGATTGAAAAGTGTTCGCTTTAATAATGTCCTGTATTTTGGAAAAAATCTCCGTGCTGGGTTCTAGGATGTTTGTGTCAGCAATAATTTTACCGCGATTTTGGTGAAGTCTATTTCGAAGTGTTTTAAGGTTACTATCAATTTTGAGGGACACGGGTAGGTGGTGCGAAGAGCCAATTTGCAGTTGCAGCGTACTGGCTTTAACCGTATTAGGCGGTAGCGTTGTGACGACCAGATCGATTACCGAGCCTGAGGACATAGGGTTTAGATTTGCAAAGAAAGTGGGAATATTGGGGTTTGTAATTGCGAGGTTGTTGAGTAGACGGGCATCTTTGAGAAAACGGCCTTTTGCTGTTGTTAGGCCAGGTGTTTTAATGAGCGGATTCCAGGATGGATCTCTGGCGTTGAAATCACCACACAGGATAACACTTGAAAAACCCGACAGAAAAGTGAAAAGGTTGTGAATGTTGATTTTGAATGTGTTGAGATTTATTGCGGGGGGGGGGGGGGACATATATTGAAGCAATTACAAAGCTAACATTTTTATCAAAAGCCTTTATTATAACACAGTCCAAGTCGGACTGAAACTCGATTCGGTTATAAGACAGTTTTTGGCTTATGGCAATAAGGCAGCCACCATATCCATCATGGCGGTTTTTCCTGACAAGGTTGTAGTTTCTTAAAGACGCTATTGAGTCATCTTTAAGCCAAGTTTCGTTGATAAGTAGAATTTCATGAGGGTTTGAGTTCAAGATATGGTTTGTTTCCATTAAAGCTTTGGATGTCGTAATGGAGTAGTTTCATTAATTGTTTGAGTATTACGTTGTGTTCTGTGCTGAATTATTGTTTGTTCCCTTTAGGATTTGTAAAGCATCTGAGTTGTTTTCGAGAGATTGTAATTTTTTTTTAAGAAGGGAGATGAAGTCATCGGTTGGGTGTTTGTCATTACTTGATTTTAGGACTTTGCTGATCCAGGAAAGGAGACTTTCCATTTCGGTTACTCTTTCTTTTTCCGCTATTATAGCCATTCCATTTCTAGATTGTGACTTCTCGCTAAACATTTTATAGTAGTTATTGGGTTTGGGAAAAGTTGGGAAAGAGTGGGTTTTAGCCACATTGGAATATGATCTCTTTGATAGAACCTTGTTGGCTTCTACTTCTGGGAATCTTGCTCTTTTTGAGGAAGTCAGAGCTGGAAAGGAGAAGTCGTCCGTTAAATTCGTGAGGATGTCGAAACTGTTGGATGTGGACGTGTGTGGGGGATCATGGGAAGATTGAGTGATCAGAGCCCTTGCAGTGTTACGGTTGATACTTTTGATGGCCATGAGTTTCAGCACATCTGATTCAAAAGACTTTGTTGGACAGTTCGGTGAATCAGCTCTGTGGTTGCCTTTGCAATTAATGCAGAGGGGGTGGATTTGCAGTTGTCGTGACAATTTTCAAGGGAGCAGTTTGGACAAGTAGATTTGGTGGCTTTGCATTGAAGTTCTCTGTGACCCCATCTGAGGCATTTTGTGCAGAGTCTGGGTTTCGGCGTGTAGTAATCTGCGCGTCGTATTGCACCATAGATTGAAATTTCTTTCGGAATTGTGTTTGCCTTGAAGGAGAGCTTGACTATACTGGTGGGAATAAAGTGGTTTTCAGCAATCTTTTTTTTTAAATCTCTCCGCTGCTGTAACGGGGACTGGAGAAGAGATGTTGTTGATAAGTTCTTCCTCGGTGATGTCCAGGGGTACAGCCTTAATGATGCCCTGTTTCCGTGCATATGCGGCTGGGATGAAGGCATTCAGTAGGTGTTTCGATAGATCAGAGGACGCTAATTTATTTGCATTTGCAACATTACTGAAAAATACTTGTACAGCATTAAAGGATTGTTGTTTAATGTTCGTGAACCCTGTTATATTGATTTTTTTAGCAGTGCTCCTATGCCTATGTCGCTGAGTCGCTTTTGATTTTCGTCGCGCTCATTGTTGGATCTGGCTACTAATACCCAGAAAGGACCTTTATCAGACATATCATATAGTATGGTCTGTGGGGTAGTAGATTTCGTCGTAGAGTTTGGCTTGGCTGGTGCAGGAGTTTGAGGGGGGGTCGTGGAGTTGTTGGCGATTGTGGAAAAAGAAAAGGAAGGATTTGAATTGTTTCCAAAGTCAAAAGCCTTGTAGGCATTCTTAGTTCGTGACCTTAAGTCTTTTGCCTTTTTGGAGTTTGAGGGGTTTTCCGTCAGTTTGCGACACTCTATGAATGAAGCATCAGGTAAGGTATTCGCTTCTGGTTGAGTGGAGTCAGAGAGAAATGAGGGAGGCCTAGTGGTTGACCCCCCGGGGTCAACGTTCATTGCCTCATCTTCCTCACCTTCCATGATTTGTCCTGAAAAAGTTAGCGAGGGATATCTGTGGTGGCGTGCCAAAAATCAAAGAACAAATTTCTACCTCTTTGTTAAAATATATTTTAATTCGTTAATAATACTCACCCAAGCAACAAGCCAGATTTATATTTAAGAATGAGATGACGTAGTGTTGTGGACAAAAGAGAAAAATCTATCCCTTTCGTATGTCTTTCAAATTATTTTGTTGCTGTTGTATTTGTAGTTGTTGTTGCTGTTGTTTATTGAAACACTGTGATGTTTGTGTTGAGTTTTGAGTGCTAATACACTCCACTTTCACTTTCATTAATAATTTCTTATCTTATTGCTTGTAATTACACTTTGTACAGATAGAGAGAATCTGATTACAGAATTAAAGATCACTGAAAGATTGTTTCACTTCACTATTTTGATTCATCAATTTAAACTTTATTAGAAAGAATGAAAAACAATTTTTTTTTTTTTTTAAAAGAACTGTTAATTGCAATTCACAACACTTCTTCGTATCTTTTGAAAAAGATTTTATTCGTATTTTTATCCTTTAATATTCCGTAAGTCGATTTTTAACAAAATTTCATATATTTTTCAAATTTTTTTTATTTTTTAATTTTATTTTAAGACGTCCGCCTACTGCGATGATGAAATCTACTATGGCGTTTAACTACGATAATGCCCGTGATTTTTAAAGTAAAATGTCATACATAACACAACGCTATGCGAACGTCATTACTATTGGTGACTTGAATAATAATTTGCTAACTCAGAAAATCAATTCACACACTTCCATTTCTATCCTTTCTACTTCGATACAGTCAATCGTTCTAGTGACTCTAGTGACAGATAATGGAAAGATCATTGCACACGATCAAATCAGACGTGTCAGTACATTAGAACATGATATTATTTTTCTCGGCTATGACCTTATACTAGGCATGAATCACACTCCTATAAAGAATTGTTTCCAGGATTATAAAAATATTGATACTGATATCTTATTTTCCGATTTCATTGTTTTGCCGTTGTTATATGATTGCATATTAGTCGATAACCAAGTCGACATCTGTACGACATTAATATTTTATCTTATAACATATGTAGATGTACTTCATCGAGTGAAATATACTGATGTCACTTGCTGTCCATGGCTTACAACCAGAGTCCGCACCCTAATTATGAAGCGTGAGTATCTATCAATGTTATAGGCGGCTAAACGTCAGTATTCTAGCTCCAAAATTAATACTAACCTTGATTAAAAAAGTTGTGGAGGAATCTACGGCAAATCGGAGTATATGTTAAGGATAAGAGCGACCTGATGAAATCATTTTTATCTCAATCAGTCCTTTTTCTGCTGAAATACCTCCTCCTTAAAAAAAAACCATAATCGACAGAATCTTGAGGAAGAACAACTATTCATCACATATAATAAGCAAGGTTATAAACAGCAATATAAGAAAAAATACATTCACCACGTCCACCGACAGCAATTTACAACCAGCTAATTTAGAACTTGAAGTTTCCCACAGCAAGGTCTTTAATTCAATCCCTTACATACATCCAGTACTCATGAAATAAGACGATACGTACATACAGTTGACAACAGAAGAAATATATCAATATAGACTCAACATCATTAACGCCAAATCAAAGGACAAAATAAAAACTCCTGAAAAAATAGCAGTGCTTATAAATTAAATTGTGACAACTGTCCCACCCGCATACCTCGGGCAAACATCCAAAAAATTAAAAACATGCCTACCACAACTTGCAAAATATATTGAAAACTAGTAAACAAGCTAGAATTGGTCTGGGTAAGACTTATTCTTATGATACTTTATTTAAGTCATGCAGAATTTCCAGGACTTTCTTTTGGAGCATCAGTTATAGAAGTATCTTGTACAGTTACACCGTTAGGAACAAGAACTGCATTTGATACGGGTACAACTTTAAGTGGAACCGCAACATCAGAATATGTACCAATTGGTTTAGTTTGTGAAGCTTTAAATAAACAATTTTATGGAAGAAATAAAGAATATACAGGTGATGCTACAAATCCTATGAAACCAATAGACGTTAACTCTATAAACGCCAAAGAAATTGCTAATAAATATTACACACATGTAAGTAGCAATGCATTCTGTGTACAACAATCAATCGAACAATATTTTGTTCACGAATGGAACCGTTCTGAAAATCCAGATAGAAGCGCATTACCCAAATACATGGTTCATAATTATGGCGTAGCACGTATGGATGAGAAGGTTCATCAATTTTTAATAAATCCAACTGTAGGCCAGGAAATAAAAAAAAAAAACTAAAAATGGTCTTGTAAAAGCTGCAAAAGATCACTTTGTACCCTGGAATAGAAATACAAATGCAGTTGAAACAACTTTTACTCGTCCAAGCTCAATGGTGCTACAATTTTTTTCAGATGCAACTAATAAACCTGCAATTGGTGATGTTGGTTTAGGAAAAGACAAATTTTTCGCATGGTCACCTATCTGTGCAAGCTTGATTTTTGAAATGGCTTTTCACAGATATTTCTCGAATGGTTCGTCGGACAGAAAAAAAAATGATTATACCTTATAGGATCTGATATTCTAAAGAACTCTTCCGTACATTAAAACCATATAGGACTTATCGTTTTCACAGTAGACGTAAAAATCTTAAATTTTTATATGGTAACACCAAGTAGTATGGTTGTCGGGTTTAGTCCATTTTTGAAATCATATTTCCTATTTTTATGTAAACACTATGTATGTAAAAAATTTCAACTCTCTATGTTAATGCATCCTCAGGTAGTGTCCTAATATGTAGTGAAAAACGGAATTTTTCTATGGCAACCCTAGGAAGGAATTACCCGATTTGTCCCAATTTCCAACTTAATTTTACTGCTTTTTTAAAAGCTAATGTACAAGATTTCAGCTCTCTACGAACACGCGTTCTCGAGTTATCGTAAGGACGGACGGACGAACGGACGGACGGACATGCAAAAATCAAAATAACTTTTAATATAATGCGTGGGTGTCCAATCCATTTTGCTTTGCAATCATTATTTCTATGTATTACAAATGTAACTTCAAGCTTACTATATCCTTTAGATTTCATCTAGGATATAAAAAGACCCTGCATTCAGCACTGGCAACATATTCCCATGAAACAGGGCATGTATTCAAATTTGATGATGCGATGATCATTATTCATTACCAATGAAAATAACAGAGCAAAAAGAGAAACCAAAGAAGCCCGCTACATTTACATAAACAGACATAAACCTAATTAAAGGCTAAACAAAGAGAGCATCCATCATGAATATCACCATGTTCTTAGTTCTATAAACACATGAAACACTCACATCAACACAACACACACTTAGCTTTTATTATTATTATCATTAAATGTCATCTTTTTATTAATATTATAATTCTGATCGTGATCGAATGCACCCAGAACCCATAATCTGTTTAGTCTAGTCAATAGCTGTTGAGAGTTGTAATATACATCTATATGCTGATGATGTACAGCTCGACCTATTGGCCTGTCTGAAGACTGCATTGATCGTATAAATTCAGACTTAGAGAGGGTTTCATTCTGGGCTAATTTGAACTGTTTGAGTTTCAATCCTCACAAGGCTCAGTTTATTCATTTTTATCGAAATGATTTTACTGGCATGGATATCCCGCCCATTACAATTCTTTGTGTCCAAATCTCTTCTTGTGAGCGTGTGAAATGAATGCTTTTGGTTAGATCACTTCTTCTTCCTCCTTTCATTAATGATAGATTGTTATTCTCTGATACTTTGTTTTCTTATGTAGGCTAAATATGGCGTTCAATGACTGTGTTAGGTTTATTTACGGGCTTAGACGATATGATCATACATATTTCCTCGTACAGAAACAATTTTATGGGGTGCTCCCTCACTGAGTTCCTCCATCGTCGATTAATCATATCTGTTCACAAAATTACTTACTATGGTAAACCGAGGTACCTTTTTACTCAACTTAGATTTTAAAATTCTCTGCATAATAATAATTTAATAATCCTCTAATCATTTTCTGTCGTTCTGAAATTTTGCTTTTCTTACCGGTATTAATATTAAATTCTCTCCTTGAATAATTTGAAATTAACCATTGTTTTTAAGTACTCAAAGGAATTTGTATTGATTCTTACGTATGTGTGTATGCGTGGATTGCTGGCTCGTTCTTCCGTGTTTGGCACTGCTAATTGTTTCGTCAACAATTGCACAAACGCCCGCCGATTGTCCGATTTTTGAAGAGGTTTCATTTCGTCGTAAATTATGAATGCAGCTATATCGATCATCTTGTAAAACATAGAAAGCGGCCAACGATTTGTTGAACATTTGCAGGAATAAGTGCCAAGCATTTGATTCATTGTATCCACTCGCGATTTATTGGAGTTGTAGTCCAGAATAGCCATAGGCTTTTGCTTATTCAGATGATCTACCTCACAATTATAATGGATTGTAGACAGCAATAATACTGATTTATTCCTTTTCGGCACAATTGAATACCATGAAAGGTTGCCATTGTAGAAACCGAACAATGAGCTCAACACAGGAAGCACAGTACTTTTCAAAAATTCAGGTCAAACGAATGGTTTGTTTGCGCGCACCGTTCTAACAAACACACATCTTTGTCCCATCAATAACGTTGCCACGTCCAACATTGAAAAAAAATTGTCGGCATATATAGTACGAGGTATTTTCCCACCAAATCAATCACGATTTTATTACCTTGATTTTTCTCGCGTTCTTGACCTGACAACTTTGCACCTTATACCCTCGAGCGGGTAGAACGACTTCGAGTCACATAACCACCATACTTTTATTCCATATTTGGCCGGTTTAGATGGAATATATTACATGAAACGAGGCCGCGATAGGGAAATAATTTCTCCTCCACAGTCACCGAACTATACGGAGTATATGCTGCTTCCAAATTCGCCTGTAACATAAACCAAATATTATCGATGGCGGGAGTTTTGCTGACGAGTAATTTCTGCGGCCATAAATTCGTGTTATCAAAGCGAATAAATTTTGTCATAGATATAAAACGATCATGCGCTAAGGCAGCTTTGATTACCGGAGCATGAGTTGAGTCCAATAGTTCCTTTATAGGCTCGGTGTTGGATTTGGTCAGCCCAGCGTACAAAATAATCACCACAAATTCATCAAACTCTTTCAGGGTAAATGCTTTCCATTGACTCTGCTTCCTTCCTTGATTCCATGTAGCTATTACCTGGTAGGCCTTCCGATTCGTTTCACGTATAATTATGTATGCAATGTCCTCGGTGATAAAAGAACGCAAAATTGACAGGGGATCATAAATCATCTTCTACGATGGCCCTGGTTTACTTTGTTTGTAGTCAATAACGTTATGAGCACATATACGAGTATTCGTTGGTTGATCCTTGCACCAATTTCATTCCACTTTTGGACATGAAGTAGGCAGCAGTAGGGTCAGCCTGTGAAGAAGCAATAATAGCAGCACAAGTTCTTGACGAAACATATCAACTTGATTATCGTCGTCTTCATAGAATTGGTCGTCATCGATTTCCACAATAGCAGCGCCTTCGACATCGGACATATCATTCCTACATTCTGGCCGATATATAAGGTTAGTGTTGTTATCACCATCGTCAAAAGGGTTATCATTGTCGTTCATTTCAGCCTCCATATAAGCCCGATATTTTGCATCGGCCTTAAGTTTTTCCTCAGCGGACAAACATCGGTAATGCCTTTTATTATTTAGAACTAAGTTCACAACATCCCAATCATCGTCTGCCATTGTCCTATATCAAAAATCTATAAACACAAAGTTATACACCGAAATAATAATAAACCAACAAAATAACCTTATACACCAGAATAAATGACAAAAAAACTGTATTCTCGAAAAAATCAAACAACAAAACTCAGAAGGACTCAAAAATTGGTGTTTAATAATCAAATAGCAGTCTTAAACTGGCTGGCAGCTAACTCAAATACAATATCAAATACTATATCGCCTCTATTATATACAAGGTATGTAGGGACCTAAACAACAAAAAATTGAGACCCTGTGCTCAAATAGGCCTGAAATTTATTTTATTGATTCAGAATACCATTTTTATGGAATATATGTAGTGAAACGTTTCTAGCGCATGGTACCACAAAATTATGAACACACAAAAGTAGTAAAAGGTCCCTACGGACATTCTGACCAATCGGAGGGTTAAACCACTCTGTAAGTTCTCAATTTGACATAGATCGAAGATAATTCTACAAAAATAGCACAAAACAAGAAGTTATGTGGATCAGGAGAAATTTACTACCTTAGTACTCCTGGATTTTTCATAAGACTTTGATACCGTTGATCATAACATTCTCTTGCAGAAGATAATGCCTCTGTTAAATTTGGTAGCACAGCAGTATCGATCGTCGGTAGTTTTCTATCAGATGCAGTCAACAAGTCAAGCACAATGATAAAATATCATCTCCGCTACCTTTAATACGAGGAGTGCTTTAAAGTTCTATCATAGGCCCATTGTTGTCAAGCTTATTCAGTAATGACTTGCCATTAATGGATCGCTTAATCGTTTAATTAGTTACAATTAAATAAGTCGAGGTGTATAAGCTTCTGCAACAATTCATTTGATTTGCTTGGTGTTCCACCAATAATATTAAGCGGCTCCCTCCTACCTATGCTTAGTAAGGTCACCTATTTAAGGATAACCTTGAACAGCATTAATTTGATTTGGTTTGACAGTAAACTAGGTTTAGAAAATGTCGTTTCATGTCGCTGCATAGATCACATTAACACATGTTAAATCGCCTTAAAGATCTAGATTATCCTGCTATAGAACCACAACAGAATGATTCAAAACTTTGCACTAGAGAGTAGTTCAGTTGATTGGTCTTAGACTTAGTCCAGCAAAAAGCAAAGAAATTCAGATAAAAAAAGGAGCAACATTTATCAGATTGTCATCGATAAGAACAACCAACGTAACGATTTTTTATTCCTTTGGTAACTGCTAGAATATAGATTCTTGTCGATTCTCGAGGAAAAAAATTCACAAATTTTCAGCTAACCCGATTATGGAATTCTAAGGATTTCGCAATCAAAACAAAATTAAAGCTATTCAACACTATAAGTAAGTACGTATCATGATTGCAAAAAGTAAGGTAACCCAATCAATATGTTGCCGCTTACGACCTATTGTAAATAAATATATGTGGTAATTAGGTGTATCTCCTATGGCCAGTGCCTATAACCACTGTTGTGCTGTAGCAGGAATGAGATCCTGAGTAGTCAAGGCTAATTGTGGAGCCCCATGCTTACCCCGTATAGATATAGCTCCTAATTCGAAAGTTTTCTTGTTGAAGAAGAGATCGTCTGTAACTGCCTCCTTGAAGCAAGGAGAGCAAGCACTTGTCCTGTTTAGACCTTTTTGTAATGCACAATCGCTTAGAATTTGTGGGGAAGAAGGATTACGAAAATCATAAAACGTTTGATTGCAACATAATATTTCATGAAAATTATTTGGGTTCTGTTCATATAATTTTATTAAGTTAATTTCGTCCGATAGTGGTGACGACGAGAATAGTGCTTCTAACTATGCAACCAACAAACTCAGACTGACTTACAAACTAAAATGATTTCCATTTACGTATTTTATGTCCACTTACTAATACTGAAAATTAAAAAAAAAAAAAAAATACGTTCACCCTGCACAAAATACAATTTAGAGAATTTGGAAACGTCATTATTAAATAAGTTAACAGAGCGGTTAAAACAAATAAGGTACAGCCTCGTGCAAAACTGCCTTCATGTCACCACATGCTTAAACATGTGTTAAACAAAGATGTGGGGAAACGCTTGGATTAAGATGAAGCTCTCCACATCAACGAGTTCTCTGGCAGTGCCCAAATATATAGTGAAAAGCTAATTTTTTTTTAATGGAAATGTAATACTGGGGATAGACATGCGGTTTCAAATTAATATATTGACTTTGCAATTATGTCATACTACAATAATAGAATTTCAGAAACACACTTGTGGTTTACGATACTAAGAAATAATTAGAGAACTTACATTTGATTTGTCATTTGACTTAAGAAAATTCCGCGCGCGAACAAAATGCGAGAAAATATTGTGAAATTACTTGTCTATATGGAAAATGAAATCGAAATAGACACTTGAACTTGAAAAGTGTCAAATATTAAATGTCAGAAAAATTTGCAGTGTACAATTGAATTGTAAAAGGTTCGTGTACTATATTAAATGATTATGGTTTATAACTAAGTTCAGATTACAGTAAACTGTCTATACCGCGAAATTTTTCGTAATTTCAATATATAGTTCCAATGTTCTGTGTATATAGAGTTTTTTCTCAGTATATAGAGACACGCTTGCCGTTTAGTGCAAACTACAATATTGAAACTGCAAATCTGTCTCTGTCATCGTGCGTATGAACGGACGGACGTAGAGACAGACAGAGGGACAGAGGAAAATGCAAAAATCAAAATAACTTTTAATATTATGCGTTCTATCCATTCTACTATACCATCATTATTTCAATGCATTACAAATGAAATCACAAACTTAGTATACACTATGATTTCATCATCACAGGTATAAAAATGGAATGGCAATAATTTTTGACGTGAGGAATTTGATTGGAAAGAAGCTGACGCATCGAGACATCGAAAACCTAATGGAAAGAGTCATACAAGCATTGATAGTAACTACTGGGGGATCCTAGAGAGAACAAAAGGCTGCCGCGAAGAACAGAGTTTCGCCCTGGATGAATGAGGCTAGAAGATGATGATGATTGATGAGAATTGTACAAGTATTTTGTTTACTTGTTTTGAAGATGTCGGCTGTCAAAAACAAAAATAAATCTGCGAAAATTCCCTCACCAAATAAAACGATCTCATAAAAAATTTTTATTAAGTCTAAAAAGAAAATATCCTTAAGCTATTTTATTCATTTTGTACTTCCATGCCACCACCTCAAGCTCTATCTTCCCCATTTAAAAAGAAATGAACAATAGAACAATTGTACATAAACGAAGTTATAATACTGTGGCGAAATCTCGTAGATTTCTAATGTGCCCAGCTTTCTGAAAATAAGCAAGAAGATTATTATGGCAGCACGTCTGAGCGAGGAGCACCAAAAACTACCAGAGATGGCGACACACTCCTTTTTCGGACTCACGATCAATCAATCATGGCAGGCCAGTTTTTTTTCCCCAGCCCGAGCGTGACGGCAAGACCGCTGGATATTTCTGTACGGCCAGGAACAAAGAAGTTGGAATCGAGACGTCAGAACGATCAGACAGGAAAGTAGCAGTTGAAGTATTTTTTTTAGTTGAATTTATAACAAAAAGTTGTTTAGTGAAATTTTGTTATACGAATTAAAGCGTGAATTTTCAAAGAAAACAAGAGTTATAATTTCTCGAGAATCCTATAACAAGAATCGAAGCAATAGACAAAGCAAAAGTTCGCTCTGGAATAATCTGTACTGACCGTACACGGAAAACGGGATTGACCAACGCGTCTCCACTGTACCCCGCTACAGTGATAATCAGATAAGTGACTTCTTGGTATAAGAGTTTTGGTTAATTCTTTTTCAGGTCCATAGAGTCATTATCAAGAAGATAATTGACCCCGTGCAATACTTTTCTCATATTTTAAACTTATCGTTCTTCCAAAGAACTCATATCAACGAGATACGATCATTGCCTCACGCTTCAATAGTCTTGGACCCCACGGAGCCAATTGTTCTAAATTCCGGCACAGTATCCCTAATATTTTAAAGATTAAAAAGAATCGACTCAAAATATTTGGTGTTGACCGTACACGAGAAACGGAATCGACAAACGGATTTCCACTCTGTCCCGCTACGGCGATCATAAGGTGAGCGACCTATTAGCATAAGTTTCTTAGATTATTTTACAGATTTTCTTTGTTACAAAGTTCTAATGTTTTAAAAGTGCTTTTACTCTAAACAACTACTATTATGAGTTTATTACACTAAGGGGTCAATAACCTATAACTGTATCACCACTTTGCTAGTGTTTCGAAGATTTTATATACCGCTGAGTCGAAGTCTTACTGTTGCGCTACGATTTTGCTAACAATTTTAAGATTTCCTGCACTAAAGAATTAAAACCACGATTTTTCCAATATCTTGAAGATTTTATACACTAGGAGACTGGTAACTTGATGATATATCAAGATATATTTTTGTATTACAAAGATTTATTACCCTAATAAATTGATAATCTCCAGTTAGCTGAGAAATTCTGTAGCATTTCGAAGACTATACTCCGTTGAGTCAATAGGTACCGCCTGGGCTGCGTGTCTACTGCAATTTCTGCTATTTTGCGCAGCGTTTTTAAGATTTATGCACCCAAAACCAATAACCTACCGATGTGGCACACTCTTTTTAGTACTTCGCAGATTTCATAAAGCAGAGAAACAATTCTACTAATGTTTCAGAGATCGTACACCCAATTATCCAAAAATCTTGAAAATTGTGTTACAACGAATCAATAATCGGGAGTCAAAAGCATCAATCTTCCGTCCTCTCTCCTGTTTCTATGAGCCAGGATCGTTGTCAGGAGGATCTCCGAGCCCACTTCCACACAGGCTGGCCCGCTGCGGCTCCGCAAATATCCCCGCGAACCACTTAGCAGTTTACGAACCTTACACAGAGTAATCCTCAGCCGACAGGAAACGTAAACAAAGTTCGAGTGCCTATCTACAGCTCGCAATTCTCAACATTCAGTGACAGTCATCAGCTGACGTCAACACCGCTTAGCTGTTGGCCACACGCTCTAGGTGCCGATAGACGCATTTTTTTTTTGCCGTAAGAACAAATAACAGAAAGCTGCCGTTGTCGTTGAGGTTAACGATTAGCAGAGCCTCAGTTGTTTCGTGGCAAATTCTGAAATTCGCCCTGCTTTATTAGAACACTTCGAGTCGACGTTGTTGGCTTAATTCGGTGCAAACTCTTAAAAACGTTACCGAGTGCCCGAATCTTTTCTTAGGGTTTGAGAAATTAGAGGAAGGGAGTACTTGATGCATGAAAATTTCTCGAGGCGAATAATTGCAGACTAACGATTAGAATTAGAGAACGATCTCACGTTTTGAAATAAGTGCTCCCGTCTTCCGCTCGGCCAGAGCAATTTTTGCGTCAAACAAACCAATAATTGTGTTACAATACTTACTAAAAACAATTACGAAATAATACTAAATTTTAAATTTTTAAAGTATTTCCTTATACAAATCTCCATTGAAGGCAAACACACACCGACGCTGTGGCGGTGGTGGTAGCGGTAGAGACGGTGGTGGCGGTGGGATGCACAATATTGAAATGATTGCGAGCGTTCAAACCAAACACGGTGGCGATGACAAAAGTGCTGGCGGTGAGTTGCTGCATATTGCATTCTCACCGCCACCGCGATAGCGAAATTCATTTCAGTTGAAACAGTGCAGTCATCGCAATGAGCGAAGAACTGATTTCAATAGTAAAATTAGGCAAAATTCTGAATGACTTGTCACGTTTAGAATACGGGCATATTAGAAAAAAAATATTTTTTAAAACTAACTTCATTTTGTGTATGTTTCGTCAACCGTGCCACCGCGTCGTTGTGTGCTTACATTCACTGCACTGACAGCATCACCGCTATCCCTACCGCTTCCGCCCCCGCCACAGCGACCGAGTGTGCTTGCCTTTAATGGGTCGCCACTTCAATAAATTTGTGGTCGACAATATCTCGAGGGTGATATTAAATTCTCCATAAATGTATAATCGGATTTTGGTTCAATAATTCCTGTGAGAGGATAAGCATACATATGGTTAACAGCATGTTCATGTTTTTAAAGACTTATTTAAATATATGCAAATGTGTATGGATTGAAATAATTTCGGAAAGACGTTTGGGCCTATGGTAACAGAGATCCGAAGATTTTCAATCTACCTCCGAATACTTTGATACACTTAAACATTCGAATTGCGCCAAAAATTGAAATTTAAGCGTATTTATATGTATAATGATTTCCGTCCCTTCCTTCCCTTGTGTAGACAGAATTTATGGAGTTTAGAAAGGAGAATTCTCTTTATTTATAACCCTGCTGAGTTCTGTAGGATAATCCAGGCATGAAATTACAATTCAAGTTATACAAACAACCATACACAGGATAACGTACCTACCTACAATAAAAAAAAAAAAAACGAAAACAAAAAACGAGGGTAATGTTTATTCTTTCTCAATTCTTGTAATGCTTGGTTTGGTTGTATTCAGGTTTTGCTTGATACAATTTTTTTGCAATTACGCATAAAAATATTTTTCTTCCTTTTTTTCGGTATGGATAAGTCGATGATTTTTATAATTCTGAAATCGACAGTGGATATATTAAAAAAAGATTGGAAACCTGAGATGCGGTTAATTCATGAATTCCATACAGACTTTGTTTTAAATAAATTCCCAGCCGTATGCAGTTCGTATCTCTAAACAGAGAGAAAATGGCTACAGTTCCGGTATCTTCACGGTAACCACTGCATTAGGAGTTGTCAGTCTATCCCATTCTATGTAGATATGGCCAGAGAGATGAGTGTCCAGTGATAATGGACACAAGAATTTAGACTAACTTAGCCTTAATAGGTTTCCTGTTGGATTTGTGATCGATTTTCTTCACAGTTTTGTGATTATTCTGCCCATAGTTGGTCCATCAAGCCAGAGATCACACTATCCTGGCAGTTGGCCTAGGCCACAATATTAGAAGGTAGGAAGAGCTTCCGTGTTTGTTCCAAGCCAAATGAGTTCCACAGCCTTTTAGTTATCTGTAATATTACAGTTACCTGGAACCCAAAGAAGCACTTCATTGTAAAGATATTGAGAACTCACAGGATATAAAAATAATTCTTACCAATTTTGAGGTTAGAAAAATTTTAATCAAGGCATTGACAACCGCCTGACGGATGGATATCTGCACGTTTTCAGCCTTGATTTACTTTTCAATTTTAAAAAAGCATATGTAAATGGTTGAGAATGTGAATGGCTTGAAATACAGAGTGTTACTGTCCTAGCTAAAATTGTTGCATTTAAATTGGTGGTTACCATAGTCCTGATGAGGTGATCAATGTTCATGTTAGGCACACTATTTCCATGAATTTAATATACAAATTTTGTGGAACTCTCATATCAAGGTGGAGTTAGTTTTATTTAATATTCTCAAATATCTTGAAGTCGCGATTGAAGTTTTGTTTTAATTTTTTTGCTCTTTGACAAACATCGAAGGCTCTACAAGTTCATTTTCATGCTGTTTTGTGGGGTTTTTAGTAGGTATAAACTCAGTGTTAAAAGTATGGGCAATAACAATAATATGCTCGAGCACAGAAAAGTGCTGGTCATTTTATCAAGTCGGCATAATAGCCTTTATCAAATCGGCGTAATATCCTATATCAAATTGCCCTTATATCCTTCATAAAGACGAAAGAAAAAAGATCCTTACAATAGACTTATTTCTGGAATAAAAGTAGCCCCATCAAACATTTTCAGACTTAATACAATGAAGCACTGCTAGAAGAGTGCAAAGCAGGTAAGGCATGGCTTTTATAGGTCCTATACATATTTAATTTACATAAACATATTACAAACAAAATCCTCTCAACTCAAACGAAGCATCCGATCAGGCTGGTTGCAAAATTGTTCTTAGAGAATATCAATGTGAGCATAGCATCTTCTCTCATAACACCACATGTTTGGTATAAGATTCACTAATCGCAGTAGCGTATTTCTGGGGAACGATAATTTTGTTTATTTTTTATTTTTTTTTTTTTTTTATGAATAACATAATTACATTTCAATTCAAAACGTTTTTAAATCAGTTTTCGTGGAACGGAGATTTAATACAGTTTATCCAAAGTTTGTAAGTACAAAAGTAGTGAAGAAATATAAATAATTAGAATAACTTGCAATTTTAATTAAGACACTACACTAACCACTTACCGTGCCCGATACCAATCTAACTAGCATCTAAATGGTATCTAGGTTAGAGTCCGGCATTTTTCCCGTTCATCTTTATTAGCTCATACCTTAGCGTCTTCATAATTATTTATTTATTTATTTATAAAAGATTTACACTCAAACAGAAAATATTCCTCGGACGTTAAACACATTTTAATCTCTTTGAAACGCTGATTTATTGCCGCCTGTTTTATTCATCTAATGTCCTTCCTTCGTTGAGGAGTTTTTCTCAAAATTTTCTTCTAGAATTGGAATGCAATACCAGCTTTAGCCTTGGTCAATATGGCTATTTGTAATATGTAAATTTTACTGATTCACTTTGTTCTTCCGAATAGGCACAGATATTATCCTTGAATTAGTCGAAGTGATTATGTAACATATGCACTTTAAGGAACATTCTGCAGCCCATGAGTATACACCTATCAAGTTGAAATATGCTATGCAATTATCAGCTCTGTAACTATAAACCACTGCTTTAAAGTTGTCCCACACCTGCCATTCGCTTATGTTGGGTACCTGTGCAAATTCCTTACTGGTCATTGTTTTTCTTATTTGTGGTCCAACAAAAATGCCGACTTTTACTTTGCCTTCGAATAACTCAGGGAAAAAATTCTTTATATATTGAAAAACTTCAGAATCTTGCCGAAGAGCTTTAACAAATTGCTTCGTAAGATTTAATTTTATATCCAATGGAGGCATCAATACGCGTTTAAGCTCCAGAATTGGGTCCTATTTAAAATTATTTTTCCCAGCTCAAACCCTTTCCGGTTAGGCCATGAGTTCTGTTGGTAATGCTCTTTGTCTACTCTACTGTCCCATATGCAAGGTAACAGGGATATTTATTTAATTTTATACCCTAGATGAAATCTATGGGGTATACTAAGTTTGTCATTCCGTTTGTAATACCTCGAAATAATGATGGTAGAGCAAAATGGGTTGGACATCCACGTATAATATTCAAAGTTTGTGCCCGATAACTTGAGAGCTCGTATACCTAGAGAGATAAAATTTTGTACACGGACTTCGTAAAAAAAAAAGTAAAATTTAGTTCGAAAATTGAGACAAATCGGGCAACTCCTTCGTGGGGTTGCCAAACAAAAATTTCGTTTTACACTATATATTTGGACACTGCCTGAGAACGCGTCGACATATAGAGAGCTGAAATTTGGTGCATGGTGCTCTGATAGTAATAACAAATAAAATTTCAAAAATGGACCAAATGGGGCAACCCCTTCTTGGTGTTCCCATATAATAATTTAGATTTTTTAAGTATACTGTGAAAACGATCAGTCTTAAACATTTTTATTGTACTAAAAACGAAACCCTATAAAATTTGTAATAATCAATTTTTCTGTCCGACGAACCGATCTAGAAATATATGCGAAAAACCACTTCAAAGATCAAACTTGCACAGATGTGTATGCTCGACTGTGGTATTATAGCCGACAAGCTAATATAAGTACTTGGGAAATGTTTAAAGGAGAGCTCATCTAAGGTTTCCCCATTCCGCGAGATGAGTCGTCCGTAATAATGAAAGTTATGTCTCGAAAACATCAGCCAGAGGAATGCATTGAGAACTATTTTTATTCGATTGCGGCGATGACAAAACAAATTAATTTATCAGAAGCTTCGACTATGAAATTTATTATTTCATGTTTAGGAAATTCGAACTTGTGTAATGTCCTTGTAGCTTCAAACTGTGCCACATTGAATGTACTTTTAACTAGTATTAAATTGATCGAGGAGTTAGAAGGTCAGAATCGCCAGCGGAGCTTTATTAGTGGGCATGCTAGATTGAATGAAGCCGAAAATTTTGCGATGGCAAGTTGGAAGAAGTTTAGATCTGAGGCATACAAAAGGGACAGTCGAATAGTCATTGGAGTGCATTCCAAACTACATTATCCAGACACGTCAGTTAGAGAGGAAAAAAGTCGTGCATATAATCGATGTGATCCAAAAAGGTGTTTTCATTGCGGGGAATCGGGACATTTAGCCAAGAATTGTAACAGTGAAAATATATCGTTTTTGCTACGTATGTCATCGTGAAGGACATGTTGCGAGAAACACACAAAAGAAAATATGTTCTATTGAAAAAGATGCTGCGGACAATTTAAAAAAACCGTAGGAAGAATATCATCCAAGATTAAAGGTAAGTGGCTGTCAGATGATAGCATTGTAATGCATATGTAATCATACATAATAAATTGCATATAAATCATATGCGCATCTCCCTAAAAGAAAACAAGAAAAAAGATTGCAGCTAAAGTTTGCATATCTTTTCAAAAGGTAAAACTCCGAGTTCAATTAACTCGTCGAGTAAACAGAAAAAGAAAACATAATTGACATACATACAGATTCGTATGTAATCATTTGTGTGATTCATTCATACCTCGTTATGAATGAGGTAAAAGTAAAACGCATCAAATTTCCGCGCAAGCAAAAAGCATAATATGCATATACAGTGCACCAAGTTGTAAAGAAAATATTACTCACGTGAGGTCACCGCTCTTTTGTTACGATGCACATAATAAGGTAGGTAAAGAATATTGATTGTAGGTAGCATTTAGGAATTATTGTAAATTGCTTACTTAGCAATAATTATCGATTATAAATAAGGTAGCATTTAGGAATAAGGCAAGAATAAAGAAATAACCATAGAGTAGTCAAGTGGTTCTTATTCTTAGATCGCAGAGGCAAGTTGGCCAGCGGTTCTACCCTTTTGATGAAGAGGCTTCTCAGCCAAACATCTTTCTTACAAAAATACCGAGGCAATTAGCCAAGTATTTTCTTTTGATAGATATTGAGGCTCTCCAGCCATATATCTAGTGCGGATTGAGGCATTCGGCCAGATCCAAAGGTAAATGAGGCTTTTTACCCATTTTTATGAATATTGCGGCCATCACGCCATATATTCAATAATTAACTAAATAAAAATATATCTCATCATGAACAGAATCCCGGATATCGGCGAATACGCCATCCTACTAGCGAAGATCATAACAGCATACTTGGATTTGGGAAGTGATTGCACGACAATACAAGAGAAAATTATTAAAGAAAATAATTGACAAAATCAGCACTACGAAACTATTCTGAAAGGCTTCGGAGGTAATAAGTGTCGGACAATAGGGAAAATTTCGAAGGAAATAGAAGTTGGAAATGTTAAATTCCAAACTGACATTTTAATAGTTCCAGATGACCATCACCATGATAATAGGAAAGAATCGGTTAGGAAGACCAAAGGTTCGAATAGAAAAGGAGCAAAATGTGTTTAGGATTTATTGCCGCAAGGGAAAAACGGATTCTAGAGAAACTTCGAAGGCAATCATCAAGGAAGAACAGATCCTCATATCGGATGAAGTCAGAGAAAGAAAACAAAATAGATCTTCTCAGTTTAATAGATGAATACAAGGTTATTATACTTTTAGCACTGAGGAAATGGGCAGGTCAGAATTGGTAGAAATGAAAATAAGGTTAAAGAACAAAAGATAATTCAATACCAACCATAACTGAGTACTGAATTGCTTTAAAGACACACTAAAGAATCAAGTTCAAGAACCGATAGACATGGACATCATTGAGGAGCCTACATCGGAATATGCTAGCCCCATCTTATTAGTTAAAAAGAAGAATGGTTATTATCAAATAGCCGTCCATACAGCCAGTCAGCATCTTACGGCCTTCGTAACACCTGAAAGCTACTATGAATTTAAGAGGATGCCATTTGGGCTAGGAAACTCACCCTCCGTCATCATCATGAGAACAATTACCAAAGAACGGGCTGACAGACAGAGCTAAAATTTGGTAGTATTTTCATAGTAATAGCAAATAAAATTTCAAAATGAAATAAATCGGGCATCACCTTCTTGGTGTTGCCATATGACAGCTTAGGTTTTTTATGGATACTGTAAAAACGATCAGTCCTGGATATTTTTATTGTACTAAAAACTTCAGAATATGAAATCCTATTGTTCTTTCTTACAAATTTCACACAAATGATTTTTGTTTTAACGATTCTTAAACTATCTACATCAAAAGGGTTCAACAAATGAATTATAAACATTCTTCACTTCTAATATATACATTCTCATAAAGCTATACAATTTAAATATTATTTCAAATGATTTCCAATTTCTAATGCTACTACGGTTTCTATTACGCGACTTGCTCGGTACAAGAGTACTAGTAGAATCTGAGCCAACGGTCTATCTGTAATCGGCATATCACTCGTAAGTCAATGCCCTCAAATTTCCAATTAGTTCGACGACCTCAATAACTGATTTTAAGATTGGTGCCAGAATCTAATTTAATAAGGTGCCATCTATATGCCAAGTTTTGCATGAATCAGATGATTGGTGCAACTTGACGGTGTGGACTAAATGTCAACGTAAACGTGTCACAGGGACAGTGGTAAACCTTTCAATGTTTCGTGATTACCAACGTCTCAGGAACACCTTAGCTATGCAGGATTCTGATATTATATTAGATAAGTATTTTCATTAAAAATTTTTATCTTTCTGTGATATTTTTTTATTATTTTTTTACGTCATCTTGGATTTTCTATTGAAATAAAATTGGCTATAATCGTTTTTTCTGTCCGACGAACCGTTCTATGTAGAAATATATGCGAAAACCATGGAAAAAATCAAAACTGCTCAAATGGGTGACCATACTTCATAAGGGCATTCATCTATTCTCGGTTTTTTACTTGTTTTAATTACATTTTTAGTTGAATCCTTTTTGTCGTTCAATTTGAAACTTTCGGCAACACGGGCAACACGGAAAGGATTACAAATATTATATTGTCATCTATTTCTATTTTATATATTCATTTCGGAAACCCACTGAAGTATGGGGTATTTTGTATAGAACTTATTACTTGAAATTCAGAGTAGTAAGGAGTAAGTACTGAATTAAACCAGAGAGAGCAGACTATAGAAAAATGATCCCAGGTTAATGTAACCAATTTCAGTAATGTCAGGGATCTATGTTGTGTTATACATGTCAGTGAATTTGACAAATCTTAAAATTTGTCGGTCATGGCTCCAGTACTGCCAATATTGAATTGTAAGAAGATGAAGGTGTTGGAAAGTTTTTCAATACGGTGGGCGATTTGTAATTATTCGGAATTTAAGTTATTACCGCGAAAGTTGTTTACCTGTGATGACTATTAATATTGGATTGTAGTAACTCGGAGAAAAATGAGAGAAAAATTATTAATTATATGAAAATACATATATTTATGCATAATAAAAAGCATGACTTCTTTTGGCTAGAGGCCAGCCGTTAATGTATTTTGGGCCTGATATGTATAAAAAGATAGAAAATAATAATTTTACATAAAGTGGTCTGTTTCTCCGTAAGGTATAATCAGAGTTTAAACATTATAAAAATTTATACGAATTGATCATTGGTTCCCTGTTGTGCTATGAAGTTGGCTGGAACTCATTTTTACAGAATAAAATAACCAGGAGAGGGGGGGGGGGGTGTGAATACTGTGCAGTCCTGTTCGCTCATACGATTCAAAATGGAACATACGACTTGTAAATGTCTCCGAATATTTATATATATTTCCGTGTGCGACCGGCTTTACAAATAATTGCTGTAACTCAAGACGCTTTTAATATTTGGAGTTGACATGCAATTGCAAATCAAATCATAAATTTGTACTAGTTAATTGGGTACAGTTTTATACAGGTACATAATTTGGGTCTTATATCATCTTCTACTACTCCACTGCAGGCATTTTTATTTTGATATTAAAAATGCCCAACATTTTCACGCTAGATTGTTGGGCATTAGATCCTGTTCCCGGAGTCCAATACATCAAACTGACCCCTATCAAAAGAACCGCATATTGTATCAGGTTACATTGGGAATGACAGTGGTCTCATGAACGGTTGGAAAGAGGGATCTTCACTTTTTATTGTTCGTATTCTCGTTATGAAACAGTCCGGTCTCTTCTCTTCCGGTGAAGGTTAACAAGAAATAGTTTATAAAATAAGGATGACAGAGAACGATAAGCTACCGTCTTCAGGAAGGTGTTCTCTCATTCGAGTTTTCGCTCGCAGATTTACACTAAATTTGTTGATTACAGAGACAGTGGTTCGCTGCATATTTGGTTACATGATTTTGTATAGAAATCACCTTCTTCATTGATAAAAAACCTTTAGCGAAAATAGCTTAAGAAAGAAGGTCATTTTACAAATTTTAAACTCAGACCCTAGATTTTAATTCTCACAACCATCATCACCGCAAAATAGAGTAGTTGAGATTTAGAAGTATTATACAGCAGTAAAAGTTTATTAATGTTTGTGCGTTTTTTTCTAGCGGATTATAGCCCCCATCTCGATTTTCAAGGCTTTTGCATAATATTCAGTATGTATTATACTAACCATTTGCTACAATTTTAACTAGGTTTCGGGCTTCTCGATATTTTATAATAACTTACAAAACTCTATCAATATGCTGCATTCTTACAATATAAATAAAGGATTGGAAATTCTCGACGACACTATATTAATCTAAAGATCTGTGTGATTTTATTTAGGAGTAAAATTCTTTGGAGAAAACATTATTTAGCTTTATAATGTTCAACTTATTTAGATACACCGTCGACTTATTAGAGTAACCAATTCCTATGTTTTACTTTTTGCTTGCTTAAGCTTTAATATTTCAAGAAATGCTTTAGAAATTTGAAATTATCCATGGACCCAAATATAAACTGTAAATGACGCACGTACGCTTAAAATGAAATCATAAACCATATAAAAAAATAATGTGAATAATTCCTTTCATAAAATCACGTAAAAATCATAAAGCTCTCCTGCAAGTACCCACAACAAATCTGCTTACAATCTCACATCACGCATAACAATTTAATGTAGCAATCTCAGGGGTAAAAATATTTCATCTTTGAATTACCTTCCTCTGATTTTCACCAGTCTACCATCGAAATAGGTTGATGAGGATTTAGCCAACGGGGCGAACTAATGTAGTTTAGTCTAATTTTTATGAACAGCAAATTATTTTTTGTGTCAACATGACACACCTTGGGGACTACATATGTTGGAGATAGTGTGTGATATTCTAATACTAGCAAGGGATGCTAGCTTATATCCCCGAGGGCGAAATTGTCAAACTAAATATTTTACATGTGTCATATTGTATATTTTATACTAGCTATACATGTGTCAGCCAAAGAAAGTGTAAAGCATATTGGGTTACTATTAATAACTAGGCATACCATATATGCATTGTGGCAAATCAGATGGTTAAATAATTATTAAACTGAGATCTTACTGGACTTATGTTAAGAATATTTGAATTTGCCCGTTGGCTCACTGACAAGAATTTAAAATATTTAAAATTCAACCGAAATCCGTAGTAACAAAACTAAAATCATATTAAAAGAGATAATGTTTCAGGATTCATAAAATGAAAAAGAAATAGCAAACCAGATACGTACTTAGAATTAAATTGAACATCTGGATGCTAACAGATATTTACTTGATAAAGAAATTCACGAAAATTAGGTACCCAACAAAATACAAAGGCAATCGCCCTGGATAATGGCTTATTTTCTCATTTCAAGGAGCTTCTGTCCTCGTTTTCTCCTGCGATTCGATCGAGTCAAACGTGACTGTACGTCTCAAGCTAATTTTCTTTTATTACATACTCAACTGTGAAAGTGTCTCTAAAACGAAAGCAAAATGCCAGGACTAAGTTCCACTCTGAGTTGCTTCAAAGGCATTGCATGAAAGTCCAAATTGTGTCTATGGACAAGAAACGAACGCTTCAATGCATCAAGAGCCATATAGAAGGAGTCTTGATCCATTTAGTTACTACTTACTTTGCATAGACTTTTCAAGTGGTTGAACGGCACTAATGTAACGATAAGAAGTTTTTTTCTTTCGAAGACTGTCATCTTATTCTCTAGGAATTTTTAATATGTTGTACATACAAAATGGATAGACTTCCCCGCAGAAGCATCGAATAATTATACGAATAAATTGTCACATTTGCGTTTAAATAAAAATCACACGCGTGCAATATTAGATTTTAATAGAAAAAATGGCTTAACCTAAATACGTCCAGTTTGTAATAAAGTTCAAGAGCTACTGTGCTTTACTTAGAATCTAGACTGTGTTACTTGTTAACTAACTGTGATTGCATGATTGCTATTCCATCTGTGATATTCGGTGTCACGTATTACACTAGTAGTGGAGATGTATTGCTTCAATGATTACTATATATGCAATAACTATTTTTATTAGTTTATTGTTAATTATTTATTATATTTCATAAATACTCTAATGAAAGGCGTAGCTCGACAATGCTTCATTTCACTGGTTTTTTAGGCGGCGGACGTTTTATTCAACGTTTTTTTTTAGATGCGATTTAACCGACATATAAATTGTCGAGGCTACATTCGATGCTTACTTTGATGCTTCCGACTATACTACGAAACTTCAATCCAAGCTTCCTCGATTCTTAATTAGTTGTTTAATTCGATGCTTCTTCGTTGATTTCTTTGGCGAAACTTCACAGCCAATCCGCGAGAAAAGCGTGGCTGGGGCAAGCACCGAATGAAGAATCACTAACGTTGAAAAGATAAACGTTGGTTGAACCGCCAATGAAAAAACGTCGAGTGAAACATTCTTCAGAATTAAGTATTGAAAAGCATTGCAAAAAGTTCCAAACTTATCATCGCTACAGCAAATATTGCTCAGATAAACGTGGGGTAAAACTTGATAGCTTAGGTTAGAGCGGTGCTGCTTGGCCTGTATCACTTAACCCACTGGTGGTCTCTAAGGAAACTCAGGATGTATCTAAGCTCTTAACCTTGAAGCTCCTCCAGATCCAAGAAGAAGTAACTACCAAATACTCCGCCTCTTTTAGTTGCTAGAGCAGGAACTTTGCAAGTTTCGAACTGACTCGATTTCCTCAGGAGCTTTACAGCTATGACAGAAATGGTTTGACTATGGACCCAGGCACCTAGCTTTGATTTTATCACCACATGATCCAACACTCTAACGACTCGTTCCAGTACTAGTTGCTGGAATATACTCCTGCTTCTGTACCTGTACTTGTCTTTAACCCATTTCTAAAAATAGATATGTTAGCTGTTACGAATCCCTCATTCATCTTGCAGTAGGGGGTATCAAGGAATTGAGCCCACCACTATCAAGATATTGAGCCCACCACTAAGGGTTAGAGCTTGAATTTAGACGTCTGTTACTACTTTACCATCAATGCAGTCCGTTTATTAAAGAATATTGGAATGTGCACAACCGCTCTCCTTCCACAAATTTTTTACTTTCAGGTTGATTGTACTGTCAGTCCTTATACCTCTACAGTAGAGATCCATTGCCGACATATCCATCATTACTTCCAATGCAGCCGTAGACGTGGTGCGTAAGTACCAAGTTACTCCCAGCCAACCCGTCCTCAGATTTTTCGATATCTTATCCAGATTATATTTCTTCTTGAGTGCCAGCCACCAGACTATGGAGCCATAGCACAAGATTGGTCCTACTATGGTAGTGTACGTGTGGCGAGACGGCCATGGCCACATATTTAGTCACGGGCATGCGTGCACTTGATGTGGAACGTTGTATTGACCTTAGTATGCAGGCGAATCCTACGTAAAATTATTTTAATCAAATTTCGCAAGTAGACTTTTGTTAGCTGATAAGACAATGTTAGCGGTTGACGGGCAAAATCAATGATCATTCGTTTGTAATTGAATTTTTCAAAAATCGCTTTACCTTTGCACGTGAACTTTAATTGTTAAAACTGTGCTGTCAATTACATATAAAAATTGACAGGACTTTCGTTTTAATTCACAAAATCTTGGGTAACTTGATTTTTGAAAAAATCAATTACGAATTAATGAACATTGATTTTATTCATCTGCCTAGCTAGGGTATTAGCCCATTTCATCCCGAATTATTTTTATTTTTCAAAATTTTACTTGCTATGCAATTTTTTATAAAGCTTTAAGTATAAAATTAAGAAATTCAATTCATTAAATTTTTTGTTTTACTTGCTAACAGCAGAAAAAATTGTGTGTTGCGTAAACGCAACACTGCGAGTTTAAGAGCAAAACTACATTCTATTTAATTTATTTATTTAATTAAATTAACAAAGTTTTTACAACGATAGAAGTAATAAATGAACATTGTATATTATAAAAAATATAATATACAATAAAATCTTATTTTAGCTGTGCATGAGTCTGATCCAAAGACACTACTGCATCAAATAAATGAGGAAGTTTCTAAGATAGGGACGGTTCCAAATTTTGTATCCGAGAGCAAAATGACTGATTCCCATTCCATTCAAGGCTCGAACAAAAGGCGGATGTGCTCAGAATCACAACATGAAAATAGTAATGTTAAACGCATCCGACATCGGAATACAATTCCACCCTTCATGATATTGGCATTGCTCTCTATAATAGTTATAGGCCAGTAACCTGATAAACCATATAGTACAACCAGGTTTAAAGAACAAGAAGGAATATATTTTGAAGACGTGTCAGAAATAGAGCTATATTCAAGCGAATGGAATCTTATCATTTACTATGACTTATTATAATATTGGAAGGAGTACAAAGGGATAAGAAAATCAATGCAAAGGCTTACAGAAATCTGCCTACAAAACACCCATCTAACAATACCAAAAGAACTATGTAACGCAACAATTTTACAGTTACGATATCAATATGGTGAATCCTACCAAATTAATAGTATATTACAACAACAACATGAAAATGAAAGATTTAGATCCAAACGAGCTTCTCTTGAAATAGTGGGTTCAATCGCGAACAGTTTATTTGGTATCCCTGATCAAGGGTTTGCGGATAAATACGAAGAGCAAATTCAGAAACAACTTCAAGGAAAACGAAAATCTATTGAAAGAACTGTTAATGAATCACGCGTCCATCGCTGAGCACATAATCACTGTCATAAAGAAGAACAGTGAGACGCTAAATCATCAAATCACTAGCTTGGAACATCACATGGAGATAATTGCAAATGCATTTAAAAACCTGACGGAAGACTCAAAAACTACGAAAACCTTTACCTCGGCAGTATTACTAGTAACCCTAAATCTGATGAATTTTCAACATATGCAAGGGAATTGTACAGGAATTTCAACGTTTTGTTGTTCGGCTTGGGCAAGTTTTGCAACGAACTTCGGTATATTCTGTTAATATTTTATATGGGCCAATAGGAAGAAAATTATTTGTCCTGGAAGGTCGTCCAGGTCTAATTGGCGTAGTCCCATACTTTACAAATAGTTCCTCAACAAGACTTCGCCGAAACTCTAAGGCATCCAACATACAGTCCTATTTTTTGGATAATATCCCAGCGTTGACTACTAAGAGGAAAATACTATATTTTACCTCTTCTACCTATGTGATAATTTGATTATCCAGCCGATCCACTCCACCCATATATTTATTATATGTTTTACTCACATGTTGTTGTAGAACATAGTTGCATTTACTGAAGCTAATAGATAACGTCGGCTTAGCCTGTTTGCATCATTTCAGACCGGAGTTCTCATCAATATCAGCGTTGAAAACAGCAAGAGTAATCATAATTTCAGTCGGACTTATTTCACTTGGCTCAATAGTAGCCAATATGTCTAGCAGTGATAAAGGTTTTCCGATATTGAAAAAATAACAATATATAAAATTGAGGCAATTCTGTTCCCAGTGATGCAAAATTGCTTTTAAGAGTCAAATAAAAGTAGTCATAACTTCAATTTTTGCAACACAGACATTTATAATTTATCAAGAGTGAATTGTAGACACTAAAAAATATTCTATGATATAAAAATTTCATAAATGCGTCCTTTACAGGAATGCTCATAATCTTTGTCGTACAAAATTGGAGTGATACAACATGACTACTCACAATAAGGTGGAGGAATTAACTGGCAAAAATTTATTTTTATTTGAAGTAAGTTACCGTTATGTTTGGGTTCGTAGTAGAGAACGAAAAAATACATTTATTTGTACGTGTCTCTTGTTGTGTTATTGCAACACTGAAATAAAATGGGTTAGTATAATTTAAACCGAAAATCGCTATTCTGACTACGCACCAGATTACACCTTTGTAAATTTTGCATAAGCTAACCAATAAAGGATCTTTAAAGAATCTCGAATTGTGGCTTTTCATGGTGTTTTATCTTCCAGTACTGTCTGAGAAAGCATCCCTACTCATGAAGTGACCTACAACTGTCCACACCGGAATCCCACCATGTGGTTAGTGCCCCGCTACCGGCCGACTCTAAGCTGAACCACAATAGAAGTAAATAACTTTACGAAATTAAACGAGACTGAGGTTTACTTACAAAAAATTGATACTTTTAGCCTAAATACATATCACATTCCGTAAGAGTTATTATCTTGATATTTAATGTTTTCAATTTTGAAAAGTGGTAAAAGTAAAAAAATTAACAATTGGAAGTTGATTTAATTGAAGATTTGAGCTTTCTATTTATTCACAGTACCATTTTTATTCTATTTTAAGTTTTACATTGCACTTTTAACCATTTAGTAATAATTTAACTGTTTGACACTTCACTTTCTTACGGAATGAGCGATTCTTACCGCACCTTTACTGACTGCAATTTGACTTTTAAATTTAACGAAAGTTCCCCTCACTCGAGTTAAAGTTAATTTGTGTACGCCTGTTAAATTAAAGGGCGCGTTCGCTTTACGTAAGTAAATGCACTTACGTTTACTTCTATTGTGGTTCAGCCTTCTCTCTGTACATTTCTATCTCCAATACAATACCTATGAATATCCTGGGTAGAGAGCAGACACCCAGGCCTTCTTGGTTAACAAGAAGAGCTCCTTCCACGAACGAGCTGCCACCAGAAGACGAATCCTGTAAAACCGTCCCTTTACACCGAGTCCCAAGTTACCAAGAACTGGTGGACCTTGAAACAACAAGTGCACTCGAAGATACGCCGCTATCTTGACGTCCACATACGTACATCCATGGTACAACTTTTGCTATAAGGCCCGAGAGTACGCAAAAGTTTTTCTTACTTATGGAAAAAAAAATCAATACTGGCTTTTTTACGCGTTCTAGTAAATTACTCCTCCAGCTCAGTTTAAAATGTAGTATGTTATTTAACTATTTGGACTGGCTCGATAGGGCTAAGTTCATACTACCCAACCTTGGCAATCCAAACTCTTGTAGTAACCTCGTGATACTTCCCCGATGCTGGAGCAATGCTTTTCTCATTGTTGGGGGTATCCTTAACCCTCCACGTAGCAAGTCGCTTACCTATGTGTTTACAGATACTTCAGTCAGTGCCTGCCTCTACTTTTGACTCTACGTTTTTTCGATTCTCTTCGCGGTTAAGCTTGATTTTACGTTGTGCTTTATCACACACTTCGACTCCGCTGTAAGTAACGTTTCACTATGTTTGAACCAACGCTTAATGCAGCGCTTCATTTGGCGTTGCTTTGCCAATCCTTGCCTCGATGAATGAATCGACGCGTCATTTAACGTTCCCTCGAGGCATGTTTCGGAGTACTCACTCTATGCTTATTTCAGCGTCGATTCACTTGACATTTTCATGAATGTTGGAATATGATAAAATCGACAATAAGAAGGTACTCATTACTTGCCTCTGTGTCGTTCGACATTATTCGGCGTTTACTTTCACACTTCGCTTTCTCGATTCTCGCCAAAGTTCCAACAGTACTCGCTGCTTGCCTCTGTGTGGTTTGACTTTAATCGACGTTTACTTTCACACTTTTTTTGTTCCTCGCCACAGTTAAGCTTCGCTCTAGACTTGCCTAAGCAGGCTCCAACTTCGACTCTCCCATTAGTGTTGCTTCACTAGATTTTAGACTTGGACGGTTTATTTTTGGGTCGACACTCGACAATGAAGGAAAAAATACATCCAGAGCTCGAGGCTTCCTCAGAGCATTGTGAAAACAAGCCGAGCAGATAGCTTAATGCTTGGAACAGAATGCATCGCAGCCACCACGCACAATGCGGTGAAGAAGTGTCAAAATCGTATCCACCAAACATAATGAACACAATGGCCATTGATGACTGCGTCAAGATGAAATTTAAATGAATTTTGTTAACTGTATTAATAATAAATTGGGGCCACAATATTATTATTTTTAAAATTTTTCACCACCATAATTAAATTTTCTTTGAAACTCATGATGTTCAGAATACCTACACAATTTTAAAGCAAACAAAATATTAATCAGCTGTGAAATGTCAACGCAGGATAATTGTGCTAAAGTTGAAAGTCGAGCAACTTTTGCGTGGTGGCTATGATGCCTACGTTCATTGCGGTCACTTAATGGCATTGCCTTATGACCTACTTCTGCGTGACATTTTCCTACGTGGTGGCTACTTTCATTCTGTTCCAAGGGTAAGGCTACCCGCAAGGCCCACATTGCTCAATGCTGGAAATTTTGGACTCTCAGGCCTTTTTTTCATGTAAAAATGGCAATTTGATGGCACGAGTCGGTGATGTAATTTTGTTTTCAATTCTCTGAGGCAAGACTTGAAGCGTAAGAGGGGCCAGGCCTGAAGCTTGCTTGAATGTGTTTCTGCTTTAATTATGGCGCTTCGTTGCCCGATTACGCGACGTTTTTCCAACGATTGTCTCTACAAAGTTTGTAGATAGGGTTCGAGATAATTTTTGAGTAAAGCGCTGCGTGAAGCATAAACGAAGTAAGTAAGTAAGTATTGACAGAAACAATAGTGAAAAATCCCCCAACTAAGACGATATTGTGTGTCAATTGCACTGACAAATATAATATTTACTGCTAAACTTTCTATTTTTCATGCGCACAATTGCTTGTGTCAAAAAGAGTGCTTATCTCGGTGCCAAAATTGAAAAAATCTTTAGCGGCAAGTTGAAAAAGTGAGCACGATGCCCGAATGATTTTAATAAAACCTTTGGAATTTCTTCTGTGTATCTAATGAAAATGTCTTTGCTAAATCAGTTTTTATCAGTAATAATCCTAAAGAATTAATTTAAAATCACTTATTTCCACGAACCCACTTATTTATTTATTGTTTACAGTTCTGCCTTAGGGGCTTAGACCGAGAGAGTCAGCAATATAGAAGTGAGCCCATTTTCTGCAGTATATTTCTATGAACGTAGTCAGTCCATATTATACATATCAGTGGTTACTTGACGCTTGCATCGGCGACATATACCTTGGCGACGATTGACATGATACTTACTGTTATGCTTGTACTTGGAAATATAATTACTCCAATCGGAATTAATAAAAGAAAGCTCGATATGGGTGGTACAGCTGAAATTCTTTGTGTATAATTTATCGAATTAACTTCTTTTTCGATTCAATGAGTATTTCTGCGTCTTTCTTTTAATATCAGTCTAATTCAGTCCGTTAATTATTTGTTACTTAATCTGTAGAACTGCACATTCTCTCTTTTAAAACAATATTTGCGTAGGTACTAAATTATCATGGTAATATAGCACAGATCACGTAGAGAGCTTTAAATCGATGATTCTTGCTCTGCTAGTTCCATTTTGGTATTCCGCAGGCTGAAGCAAAAAGTGTATGAGAGCTAGTTGAAATAACCTTGTATCTAAATATGAATGTGCAAAACATGCTTTATATGCAAGGTCTGAAGAGGACTTTAGCATGTCTGGCGCCAAGAGAAATCTGCATATATAGAAAAACGGCGCCAGAACTATGCACCATAGCCAAGGAGCATGTAAAGGCCATTGTGGAAAATATATGAATGGAAAAGTTTGTGGGTTAGGCGTCTAGGCAGGGTATGATTCTTGAAAAGTGTTAACAAAAAGCAATAATGGTTATGATGACGTCAATGAATGGTGATATAGAGATTCGACATAATCCTTTTAATTTGCATTGCTTAGATAGATTTTTAGGTTTGAAGGATGAAATAAAGGATATTTTCTAGACCAAGTGTTTTATATTTATACCACAGAATTCTTGAAAATTTTCTACAAATAGTGATATGTCACGAACTCTAGCAGTCTCTCTGTCTTTCTCTCTTTCTGTTTTTCTCTCTCTCTCTCTCTCCCTCTCTCTGTATCTACCCGGAAAATCAATTTGTCTACATTAATCTTGAATATATTGTTCGTCAAATACACTTACACCTATCTCTTAGTGGTTGTAAAGGACAATTATAAGTTGAATTTTGAATACTTCAAAAGGAGATCGTATTTACGTCTCAAATGAATGTGATTTTGACTTAAGAATTTCACAGTCCTTACAATAAAACATGTTGAAGAAATAGGATGAAACTGACTTGTGAGTAGAATATTTAAGCAAGTAACATCAAAGAAGGGCGACTACGAGATACGTACATACTCTGAAGAGGAATTGTATCGGTTGCTGGATATATCCGGACTCCGAACAAAAATAGAGTTCTTTTGACTTTCGATCAGAATGATAATAGCTAAAATAGTCTGCAACAGTCGCCTAGCGATTCTTAAAAATTCTCAAGGATTGTTTTTAATTAAAGTTGAAAATATACATAATTCGTGTTCAGAATTTTAGCAACAGTAAAAAAAAACAAAGACAACAAATTGACAGCAATCTAGTTTAGATATAGAAAAAAATATGTTATTGAGGTGATGGGCAAATGAACGCACATGATATATAAGTACCTCAGTACGTTTCTATACATATAGTTTTCACGATAATTATACATGAAAACTCTAACCTTTCTTAGATATATATGTACATGTGCGATTATTTAATTGAAAAAACTTATTCAGTTACTATAAATTCGTACTTAAAGTGTTTGTTTTTTATTAACCAATGCCTTTTTGAAATTTCGCGAAGTCAACTGGCTTCTCTTGACTGGTGAAGAAGATTGCCCACCTCTCATTGATTTTCTCTTTAAAAAAACAATGCAATTCATGGTGATCCGACAAGAGCAAGTAAATTCGCAAGTGCTGTGGCGATTTATTAACTTCAAATTGGATTGACTAAATCAGAACTTCGATAACATCTATATTACAATAAATCCTGCCAGATTGCATTTGAGCCTACTATCAAACAACCTATAGTTATGGTTTTGTAGTGTGTAAGAAAGCAATGGATCTGGCCAATCATCGTAAAATGTTGGAAAAGATCGAAAGGCTATACCTACTTGACGGTTAGTAGTTTTTTACAATTGTAGTAGTTTTTTACGATTGTAGTAGTTTTTTACGATTGAATGAAACATTCAATCGTTGTCTATAGCCAATTTAAAGCCAAAAATAAGAAATATGAGTGAGGAAAAATCTTACATGTATATATTGGCTTAACCGTCGGAGTTTGTTATTCAACGCTTGGCTATGGCCAATTGGTTTGTGCTCTGGAGGCACCGTTGCCAACTACTCAGTTTTTGCTGAGAAACACAGTTTTTTTTATCTGGAACTCAGTTTTTCAGTTTTTACCGTGAAATTCTCAGTTTTGTTTTTTAGTTTTTAGCCTAAAATGCTCAGTTTTCAGATTAAAGTTTCTTTGTTTTTCAGTTTTACTTATGTTGTCCTTAAAGCTTTTACTAAAATTGTAAATGAATGAACCAATTATTGAACACCCTGAATGCATCCCTGTTCCTTAACAGAGAAGTTTAAGATGTTCGTGGTCGTCTCATATTCACACCACACTCAGTGTGGTACCCTCTGATATAGCCACAAAAGCAAAAAATCATGGAAATACTTTAATTAAGCAATATAAATTTTTACGTCCTTGTGTAACGCGATGGTTAGTTTTAGAATTAGTTGTTAACCGCTTAATAATTTTAATCGAGCCATTACGAATATATTTTGCAAATCCATTTGTAAAATAAAATCAGCAGAAAAACTATTACGATTATATCTAATCTCATTAATGAAGCGTATCTTCATTTTATGTCATATAATTTAAAACATATCAATACTTTGAATATTTATTATATTATATATATATATATATATTATATTATATCAAAGTGATTCGCCAAACTATTTAAACTATATGGTGATATGGAAAGACTTTTACGACTCATTTTGGACAACTATATATGTTTTGATCACGAAAAAAATACAGATTTATTTGAAATAGAATATAAAAACCCGCAAGTTTTTAAAAGCAGCATTTATTTTCCTCCAAGTGTGCAATCTATTTTAAATACAATAAATAAACCAGAAATAACAGAAGAATTTAATAAAAATTGCTAAGCATATTATATAGAATTAGTTTTACAAATTTTTTCAAACATCGATGATCCCATCTAAAGGAGTTTAAGTATTATTAATACAGAAAATATAATGAAGCGCCAAATTGAAAGTAAAAAACTTTCCAAATTTAGTACCAAATATACAAAAGTTAGAGGATGGATGGAGAGCTGCGAGTTTTTGATTTTAGTCCTTTTACAAATCTAACCGATGAGGAGTTTTTTAAAAAATTATCACTTTCTAAGAGACACGACGATTCTTTAATTTTCGCTAAACTGTCTAAATTCTTTTTTGGAATGTAATGCCTCCCTCATTCTTCTGCTAATGTAGAAAGGGTATTATCAGCAATTAACATCAATAAAACGAAAGTAAGAAATAAACTCGCCACAGATACCCACTGTAGAATTCTTTATTCGAAAGATTATTTAAAAAGGAAAGGAACTAAAAATATGTATCAACTATTAAATTAAAATATGTATGATTTTAAACGAATGAAATAAGGCTGTATTTTTTATTATTATTATTTTTTTTTGTAAAGGCAAGATTGTATCTAAATGTTAACTCGTTACTTTTTGTTATTTAATTTATGTATAATATATATAATTTATGTTTTCGTTTACATGATAACTAATAATAGAGGTTTAGATATGATTTTTCATTTCTCAGTTTTTTCGCAACTTCTCAGCTTTTTTCTCAATTTTTCTGATAGATTCAGTTGGCAACGCTGTCTGGAGGTGAAGCCGAAGAAGCATGACATTACTTGTTTGTTGTCATAGAGATGTGGTGTTGCCTGCTTTAGAAGGTATGACTTCTTGTGCCGTTCGATTTATTAATTCAATACATTTTTTTACTATGAATAAAATGGCAACTTATTCCTTCTATTACTCGTCATAATTCCCAATGAAATTAATACAAATATGCAAAATTGAAATAAGAATCAATTTTGACATATATTTGCACAAACATGAGATTTATCTACAGCCATAGCCGGCTATTAACCAAACTTGAACACACTCCTGTTTTTCCTAATACAATTAATCCTCAAAGTACTACTTATTACCGAGTACTTCTACAATCTCCGAATTACAAATCCCCTGAGGACCTGAATTCTTTTGTACTCGCCGCCACAATCATCAACACACACGCCATAAAAATTAACATAAACAAGGAAGAGTCAATCGCAGTGCTGAGGCTGCATCTCAATCAGAGCTGAATTCTCCCTGAAACAAGAGCTCCACACGAATCCATATTTGAATTTGTGCAGTCAATCTCACCTGATATCGACAGGGACAGCGATCATCTCTCACTGCTATGCTCAAAGGCAACTTCAAACCGAAAATTTCATCTAGGGCTGAATGTTTTTTAGACAAAACCTTAAAACGATTTTCACGCCTTTAAGGTTTGACTTACGTCCTTGTTAGCGAGAAAGAAAGCTGTATTGCATGTTTTTAGTTTTAGTAGTTTCGACTAGACGATCAGTCAGGACTTGGCTTTTAATATATACATATATTGTTACGTGCAATAGACATCTACTGAATACGGATATTTCGCGTAAGGTGACTAATTAAGTACGGAGATACACCACTTTAGGTTCGGAGGATCGTATTACGTGCAATGGAAGAGGAAAAGTGACATCTACTGGTTCGGAAAGTAAACAACTTTAGGTTCGGAGATTTGATGTTCCTGGAATGGAATATTCGTGTTCTGGACAATTTATATAGTATAAATACAGCACTTCTCAGAACGAGGTGAGAGTCTTGTCTCAGACAGTGTAGTGAACGTAGTAATCAGGCGAAAGTGTTCTACTTGGATTGCGATTATTTGAAGTACAGTACTAGCAACACCTACAGTAGATTTGATTGTTTGTTGTTTGTGAACTTTTATAAAAGTAACCAGTATAGTGGAATAATGTCAAATAAATAGAAATTGTTAGTTATATTTGAAATATTGTGTTCTGAGTAACGAACAGAAAGCCACGCTACAGTATGTAGATATATAAATATACATGTAGATTCGGCAATTATCAGTCCTATTGAAAATAAGTCTAGGATTATTCAACAAAACTAGGAAAAGTCAATAAGATTATGTAAAGAAAAGAAAAAAAGAAAATACAATTTGAAACAAAGAAAAAAAAATTATAGAACAGATAAATCGAAGCTTAAACTTAAATCGCTATAATAATTTTGAAATAAAAACAAAAAAACTAACTTTTGCTGCGACGAAATGTTGGAACAGCAGTATACCCCAATTTCCTATTACTTTACTGTTTGATATACCGGAACGAATATAGATAGCGATTACCTTTTATATGCCCTTGTTGGAGAAATTTATCAAAATACCGTCTAACTACTCTAGTTTCCAAAAATGAATGTGGAGAATCCACATCCATAATTTGTTTTTATCAACTTTCTTTATTTTTATTCGTACACGCGTTAATTTAAGTTGTATTATTGTATCTCTGTTTGTTATTTCGATTTACTGCTGAGTTTCATCAATTTTCGTGTATTTTATAATTCCATTTGAAATTTGTTGGTATAATTTGCATTTGTTTACGCTAGTCTGACAATTCTAATTGAGTGTAGAATGTAAATTCGCGGCATAAATTATTTGTAAAAAATTTTTCAGGCAAGCATATTTTTAGGTTATATTACTTGGCCTATAATAGCAAGCATATACATATGTGGATTTTCATCAACATTAAACAAAACCTTAAAATTAGTTATTATCACACCAAAGTACATATGAAATATTTATGCTTACCTTAAAAGTCATATATGATGATCTTCAACATTTCAGAAGAACTGCAATGGGAAAAAAATGGATTTGAGTATTTTAATAACAAAGAAAAAATTCCTCCTTGTCTAAATAATATATATTAAAAACTAGAAGCAATTCACTTGAACTTTTTTTTTTAACAACCCAATGTTTATCTCTTTCACGTCGTCAAAACGATATCAACTATCATAAATGTTATTGCTTTCACGATTTCGTTCCAGAATTACATCGAAGGAAGTATTTGGTCTCAATAATTTATACTATAATATAGTAAAGTTACAAGGGGAGAGTCCCTACTGATTTCGTCAAAATTCACAGTGTTAGTAGGGCTTGGCTAGAAATTAAAGTGACGCAAGTGGGATCTCCAGAAAACTAAGCGAAACCGAAATAATGCATAATGTAGGAGAGCCCGGGGTTTTGCAGGCTTATCCCTTGGAAAATTCTAAATTTGCAAATTTGAGCGGGAGTTGTCGCGGTTAAATTGCAACATCATATGAACGAAGTGTCATTCGGGTAAAATGCCAACCATAAGGGAGGTATATAGACTGCCGCTTCTGTAACTGGCATTTCCGTGCGTTTTCAAAGATGACCCGGTAGATGGCGAAAAGTGCATATGCAAAATTTAAAGATTTAATTTTTTTAAATGGGTAAATGACAACCGATCTTCCTGAAATTTTGTACAAATAATCTCTTAATAAAATGGCATCCATAAAAAAAAAACCAAAAAAATTGTATTAATCGATATTTTGAAATGAGTTTTTCAGGCAGAATTTTATCCGTGGAAAATTAAATTTCGCAGCTTAATCAGAAGGGGAGGTAAAATATGCCCTAAAAATTCAGAATAAAATCACAAAAAATCCATCAAAAAGAATTTTGCAAATCGGATAATATTTACCCGTCAGAACGACCCCCAGTTCGGGAAATGAAAAACTATTTCTCATTTGACATTCAATTTATCATCAGATTTTGTACGAATATTCCACAAAGATGGTAGAATATAAAATAAACACCCCCATCCCTGGAAAAATACTTTCTTTTTAAATTTTTTTTATATAATAATATATGGTAGTAGGTTACTACTCTGTAACCTGCTGCCGGACAAGTCTCGTAATAGCTTCAAAAAATCACAAAAAACTATGAAGGAATTTATTAAAAAGAATTTCAAAAATCGGTTGGAATTTGGCCGAGAGATAAAGGGTGGTAGCTTTACAGTATTGATAATTAATGTAAGTTGAAAACCTTGCAATCTTATTTTGGAAAATGCTCCCAAACTAAATGGGATAATGACTTCTGAGTTTTTTATAAGAAAGATAATAGACTATAGATAATTGCAACGAAAAGAAAGTGGCTTAAATGTTGCAAATATATCCGCAAGATGACATTCTTCTGCCACAAGCCCTGCGGGTCTATTTGTCGAACTCTTCTGTAAATCGTTTAACTTGCAACACCTAGGAGATGAACCCACGCGAATTCTTGCTGCAGCTGGAGATAGAGTTAATTTATTAGATCTGTTTCTGACATCTCACCTCGACAAATACTTTATCTCAGTCGGTTCTCCTCTTGGTAATTCAGACCACTGCTTAATCACGGCTCAATTTACCACCTCAAACTTCTACCGCACTACTTCACCACCTACAAGTAGGCTTCTATGACAATATAAAAATGCTGGTTGGGGAAGTCTTAACAAAATCTTAGTGAAATTGATTGGTGGGTCTGTTTTTGCTTCGACGGATGTGGATGAGCACACATTAGAACTTAACAACATTCTAAATATTGGCATGCGTGAATACATTCCGTATTCTTAAAGCCGATCTCAACAACAAAATCGCTCTTGGTTTAGCGATAAGTGCAACTAAACAATGAAAGCGAAAGGGGCTGCCTTTTGCGCATATCAACTGCATCCATGTCCAGAACTGAAACAAGTCTACAAGACTGCACGGAACACATGTAAGTCAATTATCCAGAGAGAAAAATTTCGTTTTGACCAGCGTATCAGACAAAGAATCTTGACAAGCCAAAAGGAAGCAAAAGTATCTGGTCTCTGGTCAAAACCATCAGGAACAACTTCAGCAGTTCCTCTATACTTTCACTACTTGATAATGGTGAAGTGATCGTGGACTCCCTGGATAAAGCTAATATTTTACTGCAAGATTCGCTTCAAATTCTCATCTTCCACCCACTTCACAGACAAGTGTTTTACATCTTCCATATGGATGTGTGCTAGAGCCAATATACGTCCGTACGAGGGATGTGTACAAGGTCATTAAGGGAATCGACGTCTCCAAAGCCGCAGGTCCTGATGGTTTTTCGCCCCTGTTAATTAAAAGCTGCGCCACATCCTTGGCTAAGCCTCTGCGCAAACTATTCTACTTGTTTCATTCGACAGGAAAATTTTCAACTGCTTGGAAACTAACTCAAGTTCAGCCTATTCCCAAAAGTAAGGGTAGCGATCCCTCAAATTATCGATCAATCTCAATCACTTCGATTTTTTCAAAGGTTTTTGAATCTGTCATTAACTCCAAATTACAGAAGTATCTAGAAACTCATCATCTCATCAACGATCGCCAATATGGCTTTCGAGCAGGACGCTCATCTGGAGACTTGCTGACTTTTCTTACGGAACGTTGGAAACGTAGTCTTCACAATTTTGATGAGTCCAAAATCGTTGGCCTAGATATTTCAAAGGCCTTTGATAGAGTCTAGCAACCAGCCCTTTTATCCAAACTTAAAGCACTTGGTCTCTACCCTCCTCTTCTATTATGGATTGAAATTTTCCTATCTAGTCGCCAAACACGTGTTGTATTAGATGGCGTTACATCCCAACTTCATTCCATAAATGCCGCTGTGCCTCAAGGCTCTGTTATATCTCCAACTCTCTTTTTAACTTTCATTAACGATCTGCTTTCCTTTATATTGAATCCCATCCATAGCTTTGCTGTTGACAGCACTCTTGTTTCACTTACTCCTTTGACACTCTTGCGGACTCCAATATCCTCGCTTGGGGCAAAGCGAATCGCGTCGAATTCAATCCATCCAAGTCCCAAAGCTGTCTTATTTCATTAAAACAAGATCATAATTTATTCACTCCCGTTTCGTTTGATGGAGCACTGATTTGCGATACACGATCTTTATGCATTCTTGGCATTAATATTTCCAGTAAATTTAGCTGGACAGATCACATCTTCTCTGTTGCCAAAGAAGCATCCAAATGTCTTGGATTTCTGAAATGGTGTAAGGAATATTTCAGTCCGTAAAATCTAGCGCTCTTCTGCAAGCCGTATTTGATACCTAGGATGGAATACAATTCTCACATCAGGGCCAGGGCTGGTCGCACAGCGTTAGCTTCATTAGACATTTTCCAAAAGATTGGCGATATGGGAATGGCTTGTCAAATCGACTCACTCGAGCACCACCACAATGTTGGATGGCTTTCGCTCCTTTATCGTTAGATGCATGGTCAATATTCAAATGAAATATCTAGTCTGATCCGTTGTAGAATAATTCTTGCACGCTATACTCGCACTGCAAATCTCGCTCATCCTTTTACCCTTAAAATAACTTTCGGCCGTACAGTAATAATCCGTAATGGTTTTTTATCCCGAACAGTACAAATGTGGAACAGTATCTCCGTGTCTCCTTTCTGCCATGCTGTGCTTTGCATCATAGAGTATCCTCTAAGGTTGGCTTAATAATAAAAAACAAAAAAAAAAGTGTTAAGTTTACTCCCGGGTTCATTTACATTATCCATTATTTCGGTTTTGCTTGGCCACTTGGAGTTCCCACTTCTGTCATTTTCATTTTTAGTCAAGTCCAACATGTTATTTTGTTCCAAATTCACCTACATGGTTCTAAATTACGCTGAATACACCTGAGGTATTACTATATCGTTTTTGATGATTAACTACTACACACAAAAAAGCTCGAGCTCATGCCGTCAAATGAATGAAAGAGAAGAGAAATTTTTGCAAGCTTGAATTTTCAAATGCAAGAGTGGGAGCCAAACACAAAAATCCATGTCATTTTGACGACGTAGTTTTATCGGAGCTATAGGGCAGGTTATATGCCGAAATATTGCCTATGTTGCTTTATTGCTAAAGATCAAGCTTTGTGATCTTCAGACTTAAGTACCAGTGAATATGTATGATCAGGCTAAACTGCCCCTTTTTGATCAGCTAGGCTAAGGAGCCAATGTAATTAGAAAGTAAACAACTTGTATGTGAAACAATTCTGATTTTATTTCATTAATATTATTCGTTTTGTACAAATTGAATTAAATTGCTTCTTAGTTAAAGTCATTCCATAAGCAAGAATTAACAATTTCAAAAAGAAATTGCTAGGTCACAAAATTTCACTGCTTTCTTTCACATTATTGTACTGCGACACACATGTTCTGTTATTCGAAAATACATTGCGTCACTTGACTTGTTGCTAAATTGTACAAAATTCCTGATTCTTTTTAATTGATTTTAATTTATTAGTTTTTCGAAAGTATTGTACACGTTTTCTTTTATTTTATTTTTACAAATTATCCTTATGTCCAATATTGCATGTTCACAAGATAATATAACACTTACACAAATATATATGTACGTAAATGAATGTGCTTACTTGTGAGTTTAGTCATGCTGTATTAAGTTATGCTTTTTTTAAGTTCTGCATGTATACAAAATATCTGTAAGAACAGGCAGAACAACGAAGTGTTGAATTATAAACAGCTAATGAATCTGACTGTACTTTAATCCTACGCAAGGACAGAAAAATAAAAATTAGCAGCCTTAAGGATTGATATAAGGAAGGAAAATATTTAATACAGCAAAGAGCACCGGTGCATGTGATGTCTACAAAAACTCTCTTATCAGGTATAACAAAGAGAGTAGGAAGGCTATAAGAGAGGATCTTTCAAAAAGGTTTTGCCACGAGACAGTGTACATAGCATCAGGATTATGCACATGAATACTTTAAAACCGGATGAGGTTTTGTATTTAAATAACTTTTGTACGCCTTTGAAATATTTATAGTCGAAACTAAAATACACAAAGCTGAGCAAACTTACTTTATGATATCGACAGAAATGTACTATCTATCCGTTATCGCAAGTTTGCGTAAACAATAACGCTTTTCAACTTCAAAATGGAAAACAGGAAACGTCCATAAGTAGGAAGGGGGCAATTTCAAAATTCGTCAACTTCCTTTATATGTTTTTGAATGGGAGAAATAATGGCAACTGAACTAATCGACATCATCTTTTTTGCTATTTCTTTTTATTGTCTGAGTAGACTATAGAATCGCTTCCTTTTATAAATATTTTCCATGACCCGTTTTTTATTTTCCAAAACCTTCTACTGATTTTACACCAACCACTGACATTTTTCCTTTCTTTTTATTTCGAAGTTTTTTAATTGATTCGACTTGCCTTGGATGGATGCCAAATAGGACAGAGCGGTTATTATCAGCTGAACAGCAAAATTCCTACATTTTGTTTTTAGTTTAACTTTTTGGTAACAACATTAAAAAAGCAAATTGACTTGATCGCTTGCTTGGAGTTACTGTTAATTAGTTCCTTCGTAGGTTTGTTATTCCGTTTGTAATACCTAGCTAGCTGAAATTTTACACACGGGCTTTTAAAAATAAAAATAAATTTAAGTTCGAAAATGGAACAAATCGGGTAGGAAGGCCATACAAAAAGTTCGTTTTTTACTATATATTTGAACAGTTCCTGGCAACGTATCGACGGAGAAAGCTGAAACTATGTACACAGTGTTTTCATAGTAATAGCAAATAATAATTAAAAAAACGACTTAATCGGGAGCCCCTTTTTGGTGTTGCCATATAAAAATTCCGGTATTTTACGTATAATAATATTAAGTTTATTTCCAATTCATCTTTACCCAATTCAATTACTTAATCTACAGTCACATTAATATAATATAATACACGTCAACAATGGCCCCGAGGCCGTCTGTCGAGTTGGAAAGCAAACTTAATGTAAGAGAGAAAAAAAGGAATAAAAACAAGTACCTACTAGTAAACAAGGAGAAAAGAAAACAAAGAATCTTAAGGTATATTATATACACAGGAGAAGAACTAGACCGAGAGCTACAGTTACAATCTTCACACTGATTAATTTTTAGGAGAACTTATATTAATAATTAAACTCTTGAATTAATAACTGTCTATATTTCCAGGCCAATTTTGCGTATTGTAAAAGGGCATCAAAATTGCTACCATTCAGGATCGCGATAGCTTCCTCCTCCGTGAGATAGGTTTTACCAAAGGCTATAACTCTAAATTCTTTCAAGACTGGGCATATTGCCAGGTAGTGCAAAAAGTCCTCATCCTCTTCCAAGTTACAAAGGGAGCACATTGAACTTCCTTCTGTGCGCCAGGGACTTGTGTTTAGATGTAGCATACCGCGCCTGTACATCAAAATTAGCTTTATATTCATTATAGAATTGTTGTCCTTAAAATAGCTACATTCTCCCAAACTGTAATTAAGCTTATCGTACAATCCATGACGTACGGTCTGCCTCGCTCGTTCCTGCGCCTTCATCCAATGCCATCGTTCCTCTTTTTCTATAATAGAATCCAGAATGGACGGACGATTTTCTACGTTTTGCCATGTAGTACAAAGTTGTACGTCGTGCTTTTCTGCTAGATTTAACCATTCCTCAAACCAGTAGATCTTGTTATCAACTGCCTTTAAAGCCAATATTCGTGGTAGTCTGTTTTCTGCATATAAGCTCAAAACTCTCAGCATATATTCAAAATGACATTTGAGGGTAAATATATATAAATTAGGTAATCCTGCCTCTAGCGTTAGAACGTAATTGGGCGTTTGTCTAGGCAGCCAAAAAGGTTTTTTTATAAAGAAACGCTGCAGTTTTTCACTTCTTCATAATATTCAAAGCCCCATACTTGAGCAGCGTAACATAATACTGCCCTTGAGGTAGCAGAGTAAATCCTATACTTAGCTGAATGACTTATTTTTGCGTTTCTTATAAAGTTATTCCAAGTGCTGTTTAAGACCCCTTTGGCTGCGCTTAAGCGATCACTTATGTGGTCCTTACATGAGAGCCCTGGCGATAACTTGATACCAAGATACTTAAATGTCTTGACTACTTCGATATTTCTTCCTTGAAATTCCCATCTTTCCCTATTTGCTCTTCTACCACCTCTCTTTAGGAATATCATTATTTTGGACTTATCTAAATTAACCACCAGGTTCCAGCATCAACAGTATTCCTCTAGCTTCGATATCATTTCTTGCAACTCTATCCGGTCTTCAGACAATAAAACCAAGTCATCTGCATATAAGAGTACTTTAATAACAAGTCCATCAATATTCACCCCTCCTCCCATATCATCCTCCATGTCATTAATAAATACTGAGAACAGTAAAGGGCTTAATGAGTATCCTTGCCTACGTATACGAAAATGATCAATCCTAGACGGTTGTATTGTACGGAAAAGTTCTTCAGAATATGAAATCCTATGAAATTAGTTATAATCACTTTTACTGTCCGATGAACCGTTCTAGAAATATATTAGAAAAACCAGTTCAAAAATCAAACTTTCACTTATGGGTCACCAAGAATTGGGTTTCAAAAATTTCAACGATTTGTCTTTAGCTGCCATACAACCGCGAAGACTCTTAAGGGGTTACACCTAGTTGGCGGCTAAAAAAAGGCGAGTTTTGTGAAAATGGGAAATTGGGAAAATGATTGCAGGTTTCGAACTGTTTTTTCTTCCATAGCAAAGGGTATATTTTTGACTATATTTAATAATTGTTTTATTGGAAAAATTCACAAATGTAGCAGATATAATATATTTCCCGGTCGGCTGTTCAAAAAGGCTGTTCAGTCCACAGACGTATTTCAAATCCCTTGATGAACTATTGATTCCTAAAAAATAAAGAAAAGGAATCCACAAAGTAAGTATTTAAACGTTAAAAGGTCATAAAAAAGAATACTTATCTGACATTTTTTGTATTTCCATCGGAAATCTTCCCTAAATTCCGAATATTGCATACGAAATTCATGTCAACAAAAACCTTTGGGGCTGCAGTTCACCTAAAAGCAAACAAATTATTAATAATTAACAAAGAAATCAGAACTATCTTTAAATTACCTCAAAAGACATGTACCTCCAGAATATTTAAATTTTATAATGTCATGAAGTGACATTACGTCAAGCAGCTGTTTGTGGTACATTCACATATCACATCAATCGTTGGTAGTGCAACGCCAAGAGGCGAGGCGGCTATATATATAAAGCCGACGAGCAGCAGCAGAAAATCAATCTTGGTCCAGAGCTCATCTGGTTTAGAGACTAATCTAAGTACAAGAGTATTCCCAACCTCCAACATAGAAGATTAATTTTATATTTCAGAGACTAATCTGAAAATCCTATCATTTCCGATACTCCTGCCCACACCTATGCAGAAGAATAATTCTGCGCAGAGATTAATATGCAAAACTCCTGCCCACACCTAAGCAGAAGAATAATTCTGCGCAGAGATTAATCTATAACATCTCCTGACCACATCTAAGCAGATGAAAAATTCTGCCAGATGTTTGATCGTAAGGAAATATGGATCTGATTATGTCCTTGAAGATCCGTTAAGTAATTTTGTAATTTTGGGACTCAGACCCCAGTTTTCCCCGAAACCCCCCACATAACTCTGTTGGTTTCAATTGAGGATTCCAGATCATTCGCGTATCCTTGGGCTTTAAAGCTGGCTTCTTAGATTTGACAGCTCATCCACAATCAGGACTCATAACAGTGGTGATAAAAATTTACCTTCTGGGCAGCCTGTGGTGGGTCTGAATTCTTCACTAGAGTAAGGTTTATTGTTATTGATTTTACACAGATAGTTTGCTGTATTCTAGCGTAATTTCAAATTCTAGCCTAATAATTTTGAATTTTTTCTTGAAATTTTCTTCTTTTTAACTTTAGTATTTTATCATAAGTTTTCTTTATTTGTATATTAATAGTGCATACATATATATTAATTGTAGCAATTTAGCTCATCATCAATAGTTTCTTGGTTTCGGACATTTTTGTTATTTACAACAGATTACATCTTTTTCTTATAATGAATAATCACTTAAATAGTTATTTTAGTATGACTTGTGGTAGCTTTGTAGAATTGCTTCATTGTACTTCTTATTTTCCTTGTACAGAATTCGACACAACCTATTTTTCTTTGTTTATTTTCTGTTTCACTGATGGAGGTGTGCTCATTTATGGGTTCGGTTAATGGTTTGTGTGACTTGGACAGAGTAAGATCTGTATTAAATATTCTTTGTGGATATTCTCCAGGATTTCACGTGTGTACCATTAATGCTAGAAGCCTACGGAATAAGATGGATGAATTGTGTCAGATTTTTGCCGATACTAACATTCACGCTGTCCTTGTTAGCGAGTCATGGCTGCAGAATCATATCCCGTCGTCACTCGTTGCGATACCTGGCTTTAAACTATTCCGAAATGATCGGTTAAGTCACAGGGGAGGTGGTGTTGCGATCTATTTGAGGGATAATTTAAGGGCTAAAATCGTAGATTCTTCATTGACTGGGGAAATTGAATTTTTATGCTTGGAGGTTGTAGTTGGTTCTGGGAAGTGTTTATTATGTGCTGTGTATCGCCCTCCTGGTGTCTATAGTGAGTTGTCTGCTGAACAGTTTTCCAATGCAATGTCACATTTAGTACACCGTTACAATGATGTTATTATTGGTGGTGATCTCAATGTAAACATTCTGATTGATAATTTGATGACTGATAGGTTCTTGACTGATATGGTGGCACTCCACTTGGATGTGATAAATTCATTGCCTACGTTTTTTAATTGTTCCAACCCTTCACTTCTTGATCTTATCATGGTTGCTAATAGAAGTAATGTCAGATTTCACAACCAGCTGAGTCCTCCAAGTATACTCGATCATGATATAAACTTTATGACCTATAATCTTTCCCCGGAAGGTGGCAATCTTAATAAGACTTTCTGCTATCGTGATTTCAAACATCTTGATAATCTTAATCTGATAAATGAGTGTATGTCACTAGCATGGAATGATATTTTTCTTCTTGCATCGGCGGAGAAGCAATTGTGGAAATTTAATGAGATGGTCTCTTATTTATATAATAAATATGTTCCACTTAAAGTCAAACGGATCCGTCCTTTTAGCAATCCATGGTTTTCTGATGGAATCCGCTCTCTCATTGTAGAAAGAGAGTTCTTTCATAAACAGTGGAAACGGGTGAATACTCATTACACGCGCACACTCTATAAACAAGCTCGTAACAAGGTCACTTCTGCAATTAGGAGAGCTAAGTGTGAGTACTTTTCTTCTCAATTCGACCCAAGCTTACCTTCCAAAACCTTGTGGGGAAACTTGAAGCGGGCTTCCATTTATACTGATGTCAACACTGATTGTCCTTTTGATTCTGAGGAACTTAATCGGCACTTTACTTCAGGTCCAGCAACAAATTTATTAATTCTACAAAAACCTAGTATGTCCTTTCTTATTTTACGTGAACAAAGTGTTAATTGCTTCTCTTTCCGGTGTGTGGAGAATGATGAACTTTTTAAAGCGATATACTCTATCAAGTCCCATGCTACTGGTTTTGATGAAATAAATGCTCGTTTTCTCAAGATCTTATTGCCTTACATTTTTCCGTACGTTCGGCACATCATGAACACTTGTCTAACCACATCTCAATTCCCAGAAGTATGGAAAATAGCTAATGTTATTCCTATTGCAAAAAATATGTCTGCTACTGAGCTGGCACACTACCGTCCCATCAGCATTCTCAGTTCTCTTTCCAAAGTCTTGGAAAAACTTATGCGAGCCCAGATTGAAAATTATGTAACATGTAATGATCTCCTGGCGAAATATCAGTCTGGTTTTCGTGCACGACATAGCTGTGAATCTGCGCTACTCAAGGTCACTACGGACTTGCGATCGGCTCTAGATGAGGGAGATCTTGGTGTGATGGTTTTGCTAGACTTCTCGAGGGCATTTGATTGTGTTGTACATGAAAAACTGCTGCGTAAGTTATATGCAAACTTTTATTTCTCCTCTTCAGATGTTAAAATGATATCCAATTTTCTCTCAAATAGGTCGCAACAGGTGGTCATAAAAGGAGTTCCGTCTTCCCGAATGCATTTAACATGTGGAGTTCCTCAAGGTTCAGTCTTAGGACCTCTACTTTTTAGTCTTTACATTAACGACTTATGTGACGTCGTGCATGACGTTCAATTGCACCTGTATGCAGATGATGTACAGCTATACTTATGTATACCTCGTGGATTGATTGAGGACTGTATCTGCAGAATAAACGATGATCTCTCAGAAATTTTTAGGTGGGCAATTGATAATAAACTGCTTCTTAACCCAAATAAATCGTAATGTATAGCCCTCTCTAATTCTGATCTTAATATTGAGGATCTTCCCCCAATTATGCTTAATAAAGTGGAACTACCATATGTAAACTGTATAACCAATCTGGGAGTGAAAATTAATAATCGTTTGAGGTGCTGTGATCATATCAAATCTATGGTAAGCAAAATTTATGGTGGGCTTAGGAGACTCTGGCTGTCTGCAAATATACTTCCCGTCGATCTGCGTTTGAGACTAGTTAGGACACTTTTGGTGCCTCTTTTTGCTTATGGCAGTTTAATATACATGAGACTAGACTCAGTTTGCAATCGAAAGCTTGAGGTTGCTTTCAACGACTGTATACGTTTTGCTCTCGGTTTGCGTCGTTCTGCTCATATCTCTCCTTATAGATCATTGATTTTGGGTTGTCAAATTTCTGCAGTCCCTGAGAGGACGTAAACTTCTAATCCCTCGTTTCAATTCATCCATCCTTGAGGGATCTTACTTTGTTCAGGTTGCACGCCTTTGGAATTCCCTACCCCCCATGCACAGAGTGTTACTTCTATCAGTGAATTTAAGAAGCTTATAACGTAATCGTATTTCACTAATTACTAACTGATTGTGTCGAACTCTTTTCTTCTTATCTTTCCAGTTTGTTTTTCTTTTCTTATTCTTTTCTTTCCCTTTTTATTTTTACTATTTTTTCTAATATATTGGTATTACGTTTTATTTTTCTCTCTCTTTTAATTTTAATTTTATTTTGTAGTTTACTAGCTAACCTAGCCGTTCTTTGCATTGTACTAGTATAAGATTTCTAATCTTGTGTACATATCAGGTAAATAAAATGATTGATTGATTGATTGATTGTTGTAGATTCGCCGTTTGTAGTAGATATTATGAAGTGTTTTTCAGCATATTGAATATCTATCTAAAGATTCAGGTTTCGATACCTCTCTCTTCGGTTACCTCTTGATCGAATAAAAGGTGTTGTCGAATGCGCCTTGTACATTCATTAAAGAACATAATATGAGCCCTTATCCTGTGTGGTTTAAAATTAAGACCAAACTACAAATATAATAACTATGGGTTTATTGCATACATATGGCGTTATTTCACGGTGCCTATTTTGTTACTAATGTGTAAAAGGGAGTAATGGTATATTAAATATTAAGCATGTGTTTTCGAGATGTATTTATTATTTTTTCACCTCAACGTTGTGTCTCCCATACCTGAAATTTGATCGGGACCTTATTTCCTTTGTAATTACATACTAAGGAGAAAATAAGGTAAGTAATTGCAGTGTAGAAAAAGAAAAGAGTAAAAATCAATAAAACGTTTTATATAGTAAATATATAAAAATTAACTGGTAATAAGAAATTCAAGATATATTTGTATTCTGACAATGTCATTTAGTTAGTTTTGTGCTCAAATTATAAACGATAATAAGTTTCTTGCGCGAAAGTTTGTATACGAAACATACGAGTTGGGCTTCACTGTTCGTTCGTTTTTATTGATAAAGTCATATCTGTATGCGGCTTTTCAACAACCTGAAATTTAAAAAATTGGAATGGTTTTAAAACCCTATCCAAAGGTGTTTTCGCTGGTATGTTTTTTAGTTGGACAAAATGTCAAAGGCTATGGCCCTCCCTGGAGCTGAGGAGTAGCGACTTATAAATAATTACTACAAAGTAGTACGTATACCATCAAATACAAAAATTTCATTTTTCACTATATATTGGACACCGCCTGTGAACGCATCGACGTAAAGAGCAGAAAGCTTGTATGCAGTGGTTTCATAGCAATGGTAAATATTATTTCAAAAATGGGCTAAATTGGGCAATCCCTTCTTAGTGTTGTCGTGTAAAAATGTAGGTTTTTTACGTATATTGTGAAAACGATCGGTCCTAGACGTTTTTATTGTACAGAATAGTTCTTCCGACTATGATATCCTATGAAATTGGTTATAATCATTTTTACTGCCCGATGAACCGTTCTAGAAATATATTCGAAAAACCACTTTAACGATCAAAATTGCACTGATGGTGACCATACGAAATTTTACACGGGTATTCATCTAGGCTAGGGTATCATAAAAATTGGTCTAAGACCAATTCTAGCTATTTTAGTCGTTATTTATATAGATAGCATTTACGATTAAAAATCACGTCAACTTTTAGAGGTTTCAATATTTACGTACTAAAACTGGAACATCCTGTACAAAATCATATTAAGAAAGCTATTGAAGAAGAAGAACTAATTTACTTTAGATTTATCTTTAGTATTATATTTAACTAAATATTTTCACATCCACCCATGATCTATCTATGTATATAATGTACATATATGTTTAAAATTTTATCTGAGATACGAAACTAATCAACTGCTTTTCTAGGAAATTGAATTCAGTCCTTTAACTACGGTCCCAATCGTCTTTGTCCAGATAGGGTGTAGGGGGTTAGAAATTTCGTGATTTTATGATGAAACGTCATTTTCAAAAAAACATCTTGAGAACGGGGCAACCAATTTTTCTGATTCAAATGCCAAATGAAGCCTAATGCTTTATATCTTTTATAAAAAAATATAGCAGCACTGAAAAAAAAGTTTAATTTTTTAATACTAGCATTTAAAAAAAAAGATATAAGTAGTATTCATTAGTGAGGACTTGAGGATTTTGAAGCTAGGAACCTTATCTATGAATTTTTAAATTCACCGTATACCCAAAGCAACCAGTATGGCTGCATTTTTCTTTTCTTTCTTTTCAACACTTTTTTTTTATAGTACAGAATATTGCGATAGGGTTCGGCTTCGTTAGGATAAGTTGAAATTTGGCCGAGTAAAGGGATGGAAGCTTTTCAGTGGCACACCTATATGTATGTGCAGCAACTTCATTAGAAAGTAATTTAGTGAACCATGCAATCTATTTTTGTTAATTATTCCTAAACTGCTGGGAATAATTACTTGTGCTTTTTCTTAAAGGAAAGACGACAGATTATAGATAAATATAAGAGAAAAAAGTTGCTTAACTTTCCGAAAGTTGCGCGAGTTACGTACGTAGGCATGTTGCCTTGCAACATACCAAATAGCCAACATATGCATACGAAGCATATTTAAAATAAAAGATAATTTAATATTCACATAGAATAACTAACTAGAGTAAATTCTCAGACATCATATGAAAGCGGACACCTTCCTGTTATTCAAAAGAACAGAAGGCACGTTTCGCAAAGTAATGACTTCTAGAAAAAGGTAAAAGCACTTGTGTAGAGAATAGGAAGAGTTTTTGAATCAGTTATGATTTTGGATTAGTACGAAAGCAGAAATAAAATTTGATTAACAAACTCGAAGTGTTTTACTTAATTTTTCTTTTGATTAATTTTATTTTTTTTTTATGAATTCCTCGAAGGGAATCCATAACTGGCGCAGTCGGTAGGATAGTCGGAAAACTATCTTTTTCTCAAAAAATTTTTACGGTGTTGTTGTGTCGTGTCGAAAATTTCGTGACGGTTTATCGCTGAAATAATCGCATTATCGAAGGTATATCGGTAAAAGTGGCATAACCCTGTTTAATTAGAGAAAAGTGGAACACAAGAATTTTTTTTAAGAAGACTTGGTGAGTTTCAACTCTTTAGCTCCAGACCTACGTGAGATAATCAATTCGCGAAGGAATATCGTGTAAAATACAACAATAGTGATTAATCGAATTATAACCACAAACAACGAGGGAAACCACAGATAATTAAAATATGAAGAGAATTTTTATCTGGTTGATTATGTAAGTCAAAGTTTGAATATTTTCCTTTATATTTATCCTAAATGCCAAAATTTCCAAAATATATTAAGCCTAAGCCCGAGAAAAATAAACTTTTATTTGGAAGAAAAGTAATTAATACAAGTGAAAGCGATAGTGAATCTGATACCGAAATTTTTAAGTCTGACGAAAAGTTGAATAGTAAAATAGAATCAAGTAGTGATTTAGAAAATTTTGACGAAGAATTGCTTGTAAAATTAAGTCAAATCAATTTATTAGAAAAATACGAAAATACAAATTCACCGAATCTTTCTGAAGGACTAAATATAACACGTAGTGATAAATCGTTCCCAATAAATCTAGGAGAACCTAAATTTGAAATTAACAAAATCAATAGTACCAGTGTAAAAGATAAATCTATAAACAGTATAAATTGCATTGCTAGTAACAGTTTCTTAAATAACGAAATGTTAAATGCTGAAGGAAATCCTATCGTAGGAAATCCTAATGTAGGAATCCCTACTTTAGTAAACTCCAATAATGTAAATTCAAATCCGAAAAATACAGATGTATTTAATGCATTAAAAATACCCGACGCTATTAAAGATTTGCCAAAATTCGACGGCAACCCAAGACTACTCTACGATTTCATTGAGAATGTCGAAGAAATCCTTTCTCTTATATCTGCAATTGACGGTACACCTCACGGCCGAATATTATTGCGTGCTATAAGAAACAAGATTGAAGGACCAGCCAATGAAGTCTTAAATGTTTATGGGACACCGCTTGAATGGGCTCAAATTAAAGCCAACCTCATACTACATTATTCAGATAAAAGGAACGAAACGTCCCTGATAAAAGACCTGCACAACCTTAAACAAAATAACAAAACAATTGAAAAGTTCTATAGCGAAATTGTAGAAATTCTCGCTGCTATGAGTAATCATATCCAAATTCACGAAGAAAACGATAATGTTATCAAAGCAAAGAAGAATTTATATTCTGAAATGTGCTTAAATACTTTCTTAACAGGATTAAGAGAACCATTTGGCTCTACAATACGAGCAATGAAACCCACGACATTAGCAGAAGCATTCACTTACTGTATTTCTGAACAGAATATTTTCTATGTAAAATCCGAAAATAACAATCATAATCAAAACCATAAGTACCCAATAAATAGAAGGTACATACAATCAAGACCAATATTCCAACATAACATTAGGACCGTACAACCCATCCCACAACAACAAATTCGGCAGGTGCAAGCACCTAATAACCCAACAACATTTAATAATAATTTCATGGGTAATAGAACACAATTTACGCGACAACAACAATTCAATCGTCCTCAATTTCCCAAACCTGAGCAGCTCAGGCTATACATATTTGAAACAAAAAGCTTCGAACCAAAGTCAACAACAAAGATTCCCACAAAATAACTTCTTTAGATCAAACGGTCCACCAAATTTTGTGAGTAAGGAACTTCATAATGTCTACGAACAAGACCATACAGCACTAAACAATGAATCTTGTGGTGAAGCAAATCTCCCTAGTGAGAATTACCCCCAAGGGTTTTCTCATATACCAGAGTTAGACCAATATTACGACTACGATTCAGACGTACATCATAATTACGAACAAGATAATAATAATCCCAGTATGCCACCTGAAGTAGATGACACAAATTTTCTTGTACCAGCCTCGACAGACAAATCGGGTACTTAGACATAAATAAACATGGATTTATACTTCCGTATGTCCATGTATCATCACCATTTGGACGCCCTTTAAAATTTCTTATTGATACCGGAGCTTCATCTTCATTTATAAATCCTGAATTTACACACCCAGAAGACCTCGTCCAAACTGAACCCATAGTAATAACAACCATATTAAGCAAGCATAAATTAGATAAACAAATAACCTTACCAACCTTTCTCGAATTTCAACAACCTGGCAGTTTAAGATTTTTAGTCTTCCGATTCCACGGATACTTTGACGGTCTACTTGGCCTTGATGCATTAACAACGTTAGGTGCAAAGATAGATCTATCAAATAAAATGTTAATAACTAAAAACGCAACTCTACCATTGGCCTTCAAACCAAACTTCATGTCCAACCGGTTCAACGTCCCCGCTAAATCAAAATTAATTGTTAAATTACCCGTTGATATACAAAATGGGGATATCTACATTAGCCCAATCAAAATCCAACCAAACCTTTATATCTCCGAAGGAATATACAAGGCAAAAGATTGGTTCAGCGCAATTGAAGTAACAAACATTGCAAACATAGACCAAACGATTTTCCTCGAACAACCGTTAAAGGTCAAACCAGTGCCCCAAGCAGAATTTCTCGAATTAAATAACTTTAGCCTACAGTACGAAGCCTTAGAAAACACCGTCCCTATGGTAGATACACCGGGCAGTATAACACAGCTAATACGGGTATCACACCTAAATCAGGAAGAAAAAAGGTCAATATTGAAAACGTGTAGAGACTACGAAGAGATATTCCTCAAAGAGGGACAAGAATTAACTTTCACGAACAAAATAAAGCATAGTATCCCCACAACAGATGATATTCCAATTTATACTAAATCGTACAGATACCCCTACGTGCACAAACAAGAAGTGCGAAGACAAATGGATGACATGTTGAGCCAAGGCATAATAAGACCAAGCTATTCCCCATGGAGTTCACCTGTTTGGATCGTCCCAAAAAAACGGGACGCAAGTGGGAAACAGAAATGGCGCCTGGTTATCGATTATCGTAAACTGAATGAGAAAACCATAAACGATCGGTACCCAATTCCCAATATTAGCGAAATACTAGATAAACTGGGCAAAAGTATGTATTTTACAACACTTGACCTAGCAAGCGGATTCTACCAAATTGAGATGAATCCAAAAGACATCGAGAAGACAGCTTTTACTGTAGAGGGTGGACATTTCGAATATGTAAGAATGCCATTCGGTCTGAAGAATGCGCCATCTACATTTCAAAGGGTCATGGACAACGTCCTAGGTGACCTAGTAGGAAAAATATGTCTTGTATATCTCGACGACATAATAATTTTCTCTACTTCTTTGCAAGAACATATCGAGAGTCTAAAGAAAGTATTCGACAAACTCCGAGAAGCAAATTTAAAAGTCCAAATAGACAAGTCTGAATTCCTTCATAGAGAGATTTCCTTCCTGGGACACATTGTAACAAGTAAAGGTGTCAAACCAAACCCAGAAAAGATTCAGACTATCAAAGAATTTCCAATCCCACGAACCCAAAGAGAAATTAAATCCTTCCTGGGATTACTAGGGTATTACAGGAAATTTATCAAAGATTTTTCAAAATTAACCAAGCCTCTAACCCAATGCTTGAAGAAAGGAACTACAGTAAAACTAAGTGAAAGCTACAACAAAGCCTTCCAAACATGCAAAGATATACTCATGAACGACCCTATTCTCCAATATCCAGACTTCTCGAAACCCTTCTTACTAACCACTGATGCTAGCAACTACGCTGTTGGAGCAATCTTATCTCAAGGACCTATTGGTAGTGACAAGCCAATATGTTATGCTAGTAGGACCTTAACCGAATCTGAAATTAACTATTCTACAATCGAGAAAGAACTACTCGCCATTGTATGGGCGACAAAGTACTTCCGACCATATTTATTTGGTCGCAAATTCAAGATCATCACCGATCACAAACCCCTGCTGTGGCTGATGAGCTTAAAAGACCCGAACTCCAAACTAATTCGTTGGAGGCTTAAGCTTGAAGAATTCGATTACGAAATAGTTTATAAAAAGGGCAAGCTTAATACGAACGCAGACGCATTGAGCCGAATTAAACCAATAGAACTCACAAACCAGGATGAAATAGAAATTAATTTTAACGAAACTGAAACGCATAACTCAGATCAAAACTCAGCTATTACTACAGTACATTCAAGAGTAGAAAATCTTAACGATGGCATTTATATATCTGAACGACCTTTGAACGAGTTCAACCTTCAAATTATCCTCGAAAAAACCAATAAACAACCACCAATATCGCTGGATGTACCCTTTAAGAACAAACAAAGGCGCACCTTCCGTATGCCAAATTACACAGAGGAATCCATTACTAGTATCTTCAAACGCTACCTGCCACCGAACAAATTAACAGCCATATTTAGTGACGATGATACCTTCAAAATCGTCCAGAACGTCTACACAAAATTCTTCTCTAGAAGTAAGACATTCAAAATAATCCGCTGTACCGAAACCTTATCAGAGATTACAGACAATGACCAACAAGACAAATTAATTAATGACTACCACAAAAACAATAACCATAGAGGCATAACTGAGACTCTACTTCATCTAAAACGCGAATACTACTTCCCACTTATGAAAAATAAGATCACAATTAATGATTGCGAAGAATGTCAGTTACTAAAATACAATAGAAATCCTCCCAAATTAAAATTTGAAATCCCAGAAACTCCAGAGAAACCTCTAGATATCATTCACACAGACATTTATAGCATAAACAACAAACAAATCCTCACCATAATAGACAAATTTTCTAAATTTGCCGCCGCATATACATTACCAGCTAGAAATAGTCTGTCCATCATTAAATCTATCAAACATTTTATAAGCCTCCACGGCATCCCCAACAAATTAATATCAGACCAAGGATCTGAATTTACCGCATCAATATTCAGAGACTTTTGCAAACAATATAGTATCCGCCACCATATAACTTCATTTCAACAAACCAGTAGTAACGCTCCAGTAGAACGTATGCACTCTACCCTGACCGAAATATACAGATTAATCCACGACAAACAAAAAGAAAAAGACCATGACGACATTTTAAACGAAACTATCATAACTTACAACAACGCAATACACTCTACAACAAAATTAACTCCATTCGAATTATTTAACGGGAAAACATATAAATTTAACAATAAACTAAAATTCAAAGACGAGCACGAATACCTAACAAAGCTACATGAATTTCAGGCACAATTATACCCCGCAATTAAAACCCAAATTCAAGAAATTGTTAACAAAAACATTGAGAAACTAAATCAAAATAGGCAAACACCCAGTAAACTTAGAGAGGGTACCGTAGTCTTTAGAAAGGAATGTAGACGCAATAAATTAACACGCAGGTTTAGCAAGCACAAAGTTAAAAGAGACAACAAAATAACACTCATTACTGACAGAAAACAAAAACTACATAAATCAAAACTCAAAAAGAAACATAATTTACAGGTTGACGATAACATACGGACAGAAGATAGAAATACAGGACTTGACGAACAGCCAAGGACTACTTCCAATGAAATTGGGAGAGGCGAAAACCATACAGAGACACAACAAACTGATCCACATCATAAACCTGGACAACTATGAAAAAAGCGTAACGAAGATTGAAAATTCATTAACTACATTTTCCAAAACTAACGAACCACACAAATTGAAAGACTCTATAAAGATAACCAACCTTAAGCTTAAAGAATTAAAACATAAATTACAGACATTAAAACCTAGAATAAGGAATAAGAGAGGGCTAATCGACGGATTAGGGACAGTAGTAAAAAGTATAACAGGCAACATGGACGCAAACGACGCCCATCGTCTAAATAAAGAAATAGAGAGCCTACAAACAAACCAATTGAACACAAAAAACGAACTAAACAAACAAATAAGAATGAACAATCAAATGATAGAAAGATTCAGCAATATTACTAACCATATTAACACCCAACAAGAAGTCATAGAAAATTATCTAAATCACTACCAAGATCAAATGAAGAATAGAATCAGGTCTGAAGACGATCTGCTTATACAAATGCAATATCTAAATCAAATCAATTACAACATAGACCTTTTGAACAATCATTTAAGCAATATAGCTGAAGCTATCACTTTGGCTCGATTTAATATCATTTCCAAACACATACTGAGTCCAGATGAACTATCAGAACTCTACAATATCTTTGAAAATCAAACTATACAAATTAAATCAGACGAACATATATATGAACTTCTCGGCTTAAAAGCTTATTATAACCACTCAAATATAATCTTCAATATTGAAGTTCCCATAATCCCAAACGAATCCTACTCCCTTTTTCACCTAATACCCTTACCAATCAACAAAACAAAAACAATAGTCACCAATCCTTATGCCATCCTAAATCAAGATAATATTCAATACTTAGACGAGATCTGCCCAAAAATAGAAGGGACATTCTACTGCAAAATTTCGAACAACCGAGAGAGGACATACGAATCTTCCTGCATCGCCAGACTAATTAACAACAAACCAGCAACATGCAAACTGATAGAAACCAAGGAAGAAGAACTAAACAACATTTTTCAACCAGAACCCAACTACATCCTACTAATCATTGCTCCCGAGACCATAGTATACTCAACATGCGGAGTTAAGGAAAAGATGATTAAAGGAACCGTATTAATTCACTTCGAAGACTGCCAAGCAGAAATAAATAAAATCATATACGAAGGAGTCAGTAACACCTACTGGGATGACATTAACATCTACCCATCAATATTCGGTCAAATCAACGCTTCTGAAACAGTCGAGAACCTAAATTTGGAAAAACTCAAAACATATTATTTTGAAAACCTGGAATCAATTCAACTCTTACAAACAAACGTCCAATACAAAAGTTATGCAATATACATATCCATCATACTCATCATCGCCATCTTAACAACCTACATAATAAGCCGAACGAAAAACCGAAGATCTGGAAATCAAAATGTCAACCTATCATTGCCCTTAAAGGACATCATCCCTGGAAAACCGGAAGACGCTCCTGCAAAAGAAACTTCAAAAATTCAGTTCCTTTGGCCTTCGCTTCACTAAGGGGGGAGGAGTTACGTACGTAGGCATGTTGCCTTGCAACATACCAAATAGCCAACATATGCATACGAAGCATATTTAAAATAAAAGATAATTTAATATTCACATAGAATAACTAACTAGAGTAAATTCTCAGACATCATATGAAAGCGGACACCTTCCTGTTATTCAAAAGAACAGAAGGCACGTTTCGCAAAGTAATGACTTCTAGAAAAAGGTAAAAGCACTTGTGTAGAGAATAGGAAGAGTTTTTGAATCAGTTATGATTTTGGATTAGTACGAAAGCAGAAATAAAATTTGATTAACAAACTCGAAGTGTTTTACTTAATTTTTCTTTTGATTAATTTTATTTTTTTTTTATGAATTCCTCGAAGGGAATCCATAACTCGCGCGAACTCATTGGACCATCCAGTGGGGGGGGGGGGGGGTCTAAAATATTAAATTTAAAATTATTTAATTAATTGAGTTGTTTGAAAAAATATTTTTTTTTATTTATCTAATTCAACTTCAAAAAATTATACAAAATATTTTTTTCAAAAACATAAAAGAGTAAAAATTTATTTCATATGAATATTATTGTATGTGCGTAATGTATAAGTACAGGTTTTTCACACAATTTGAGTTTGGGACCCTAACTTTCGGTAATTGAAGATCCTCGATAAAAACTTCCCAACCCACGAAACAGACTGCCTCACTACCACATCAGAGCCCTAACTTAGTCCTAACTTCTAACGTTCTAAAATAGTTGCAGGGTTTTTATCTAAAACCACTGATATGTATAATATAGACTGACTACGTCCATAGAAATACACTGCAGACAGTGGACTCACTTCTATATAGCGTTCTCTCTCGGTCTAAGCACCAAGCACCAACTGAAAGAGAACTGTAAGCATCAAATAAATAAGTGGATTCGTCGAAATAAATGTTTTTAAATTAATTATTTAGGTTAGTTAGTAATAAAAAGAGTTTTACCAAACAAAGGCAATATATTGATAGATACTCTATAGAAATTCGAAAGGTTTTATTAAAAGCACTTTTCAATTTCCCGCCAGTGGGTTGTTCATTGTTGGCACCAACTCAAGAACTATGGTTGACAAAAAAAATTGTACTCACATGATATAGGATATCGAACAGTCCATATATTATATATGCCAGTGTGTAAAACTGAAAACATAGTTTGGTTTGAATGACTCCTGAAAATTTGCACCCCAAAACTACTATCGCAGACAACAAATACCCAGTTATCGACGGTAGCGCTAAGAAAGTAATGTATGAGAAGAACTCATAGCAAACCTCAATAACTCACTGATCTCGGCTAAATATATCATGGGCACGAACCAAACAATTTTTTCAATATAGGCAAAAATTGACCAATTTTCTTAGAATTTAAATCGACCATATTTCGATTCGAATAAGTTGTGTCTACCCAGTCTCGGCAAAACCCTCGAGAATATTTCACAAGCCATGAAACAGACTCCCTCCCTACCACATTCGAGGCCCAACGGAGTCCTTACATTCTAAGATATTTGCAGTGTTCTTATGTAAAACTGACAAAAGTTTGATTTGAATAGCTCCTCCGCCCTAAACTACTATTCATACAGAAAAATGGTGTTCTGATAATCTTAAGTTTGTTTTCTTATCTTCCGAACCGTAATAAAATTTTCATACCTTTCCTCACAAAATTATTAAAACAAATTTATCTTAACCATATGACAAAAATTCTCAGCTGAGTAATCATTGTAATGTCACTGTGCCGTGGGCTGATGTTGCTGATGATATCATATGTAGCTGCCTACAGATTCGGACTACCGCTGCACATACACACATGCAATTATCACTCAGCTGAGAGGTATTGAGCGTAAAATTGTAAGGTTATTTTGTAATCAAAGCTATTTTATTATTTTGTTAAGTAAGGCATATAGTAAGTGTAGCCTTTGGGAAGATAAGTAATCAGGCTGTAAATTACTAGAAGACTATTTTCCTGTATGGATAGTAGTTTAGGCTCTATAGCATATATAAAGTCAATGTTTGGCACTTTTCCATAAGTATCAATATAGGACATTTTAGAAAAAGGACTCACAACGCACACATATAGATTTCTGTTTCATGGCTTGGGAAGAATTCTCGGGGGTTTTGTCCCAGGCCATATAAATTTGTGTTCAATGTAGGTAAGACTTGATTTATTCTTAGAATTGAAATAGCCCATAGACGGTCCGAACAAATACTATCTGGCGTCTAGATGGATTGATTGGTTCTGAGGAAGCGGGGGAGGGGTGATAAATAATTTAATGTTTTCAATACCGTGCACAATATACCATACAACAATTTTTCCTCTTAGTTTGAATCCCGATATGTTTTTTCATATTTCATGACTACGGACTGGGCAAGCAAGGAAGCCGAAACCGCTGAGAGTTCTTGCAATTATTCGTTCTTTGGTTGTACCATTGATTAAAATCAATGGCTGTACTTAATTACATAGGCACTGTCGCTCTTTGCATTCCACGAACTGAATTTATAACTCTTGAACCTTCGAAGATTGTAAGTCCGAGGAAAAACATGGTACACTCTTTCACATTCGCTCAGTTCAGGATAAGAAACCATCACGGAATTTTACTGTACGGTCGAAAGTATTTTGAAGGGCAGTTTTATAAAAATAGCTTAAATCGCTTGGATGACGAATGGGCAGTTACGACATGACCGATAGTGAACTTCGAGAAAAATTTGATAATCAAGTCAACCCGGAATACTTTCATCATTATGAGTAATTCAAGAATCGCTATGAAGGCATCAGAGAAGAAATATCAAACGATCTTCATGAGCTGCTTCAGAAGGAGATTCAGTAACCTTTACAACTTCCTAATGCAGACTTAAATTCAAATAAAGATAATTAATATCAAGATGACCAGCAAACGCAAAGGCCAACAATAAAATTTCTACGGGTGCCAAGCCAAAATACGTAATTAAAGCGAAAAGTGATGTTGATAATATCGAGTGTTCGGCATAAGACACATTATGACAAATTGTACGCAAACAACTGGCAGTTATGGCAACGCTGAAAAGAGTTCTGGATAGTATCAATACACAAGAATCATCAGGAGCATATTATAATACAATGTGAAAACCAATACAATCAATGAGTATTGGCCACAATTAAGGAGTATCAACTAATCCATTTGAGAAGTTGCAGAAGACGTTTATGACTGCTATGAATATGATCCAAAAGCATAATATAGAGTTGAAGACATGCTGGCGAAGTTACTGTAGAGGTCCGAAGAGATTTCAAACTCGAATATGGATCAAGCCAGACCGACTGTGTCAACACAGATGAAATTCCCAAAACTCTCGCTGCCACAATTTGAGGGCGACTACATCAAATAGAAATAACGTAATGACTTGTTTTCACAAACGGTTCATGACAAAAACCTTGCAGGAGCTCAGAAAATGTGGTTTCTCAAAACCAATTTAACTAGCGAAGTGGAGCGTCTAATCAGGCATTTGCCAATATCAGATGCAAATTGCTTGACGGAACTTAAAGAAAACCTTCACAATGAAAACTCCCAACAATTAATAACCTCATAGAACCTAGAGCTCCATAATTTGGCGGCTAATGGAAGCCCGCATTGAAGTCTGCTAAATATTTCCTGCAACGAAACATCCGATTAGCCTCATTGACATATATATGTGGCACTTGAAACACTTATGATCGAAATTGAGGCCATTTTGAACTCCCGGCCCTAAACGTCATTATCTAGTGACCCAAACGAACTAAGTGCATTCATTCCTGGACATTTTTTAATAGGACAGTCACTCACGGCCGCTGCAAATCCAATGGCACAAACGTCAAAGATCAGCCTTTCACAGCGGCGAAAACAAGTGTTCAGTTCAGTTCTGGCAAAGATGGTCCAAAGAATACCTCAGACAGTTACAACATCGTTACAATTGGAAACAAGAATCCAATAATGATCGTCCAGGAATGACGGTGGTCATAAAAGAAGAAAGTCTTCCCAAGATGGTTTGGTGAGAGTAGCTGACGGGAGAACGGAATCAGGCATATTAAGAATAACCATACACAAACTAGCACCACTGCCCGTTGAAGATGGCAATGACTCATCTCATCAAATACTAGACGACAGACAGAAACGAAAGGTTTTGTCAGGCGCTTCTTGAACAAAAGCAACGTCAAATTCAGAAGCGTCAACTTCAGAAGGTGCAGAATCTCACAAAAGAAAACATGGTCAGGATGGAGCATCAATTTTGATGCTATTTACCTGCTTAATATAGCCAGTATTCTGTCAAGTACAGATTAATAAATTCAAATCTAAACCCAGAATATATTTTGAGCCTATGGGAAATTCTCAATTTGAGTAATCTTTGCAACATAATGACTGACAAGATATCCTGCGAGCCTATCCTAAACCAATTTCAAGGTTTCCTAAACCAAATGCAAGAATGGTAGTGAGCTCCTAATTCATCGTCATAAAAAGGTGGGATCTAGTAAATAAAGGGCTCCCTTAAACATTATAAGCAGTCTGGCCAACTCCTTATTTGGGATTTTAGTTTCAGAATATGCCAACCAGATGTCTGAAGTAATTGAAACAATGAAGAGCAATGACCACTATCTTCTAGAGCGCATTAAGAACCAAACCTCAGTAATTGATTCAACTGCCAATATAATCAGAAGATCACAAGAAAGGACAGAGAGCCAGTTCATGAAATATCACAAATATTTCAAGACAGCCATCTCTCAACTCAACAACCTAACAAATGAAGCCCACCAGAAAAAAATAATACAAATATTTATAACAATATCGTTCCGATTAGTAATGGCTATCAATAATTATCAATGGATCCAATCAGCTCCGTGGGACGTACTAATTTGTACTCATCAAGGGAAAATAAAACCTTACTGATCGGCGTCAAGATAATTCAATAAGGAGCTTATTTGCCATCAAGGATATCTCATATCATTACTGTGATTACCAACGAAACAAGAAGACTTAATAAAGATGTACAACATCATTTCTTTTGAAGGACGATCCAATCGTAGCCAGATGTTCGCACTGAAAATTTGAAAATAATTCACTTGGTGTCAATACTGTTTTTAGAAACAATACTCTCATGATAATTCAGCCATCAACAGAATTCTTAATAATCAACCTCCATAGGGATCAGTATTATCCTCTACTAGAGAACGAATTTAGATCATGCCGAGTAAGCGAATCAGCATTCCTTTGCAAGGAGCGTCATCCGATCTATAACAAGTAGTCCAATCGTAGTCTGTGCGAGATAAGTCTCCTCAACACTAAAAAACTCTCTTCTTACATCAGCTCACTCCCTTCGATGGATACAATTAGCCACCCCAATCAATGGATATACTTGATGCCAACATAAACAACAATCAATATTAGGTCTGTTCGCGTACTTCTCGTGCAAAAACTTTCTGGGTAAAAACTTACTCGTGTGGTGGGGGAAGAATGTAAAATGCATGAAAAAGTACGGGAACGCTTCTCATGCAATTTCGTGAAAAACAAGAAGAAGAAGTGTAAAATAACATTTGCAAATTGAGTATTGTTTTATTTTTCTTAACTTGTTGCACTCCTGCAAAGTCCCATGAGAGCATTGAATACTTAAACTATCTTCATTCGACATTTTGATTGCGCTTTAAAAACTTTTCAGAAAATTAAAAAATGAACTTTCCTATGACAGCTGTCAATTTTCCTTGCAAGAATGGTGCAGTAACTAAAAACTTCGGGTAAATTCATGCAAGAGGGGAAGCTGTGACGTATGCAAAACTCGTGTAATTTTGTGTGCACGAGAAAGTACGGGAACGGAAATTGGGTAAGTTCATGCAAATTCATTGCAATGCATTTTCCCAAAACTGAGTACGCGAACAGACCTATTGTTTGTGAAAGGTCAGTTCGTCAACAAGTCCTCGAAGGTTTTGGTATATTAGAAATAAGCCCACAATGTTCCATCCGAGATGAATCTACCACTAGAAGGGGCCACAGCCTTATCTCCAGCCACTCAGAAGGTCAGTTTATTACCACACCTAAGTTCACCGACTTTATCCGTAAACTAAAAGCTGGAACAGAATGTGGTGCTGGTGCTGGTGCTGGCGCTTGGAACTGGCGCTGGCGTATACCCTGCCGATTACCTTGTAGCTGAGTATGAATACAACGTTGCAGCTTAGCTCCATCAAAAATAATTTGATATTTTATATTTCATTCCATATTTCCGCTTTTCTTTTTAAATTTTTATATAGGGAATTCCACAACATATCTTTTCTTCTAATTATTTCGATGAACTTTACTATATCAAAACTTTCCATGTTGTTTCATTCCAACAAATTACTTCGCAATTACAAATGTCAATCTTAGCGTGCACCAAAAATTAAAATTTGACAAAAGTGCGCTACAGCGTCAGCACGAAGCGCCCGCGCCAGCTACGATTTTCTCGTTATCATACGAAAATCGTGCTACGGTACCAGACACGAGCGCCACATTCTGTTTCCCAGTTTTATAACATCGACATTCAATACGAGGCTTGCCAGCACAAAGCATCCAAAACCGCTCAACGCTCTAAAGGAAGGGAAAATATTAGTCCTCAATGAAATAAACTTTCATGATACTCACCAATACACCATTCGCCACAAAAGTTTTGCTATTAATATTGGCTGTCATTGTATATGTGACATGGAGATGCAAACAACATTCATTTGGACATCAAACATCTAGATCACCCGTACCATTATCAAGAATAACTTCCCTGGGCCTTTGGTGGCTTACACCAATTACTTGTTAGACTGGCTCGTGGAGTCCAGTGAATAAACAACGAAACAAATCACTCTTGGGTAAGTAGACGTCTGACTCACTGCCAGAGAGGAATGTCCGTAAGTCGTCAGGAGGAACAGCTGGTTAGCTTGCGCTTCAAATAGAATGTGCTACACCTCACTGAGGTCTACGTGATGATGGCTTGATGCAGAATCAATTATTATCTGTCACTAAACTTCGAACTGGCCATATGACAGTCGAAGTTGACTCGGAGATAACTTAGCAGGAACTATCCTGAAGGCGGAGTACAGCGAATTATGGTTCCAAGATGAACTTGTAACTTCACTGGAATTAGCCTGCAGAGCCGACCCTTTGTTGATGGAGCGTAAACGTCGATCGTGGAGAAAGGCAAAGAAGTGGAATCAGAACGAGTAATCTATTCCTTCCAAGGTAGTCCACCTGACTACCGTGGCGCTCTGACTGGGTACCGCTAGACAACCTAAATATGGAGGCTCCGAAAAAGGTTAATTAAATCTTGTCCATAAATAAGTGCATCAATAAAAGGCGGCATGTTCGGATGAATTGTCCCTTTTATTATCATCAAATTGGCTTCAGTTTATCTTATATATAAATCTCTTTGTATTGGTAAACAAACTTTATAATAATTTTAATAATATTGTAAGGCGAAAAACCTATCTCTCAACTGATCTGAATTGAATTCGTTACAACGGATGACAAGAAAAAAACTAATTAATTTTTGTATTTTTGTTTTGAACATTTTACATCGCGACCTACTTACAGATACCTTTTTTTGTTCACAAGGTGGCTTTCGCCCTAGCCATTTGTGTACTATTACAGCACACAGAAGCACATTACTTAGCTATGTACATACGTAAAATTAAATTCCATTAATTTGTAAATCTGCTTACTAATAATTTCTTCCCATCAAAATTCTCACGAAATTGTCTGCACTATGCAATTAAAGAAGATCATATTGCATGAGAATTGTGATAACAGAAATCGCAGTGACAAAATAATCTGTAGGTAGTTAGTGTATTACCTGAGCAAATAGATCTGATTTCATGTGACTTCATGGGAAAGAAATTATTTAGACTTTTACTGATTCTGATGTTTCGTAATTTTTTAATGTGTAGTTAGGAAATAATTTGTATAAAAGATATAATTTTGAGAAATTAATCTACCAGTTGTTCGTCAGAAGAAATGTTAGCAAGTCTCCAGATGAGCGTCCAGTCCGGAAGCCATATTGGGAGATCATTGACAAGTTGATTAGTTTATAAATACCGTACTAATTTCGAATTAATGATAGACGTTTTTGAGTTTTTGAATGAATCGAAGTGATTGCAATTGGTCGATAATTTGAGGGATCATTACCCTCTCCTTTTTCGGGAGTATGCTGAACGTGAGCTAGTTTCCAAGCAGTTGGAAACATATCTGTCGAATAAGACAAGTAGAATAATTTGCACAGATGTCAAGCCAAGGATAATGCGCAGCTGTGCATTAACAGGAGAGAGAATCCATCAGGTCCTGCAGCTTTCGATACGTCGATACCCTTATGGACCTTGAAGACTTGTTTCAACTCTAGACATGGATGTACTTGATAAGCGCGAAAAGTAGACTGCAAGAGCGATTTTGCTGTTGCTGAGATCTTGTGTATTGAATACGGAATACAATCACGCATGTCAAGACTTATATTATTACTAAGCTCCAAAGTGTATTTATCGACATCCCCAGAAGAAAAACAGACTGACCAATCAATCTTCCTGAGGTACTGATTGATACTTTCCCAATCAGCATATTTACAGTTCCAGAGAGCCCCTTATAGGTGAAGAGATAGAGCGACATAGGTTGGAGATGGCAAATTGAGCGGTGATTAAACAAAAGCCTGAATTATCAAGGGGGCAACTGACTGAGAATGAATATTTGCCAAGGTGAGATGAAAGAAACAAGTCTAATCAGTTAGCTCTATCGCCAGCTGCATCAGGTTCTCGTGTTGGTACATCCGCTAGTTGTTGCAAATTAAAACATTTACAAAATTTCTGAGCCTCGGTATGTTGTGGACGTTGAAATCACCAGTTAATATGATTTCAGAACAGGGAGAGACAGATAGAAAATTTGACAATATCGAGAGCCCCAATTTATAGCTACTATGGTAACGAAAGATCATCATTTATCATTAGACAGTAAGTTATTTTATTTTGAAACGTGGGATAGGAGTGGGGGGGGGGGCACTGATTATGAAAATGAGAATACCTACATTATTTTTGGATACAAGTTTTAATCTGTTCATAAAAATAAAAAAATATGTAATATTTAGTGTTTACAATGTAAATATATGATGCAATTGTATTGAAAGTTGAAGTAAAACGCTGCTAAAATTACAATACTATTGTATAATTTATAAATTGTAAGTTTTCAAAACAATTTAATTGTTTCTCCATATACGTAAATTAATTCGTAGATTTCAGGATGGAAATATTTATTACATTACTGTACCTTCAATTAATGCTTAAACTCGAATATGTCACTCATGTCGACTGGACTTTGCATCGAACTAAGTCCTTTATTATGGTATCTTGAATTGCTTATTTGGAAAGCGTATATTGTAAGAGAAATTGGCTTAAGGTAATCAGACCATATTTATAGTAACGTTCATATTTTATTCCACAAACTGAACCTCCAATTATACATACAAAAAAAAAATATTTAATTACAGAAATTAAATGAAGATGCAATAACGTTATTTTTATATTTGTTTGGTAAAATAACTAAGGATACCTGCGTGGAAGCTAGAATAATACACCATAAGTTTTGAAGCCTCATTAGTAAACAACATATTTCATTTCACAACAATAAAATTATGTGAGTAAGAAAAGATATTATTTTACAATGGTACTCAAGAAGAATTGTAACTGAAGTTACCATTTTAGGTATAGATCGGGGCCATCCCCATGTCAATATGTTTTTTGTTTTTAATTCATCAATATTTCGGTTAATATATTTAATCCCGCATAGACAATCAGATTATATCAGACATTAAATATTAAGTAATCATGTTTTCGAGACGATTATTTATATGTAGGTATATTATTTTCACGAAATAAACATCAGTTGTGTGTATTTTCAAATTGTCTCCTGACCTCCTTTCTTTTCCCTAATTATATATTAAGAAAAGAAAGAGGAAAGAGGTTAGTAATTGAAGTGTATAAACCGAAAGCAATAAATCGAAGCAACGTTAAAAGTATTCAGTAAATAAACAACAAAATAATAAGAAATGCACGAAAAAAATATAGATTTCTCTTTTGAAAACTCTATTCAGTTTCAGACGAGAATTATAAAACACACAATATATTTTGCGGCAAAATTTAAACAAAGAATCTTCAAGTTGACCTTCACTGTTCGTTATTATCTGTGTGCAGTTTCTGAGCATCCCATAATTAAAAAAAAAATGGGGTGCTCGACTCGTGCATCGCGAAGTTTATTACGACTTACTAAAATATTTATGAAAATAAATTTACACAATACATACATACACGTGAGGAATTGTTGTGCAAATGAGCGAGAAAACCACAATGATCTAATTTCCTATTTCGAAGTGTACTAAGACCATAAACAAAAATTCAAAATATGGTTTTATAGTGCCCTTGGTTCGGAAATAAGTTGGATTATGTTAGGTTAGGGAAAGAGTACAGGCGACTGGTCTACTTGGAATATGGATGTGATATGTGATATTTTAATAAGAACCCGCTGTGGTTTGTTAGCACATGGTTTATTAACTTAAATCTTACAAATAGGTTGAGCTTATGACTGTGTGTGTCTGACTGACTTGCTTTCAGTGGGAGAGGTCTAGAATAAACTATTAATACTGTGAAGATCAAAGTTCTACATCCGGTTAAAGTGTAGAGTTAGAATTATACCTACGGTTACATTTGGTTCTAATCGAGACTATAATATTTAAGCTTCGGTTACATAATATCTTACACCTCCCCCTGAAAACAAACTCTTGATGTATTACATACGTTGCTTAACTATGAAAGTTATTTCATTAACATTAGAAATTCATTGTTGTTATTACTTCTACATGTATTCTCATTTCATCAAACCTTAGTAAGTACCTACATGACTAAATTTCTTGAATTCAAGCTGTAAACAGAAAAATGATGATTATTTTACAGACAATATTAAATGTATGATTGTAATAAAAAAAACTATCAGCTACCTGACTCCATACTTATTCCACTCCAAACTATGCCTAAGAGAAAACATAGCCCACCATAGATCGTTCTTTATTTATTTATTTATTTTCTTTATTTATTTATTTTTTTTTTTTTTTTTTTTATTATTGAAATTCTATTTTCGCCATTTGTTATAGGGTCTTAAAACACTCGCATTTCTTCTGAGAACTGAACCATTAGGCATTTCAATCCAATATGATCTTGGTGCATTATCGCGTTCTTTTATCTTGACTCTAATCCAACCCTGATCTGTTTTATACCACACTTCTTCCCCCCTTTCAAATATTTTATTGAACCTTGTTCCTCTATCATAATAAAATTTACTTTTATTGGGTTTGTTTTACACATTTTTAGTACCCAGCAATGACGGATTATCAAACAGAATTAGCTTCATTGGCAATAATGTACGAGTTTTTCTACCCATTAGTATTTCTATTGGTGACAATAATAAATTTTTTGATGGGGTGTTTCTATGTTCGAGAAGTACTTCCCACAATTCTATCTTGCTTTCTTCACATTTTTTTAAGACTATTTTCGATATCTGGACCATCCTTTCTGCGAACCCGTTTGACTTAGGATAATTGGGACTACTAGTAAGTAATTCAATATCATATTTCTCAGTGAACTGCCTAAATTCATAGGATCCAAATGGCATATTATCCGCTACTATTTGGCGAGGAATACCATGCACAGCAAAAGTCATTTTAAGTTTATTAATCACGGATGTGGTGGTCTTATTGTTAAGAGGGCAAATATCTATATATTTCGATGTATAATCTCCTAACACAAGAAAAGGTTTTCCTTTATGTTCCAGGATATCAAGACCAATCTTTTGAAATGGATAGTCAGGGACTTCATGGTGCATCATTGGCTCTCTTCTATTTGCATTTCTGAATTTCTGGCAAATATTACACATTGACACTTTTTCTTCAATGGCATTGTTCATGCCTGGCCAGTATACTAAACTCCTTGCCCTTGCTTTAGTCCTTTCTATCCCCTGATGCGATCTATGCAGTAGGTCCAACACATAATTTCTTAAAGTTACTGGCACAAATACGCGGTCATTCACAAAGATTAATCCATCATCCAATGACAGCTCATTTCTGATTTTCCAGAAAAATCGAATATTTTCGTTTAAATCCTGCTTCCTTTTTGGCCAACCTTCTTCGAGGACTTTCCTAATTTGCCTTAAAATTTCATCTTTGACTGACTCTTCTTTAAACATAGATCGTTTTGCATCACTAATATTTACTGAATGCACTACTTCTGTCAGATCCTTAATTTCTTGCGCTTGCTCATCTTTACAAAAATTTCTCGATAACAAATCTGCGATATGCAGGTCTTTTCCTGGTATATACTGTAAAGTTAGCTTATAATTCAATAATCGAATCTTCATACGTTGTATCCGTGGTGAGCTAATTTTTGCAATTTCTTTTCCCATAATTCCTAAAAGAGGTTTGTGATCAGTTAATATCTTCACTGGGCGACCGTATATTAAGTTATGAAATTTGGAGCACGCGAAAACTATGGCCAAAAGCTCCTTTTCTATTTGGGCGTACTGAATTTCTGCATCATTTAAACTCCGAGATGCATAGCTTACTGGATAACCATTTTGGAAAAGGCAACATCCTAACCCATACTTCGATGCATCTGATTGGATTACAATATCCTTCTCAGTATCAAATGGCTTCAAGGTAGGTGCCTTCATTATCATTTCTTTTATCTCATTTAAAATGTGTGTATGTTCTGTCGTCCATTCAAAAATTACATATTTTTTTAAAAGTTCTCTTAACTTTTGCGACTTTTCAGCCAAATTCGGAATAAACTGCCTCACATAATTAATCATACCTAATATTCTTTGTAATTCTTTTTTGTCTCTGGGAGGAGCTAGCGCACTGATAGCTTTTGTGCGTTCAGGATCACATTGGATCCCCTCTTCAGATATTATATGCCCTAAATACCTTACACTATTTGTACGAAATTGAATTTTTTTTTTTTGCTGAATTTCACACTTTTTTGTCTAGCTCTTTCCATTACTTTAAACAAGATTTTGTCATGCTCTTCTTGTGACTCAGCAGCTATTAAGACGTCGTCTATATAAATTATTACTCCGGGTATATCAGCGAAGTTCAATTCATTTTGTTTTTGAAAAATTTCGGGTGCGACTTTAATACCAAACGGAAGTCTTGTAAACCTATATCTTCCAAATGGCGTACTAAATGTACACAATCTACTTGAGTTTAGACTTAGTCCTATTTGCCAGTAACCGTCTTTGAGATCAAGAAGTGTAAAAAACTTCTTGTTAGCTAATTTCGCAACAATTTCATCGAAACTAGGAATTGGATGCGTGTCTTCTTTAAGGGCTGCATTTATATCGTTTGGATTTAAACAAATACGAAGGTCCTTATTCTTTTTCTCAACTACAACTAAATTTGAACACCAGTCACACGGTTCTTGAACTTTTTCAATAATCCCAGAATCGACCATTCTATTTAATTTTTCTTTAACACTTTCTAATATCGCCAGTGGAATTTTCCGAGCTGGTTTTACTACCGGTATTGCATTGCTTTTAAGTTCAAGATCTACATTAGATGTGAAACATCCTAATCCTTCAAAAACATCTCCATATTGTTGTTTTAAATCATCTTGTGACACAATTTTTACTGCATTTACACGTTTTATTAGGCCTACAGCCACACATCCTGGTAATCCTAGTATCGCGTTCGTTTCAACATCAACAACTATAAATTCTAAATCACATTTTCTTTTACCTACTGAGCACTGAAGTGTGGTATAACCGATCGGTTTAAGTTTCATTCCACCATATGCCTCAAGAATTACTTTTGTATTCAATACTCGAATGTCTTTAAGACCTTTCGCGATATTCAATGGGAGCACATTTACTTCAGCTCCTGTATCTAATTTAAAATTAATTTTTCTACATTGTACTTCTACTTATGAAACCACGAGTTATGAACTTTTTTCTTAATCTTATTACTGCCATAATTTGTTGCAATTTGTTGTTGAAACTGCTGTTACTGTTATATGTTGAGATGATTTCCACACCAGACGATGGTTCCTGGGCTCGCTGTATATCACTGCTTTGGATTTTTGACATTTCTGCTGCTCTACCCATTTCAATGGCTTTTTCTGTAGTTGCTTATCTGTTATTCCGAATACTATGCGGTCTCTGATCATGCGGGATTCTTGGCCTTCAAATTTGCATTTTTGTGCTTGTTTTCTGAGCTCCAAGACAAACAAATCAAATGGTTCACCGAGAGATTGCTTTCTGTTGTGAAACACAAAGCTCTCGTATACCTCATTACATTTATGTTCACAGTAATTTTTAAATGCCTCCACGACCTTATCATATATTGCCTTATCTGCATCACTAATTTTAAAGGCGTTGAATGCTTGTACAGCCTCCGGTCCTATGGCGTTTAGAAATACAGCGATTTTTACCTTTTCTTCTTTTTTATCTAGCTCTATGGCTGTTGCAAAAATATCAAAGCTCTGATAGAAAATACGCCAGTTTTCGCCAATATTTCCTTCTAGCGACAATTTATCCACTTTTTTCACGTAGTCCATAGCTTTTGCAATATATACAAAACGAATATTCTTAGGAGGACGTCCACGTGGTTCTTTTATGCTATGCGATTCATGGGATTTCGCTCGTCCCATATATTAACCCGAAATTTTTTTTTTCGTTTACTTCGGTTCCTTAATATTATTTTACAATTTTCGACTAATTAAGACCGACTGCGCCATTTGATATTTTAATAAGAACCCGCTGTGGTTTGTTAGCACATGGTTTATTAACTTAAATCTTACAAATAGGTTGAGCTTATGACTGTGTGTGTCTGACTGACTTGCTTTCAGTGGGAGAGGTCTAGAATAAACTATTAATACTGTGAAGATCAAAGCTCTACATCCGGTTAAAGTCTAGAGTTAGAATTATACCTACGGTTACATTTGGTTCTAGTCGAGACTATAATATTTAAGCTTCGGTTACATAATATCTTACAATGGAGATACCGCGAGACCATAATTGATCAATTGCGCCCTCCCCTAAGTTCCCCTAGTTCCAAGGCAACATCTAGTCTTTTACGACCTCGATTATTACCTTTGGGGTTAGATTGCACAGTCGACACAGTTCACTGTCGGATTTGCCTCCTCTCCTTCAAAAAATAATGTTAATGGCATGTCCATTGGCTTCCTCAGTAAACAGTCTGATTGACTGTCTGCCATTATGTAGCAATTAGTTGGCGCGTCCGGAGAAAGGTGAGGGCGATGATTAAGTTCTTCCCCAAGGTGCCTAATAAAATGCGGCCAAATATCGGGTAAGGATTGGTATAGGAACTTTCGGCTGCAATTTTAACCAGTTGGTATGCTTTTTCATTTTCGTGCACTCCTTTGTGTCAAGGAAACCCTCTATTGTCCCCGTATAGAAGCTTCAGACTAGTTACGATTCGATTCATTGAAAACTCTATAACATAGACTACCGTCTGAAAAACGAAAGTTGGAAAATCCAGTGGAATAGATAGTTCCACTTCTGGATCGACTAACCCTGCGCTTGTTTTTCCATCATACTTGGATCCGTCAGTATTTAAGACGTGGGCCCGTTGCTGGAAAAGGAAATGTTTATTTAATATCAAACTTCTTTCGTTAATGGTTACATGGTAATCTCTTTCGAAGGAAAATATTTTCGCATTAACATCTGTTTTAGCATCTAGGTCTTCAATGTTGACCTGCTCGAGGCTGTTGAGATGGACCACACCGGAAGAAATGTGATCATCTTACCTTTTCTTTCTAAGAAACTAGCCGCTACTTGCCTTTGGATAAAGAGGTAGAGTATACATCAAGAATGGCATCAACTGCGCGTTGAGGACTCGATGTCAAGGCTCCATTGGCACCTAAGCCAAGCCATCCTTGGGTTATTTTCAATGGTTCTATTGGCTTATTTTCAAAAGCTCTCTTGATGGCGGTCTTCATCGTTTTAGACTACATAAGGTATGGTCCGTAAAGAATTTTTTGTTATTAGTGTAATCCAAATGTTATTATGTTATTAGCAATAATTTTTGCTATAATTCTAGCCTCCAAAATTGTTTCAATTCAATTGATTTCATGTATCTATAATTTGTAAAGAGGAAGAACTGGCACTTGTTATCTAGTCATCGCCAATAAAGATTCGCTTTAAACCCAACAATAATTCGTTTGCATTTTTCTTTATTACAAAAAAACTTGCAATCCAACACAATCTATGACTGTATTTGGTATGAATTGCAGGATATTTCAAACCGAAAAATGGTCCTCCTTATGCTCCTCAATATCAAGTAGTGTCAGGCATTTATTATCAAATGGAGATATGCACTGAAGTAGGTGTTAATTTTAACTCTTTTTTTATATGCAGAAGTTTAAGTTTATATTTTCTTCTTCATAGGTTCGAAAAGCTTGCTACGTGTTTACAGTGTATGTATATACAGAAAATAATGCAAGAATCAGTAATTGGGGATAATGCACGCTTTGTGTTGTATTTTTTATACTTATTTAGTTTATTCAACTCCCTCAATTAAATTTGTGGGAGTTGAGTATCATTGGAGATAATCCATATAGTTATTTCTGGACAGGTTCAGGTGTAGATACCTTGAATCTATAGCTACGATTAAAATTAATAAACATTTAACTTATCTAAATAAAAGGGGCTGTTTTTAATTTTCTTTTCTTGATATTACATATGCTTTTCCATCCATTCGATTGGCTCTAATAACTTGATATTTTTAGTAATATAAATTGGACATTGATCAGAGTGTCGTTCATTACTTCAACGTCTTCCAAAATATTTTAAAAACATTTCAGATTGAGTGAACGCTGTTGCGTGCAAACTGACCCAACCATAAGTTCGAGAAGAGTGACTAGAATTGGGGAACGTCGAAACATACGCCTAGGTAGTAACGTATGAACGTCTAAAATATTCACAGGGAGAGGTAGCAATGAAGATCATGCAATACTGCCATTCAGGACTGCAAAGTCTCTTAGAAGATAGGTTTTCTACTATTTCGAGCAATTAAATTCACAAGTTCAGCCCCAGCGGTATTTACACATTTCCTTAGACGTTTTTGCTTACAGAATAGTACTCTTTCGGGCTGAATACTATGAACTTTTCTACTCCTACCAATAGCGAGAGAATTGTTGCTATTTTGATTTCTCTACAAGTATGTATTAATTGGGGTATTTTGTTACTAATGTCTGGAAAGGGGATAAGTAATGATAGATATATTAAATATTAAGGATGTCCTTTCAACAAGAATATTTATTTATTTTTTCACCTGGAAGTCATATATCCTATTTAAAATTGATTCCTAACCTTATTTCTCTTCGTAATGATATACTAATGGAAGAGGGAGAAAAGTAATTACAGTGTATAAATAATAACAGATAACAGTAAAATCTATAAAACGTTTTCATGGTAAATACTTAAAAATTAGCTGGTTATAAGAAATATAAAATATATTTGTCTTCTACCAAAGTCATTTGGTTAGTCTTAGGCACGAGTTATAAAAGATGATACGTTTCTTGCGCGGAATTTTGTATATGGAGCCTACGAGTTGGGCTTCACTGTTTATTTTTCTTGATAAAGTCATATCTCTGTGCGGTTTCCCATCGACCCAAGATTTAAATAGAGGTGTCTTAACTACAATTAATTATTCTGTGCGATTTCTCCTTGTGATTTTGTGGCCAGTTTTTGCTATTAATGCATGTTTCAAACAATCTACATCTAATGCTCGTTTTGAAATTATATTATCAATATTTTCTGGAATTCACGTAAGATTTATACCAATACTAATGGTTATAATCATTCTAAAATGGCTATAATCATTATAAATAGCATATATGTATTAGTTTGGTGACATATAATTAATTTTAAATTGACAAATGTTGACAGAAAAAAAAAAAAATAAAAATACTAAATTATTTTGAAAATATTTTGTAAGGCATAGAAACACTGTAGCATTGTGTATTGAAATACTGTTTCGTAATGTAAAGTTGATAGTGCGGGAAAAAAAGCATGCATATAAGATATTTTCATTCGACTTTGTCATTAAATTAAAATTTCATTAAAAAAGGCCTTGTAGCTTTTGGTTTTAACCAGAAAATGATTAACAATAAATTAACGCATCCCGACATCTTTTCTGTTCGAAAGATACTTCAGCAATGATTCAGTTTATTATGACTTGCATTGTTGGATTATCCCCGTTATTTAATTTTCGTTTGTTAAACGTGGGGTACCTTAATACACTAGAATATCCCTAAGTAGAGATTTCTTTAATGACACTGTGGAAATTTTTTCCATTTTATATTAAAAAAGTACAACTTGAAATCATATTTCCTTCGTTAATACGTTTCTACATGTTATTTGTAAAACTAATGCAGTATTTCAAGAATAATCAAATAAACGTGTTTGTTGTAAATTTACAATATCTTCTAAAATTTTATATAAATACAACATTTTCTCTAAAAGATCTATGCCTTTACTCAATAAAATTGTGTACCTATTACACAAATTTTTTGAATGAATTTAGTTTAACGATGTCTACCAAAAATTCTTATTTAAGAAGAAATATTTTCTCCCTACTTTTAGGCCATAATTAAATTCTTGTTTCTATGGCTAATGAAAGATGAACGTATAAAATTAGCCGACAGAGTCGTGAACATGACATCGTCGACAGGTGCAGCAAATCAACGCTATCAGAAAATCAGTCAGAAATATTGCAATTTATCAAGGTTGGTATTAATACATTTAATAATATTAAATTACATTTTGATTGTGCTAAAATTTCTGAGTCCGGTTGCTACGATTTTACATTTATGTTTATTTTTACGTGTGTCGTTTGGTATTTAGTCTTCTTTTTTTTTTTTTTTTGTCAAAAATCTGAAATTATGAAATAACTTGCTTAAACATCTTTGTTCACAATTTTCAACCTCGGTTATGTATGCATAACGTCCTTGATTGGTACACATTTTCGTTCACAGTTTTCAGGCTGGATTACTTAAATCTGAGGAGTTTTTGGAAAAGGTGCAAGATTTGAAAAAATTTATAAAACTCAAAACGTGTATATAACCAAGGTGACTGCGAAAGATACCGTTTTTTAATCTTTTAAAAAAACTTCAAAATTAAATATATTTTTTGGAAAAGTTAAAGTTGGAAGCCAGGAAAGCCGGAAGCCAATATTTTTGATGAAAATATCTAGTAATATCATACATCAATCAATAACTTTATTTTACCTAATCTGTACACAAGATTAGAAATCTTATACTAGTACAATAAAAAGTACGGCTAGGTTAGCTAATAAGCTACAAAATAAAATTAAAATAAAAAGGGAGAAAAAATATAACTTAATTAATACTAACAATATGTCAGAAAAATTGTAAAAGTGGAAAGTAATTTGTAAAATACAATTACGTTATAAGTTGCGTAAATTCACTGACAGAAGTAACACTCGGTGCATAGGGGGGTAGGGAATTCCAAAGGCGTGTAGGCTAGACAAAGTAAGATCCCTCAAGGATGTATAAATTGATACGAGGAATCAGAAGTTTATATCCTCTCATGGACCGTAGACATTTGACGTTACAAAATTCACCTGTGCGAATAAGATTATGCAGGAAAATCAGTGATTTACCCTTTAAGTACGAATCTAGAGTAAAACACAAGATCAATGATCTCTAAAGAGATATATGAGCAGAGAAACGCATACCGAAAACAAACCTTATACAGTCGTTGGAAACAACCTCAATCTTTCGATTGCAAACTGAGTCTAGTCTCATGTATATTAAACTACCATAAGCAAAAGAGGCACCAAAAGTGTTCTAACTAGTCTCAACGGCAAATCGGCGGGAAGTATATTTGCAGACAGCCAGAGTCTCCTAAACCCACCATAAACTTTGCTTACTATAAAACTGAAAACTGAGAGTGTTGATGGGACGGTAGTGTGCCAGCTCAGTAGTAGGTATTTTTTTTAGCACTAGGAGTAACAAGTATTAATGATGTGCCAACATACGGAAAACTGTAAGGCAATAAGATCTTGAGAAAACGAGGATTTCAAAACAAGTAGCATGGGACATGATAGAGTATATCGATTTAAAAATCTCATCATTCTCCACATACCGGAAGGATAAGCGATTAACACTTTGTTCACGTAAAATAAGAAAGGACATACTAGGTTTTTGTAGAATTAATAAATTTGTTGCTGGACATGCAGTGAAGTACCGGTTAAGTTCGGAATCAAAAGGACATTCAGAGTTGACATCAAAATAAACGGAAGCTCGCTTCAAGTCTCCCCACAAGGTTTTGGAAGATAATCTGGGATCGAGTTGAGAAGAAAAATACTCACGCTTGGCTCTCCTAATTGCAGAAGTGACCTTGTTACGAACTTGTTTATAGAGTTTGCGCATGTACTGAGTATTCACCCATTTCCACTGTTTATGTAAGAGCTCCCTTTCTACAATGAGAGAGCGGATTCCATCAGAAAACCACGGATTGTTATATGAATGGATCCGTTTGACTTTAAGTGGAACATGTTTATTATATAATTAAGAGACCACCATTTCCACAGTTGCTGCTCCGCCGACGGAAAAAGGAAAATATCATTCCACGCTATACATTACATTACATTACATTTATCCGGTTAAGATTGTCAAGATGTTTGAAATCACGATTGCAGAAAGTCTTATTAAGATTCCCACCTTCCGGGGAGAGGTTATAGATCATAAAGATTATTTCATGATCGAGTATACTTGCAGGGCTCAGCTGGTTGTGAAATCTGAAAATACTCTTATTAGTAACCATGACAAGATCAAGAAGTGAAGGGTTGGAACAATTAACAAAACGTAGGCAATGGATTTTTCACATCGAAGCGGAACGCCACGATATCAGTCAAGAACCTATCAGTCATCAAACTATCAATCAGGATGTTTACATTGAGATTAGGGCTGTTGATATTCGAACCTTCGAATTTTATTCGAAACACCGAAGCTTCGAAAGTATATTCGAGGGACGAAGCTTCAAAGGTAAGAAATTCGAATATTTGGTCAAAACTTAGAATTTAAAGATGGCGACGCCAAGTTGTACGAAAAATTTTGTCATTTATTTCTCGATTTGACTTATAATCGATGTATGGGATTTATTGGGTTGCAAATTGTACTAAAGGTAAAATAAGTTTTGCTTAAGTATTCGACTTCTGAGGATCTGAAATCATCTAGAGCTTGGAAGTTGAGCCCTTCGAAGCAAGAATAGTATACCAATGACCGAAGTATGATGAAGAATTCGAGAGAATTGAAATGTATGAAGTTTTGCATAATGTTGAATAGCGCAGTTATTTTTCCGCAATATATCAACCTTTGGAGCAATCCATGAGCATGTTCAACAGAATTAATAAATAATTTAAGAAAACTGTAAACTGTTTTTCCAAATTTACAATGTTTTAACGAATAAATTTATTTGAAAAATAATTAAATTGGGCTCTAAAATTTTAAAATATAAATAAAATTTTAAAACTCAATTCAAAAGTATCATTTACATTCTGATAGAATCTTTTGGGTATTATTTGTTTGATTCACAATTTGTAATAGGCGTGTAGGGCTTCTTCCGGCTTGTGAATAACCCTCCCGCCACTGGTTCCTGATACGAATTCAGGGAAGGCGATTTCATCTATTTGCTTCGCAATCGGAATGGGATCAACTTTGCAAGGAATTACCTTATGTGTTTCCCTTGCTCAGGAGTCTTCATTTTTAGATCTGCGTTTTAAGGAATTTAGGGCGGAATTCTCAGATTATATAAAGAGCGCTATCAGGACATAAATAAAAGAAGAAATCATGTTCTCCTCTTCAAATACTACCGAATTTTAGATCCCATTTAAAAATTCCCTGAAGTTTTGTTTTCAAGAAACCTCATGATGAACACGCACTACCAACGCAAGCTTGTAACTCGAGTACTACCACGCTGAGCCTCAAATTGAATTTAATATGGACCCTCTTCAGTGGCGGAAGTCTCGGGAAGAGAAGCTCTCCTAGTTATCACAGCTAGCAAAGAAGTGCCTGTGTATTACCGCAACTTCTGTAGTATCAGTAGTAGTATTTTCTGCAGCGGGCGCTATATAGTATCCCAACAAGGTAACTGTCTGTCGTCGAAAAATATATTGGCAAATGCCCTTTAATTTCGAAAGAGGGATTTCTTAAACAAATTACGAGTCCATTCTTTTTGTGTTATTTTTTGAATATTAAGAACTAATTTGTAGTTCTGTTCTTATCGATATATTTAACGATCAATATTTTCGTGTACTTTCGGTGTACTAAGCATACAGCTCACTATAGATACCAGGAGGGTGATACACAGCACATAAAAAACATTTCCCAGAACCAACCACAACCTCCAAGCATAAAAATTCTATTTCCCCAGTCGGTGAAGAATCTATGATTTTAGCCCTTAAATTATCCCTCAAATAGATCGCAACACCACTTCCCCTGCGACTTAATCGCTCGTTTCGGAATAGATTAAAGTAAGCTATCGCAACGAGTGACGACATTATATGATTCTGCAGCCATGACCCGCTAACAAGGACAGCATGAATATTAGAATCGACAAGAAATCTGTTGTAAATAATGAAAAGTAAATGAAAATGTCAGAAAACCAGTTTTAGAGCCGTCTTAAAGATGTTAATGAAAGTTTTCCAGCGTGTGTTAATGAGCGTATGAAATTGGCGGGCTGCAGATTCGGAGGTGAGATTACCTTTTTGATGAGTGGTATGATAACTGTGGGTCCAAAGTTATTGATATGTAGAGGGTATTAAAAATAGTATGGTTTCGGAGATGATGTGAAGTTGTTTGAAGCTGCAATGAGCTGATCTTGTAGGATAATATAAGGAAATTTAGAAGAAATCTGGTAGTAGCTATGTTCCCAGTATTTTGGTAGCTGGATATGAGCTGGATGCAAGGAATCTTGCATGATTTTTAAGACTAGCTTATCCGCTTTGAGCTGCCACCTTTCTCTAATGGCATTATGTTCGATTCAACTTCAAGTGACATAACATGAGTAGAGATCATCGCGCCTAATGAGGTCCTTATTGCTCTGTGTTGGTTTCTGTTCAGAGGCAGGAGAGAAGTTTAGGGGGCATTCATGAAAAATGGAGACATATAATCTAGTACTGGTATTATTAGTCCTTTATAGATATTAAGCAGGCTTCCTGGGTTGGCTCCCCATCTGACTTCGCAAAGGGATTTATGATGGTCGTAAGCTGAAAACATTTTCCCCTAATTTTCAATATATGCGCCTTTCCAGAGAACTTGGAATCCAGAGTGAATCCAAGAAAGGTATTCTCAGAGACGTCGGGCATCTGGTGGGTATTTAAGAGAATGTTGCGGATATTTGCATGCCTACGCAGACGTTTCTCAACCAAGATTTGTTGGCGGATATAATAGTTATGCCGTATTGAATCGCGTCCAAAGAGCTGATCAAAGTAGCGCCAGACGAGAGGATGTATAAATCATCAGCGTAGGTGATTAGAGTGATATTATCGGGTAAAACGGAACCAATGTCTTTGGTGTAGAACTTAAAAAGGATTGGACTGAGTACTGAACACTGATGCAAGCTCTGGTGTGAGTGATATCAGCTGCTGTTGATAGTTTCGCTCACTACGGTCATTTGTTTGTGAGCGTAAAGTCGACTTATAATTGCTATAAGTTGATCGGGCAAGTTTTCTGTACGCATTTTTTCCACCAGAATACTGAGACAAACTTTGTCAAATGCATTTTGGATGTCAAGGAATGCCACTACTGTAGACTTTCCCTGTTTTATGCCCAAGTGGAGGTGCGTCCACAGAGTTAAAACGCAATCTGTAGAGGATCTGTTTTTGCGGAAACCAAATTGATGGGATGGAAGTATGCTGTTATATTCCAAGAAATGTTCTATTCTATTCTTTAGAATGCTCCCAAGGATTTTCCTAAGGACCGAGGTGAGTGCAATGGATATGTATGAAATTAAGGAAAAATTCAAACACTTGTTATGTTTCACAGAAAATATAAAATTTTTATTTAAATTTATGCCTAACGCGTTTCGATCTCAAAGATCATCATCAGAGGACTTTGATCTTTGAGATCGAAACGCGTTAGGCATAAATTTAAATAAAAATTTTATATTTTCTGTGAAACATAACAAGTGTTTGAATTTTTCCTTAATTGAAAATGAGGTTTCACCAAGTGCCCACAAAAAAAATCTGTTGATTACATTAAAAAAAAAAAGGATATGTATGAGTTAAGCTCCATTGGGTCTTTGCCTTTTTTTTAGAGCGGGAATGATTGCCACTTGGTTCCAGTCAGTAGGAATGCAGCTTGCGGTAAGAAAAGAGATAAAAATGGTGAGAATTGTGAGTTTGGCAAAAGTGGAGAGGGTAGCCACAAGGCTATATCTTATACAGTCTGGACCGAGGCGGAGTCTTTCTTAACAGTAAGAGAGATTTCTAGTTCAGAGTAGGTTATTGGCTGAATTAAACACAGGTGAGAGGATATAGCATTGTTGGGATCTGAGGGATGGTATTCCCAGTGTGGGCCTGCAGGACCAGCTATATGTCTTGCTATGGTTTCCAATGGAAACATGCACTGTTTTCGCTTGTGTGTTCCTCTGAATATCCTAATCTTTTCCCACATTTCGGATGCCGAAAAGTCGTGGGAGATGTTTAGACAGAATTCTTCCCAGCTTTTTTTCTTTTCCGTCTTAAGGATCCGTTCTCTTGTTTTTTAGCGATTCGTAATTCTATCTAGCGGGATGGCGAGAGAATTTCCAAGGGCAGATCTGCGAAGAGCCACCGCTTTCGAGCATGATATGTTCCACCAGGCATTAGGATGCCTCTTCCGTGCCGTAGCAGAGGGATTCTGAAGAGTGAGTTGTGTATGGTTTCAATTAAACGGTTGTAGATTATGGAGGGATTATTATTGTTGAAATTTCGAAGAGAGTAGGATATATTAAGATTTGGGGTTTCTCTGTTAAAGTTTCTGGGAATGAACTGTCCTTGACTGCCCGGGGGAGAAACTTGATTGCGGTTATTGAGTTTAGTTATGCAAGGCATATGTAGACTACCCATAGTGTCATTGAATGTAGACCAGTCTGCTATCATGGAGAGATCTGAAGAAACGGTAGTGATGGCGGAAGTAGTGGTTGGACAGATGAAAGTGGTGGATTTATCGTTTAATATTATTAAATTATTGTCATCGACAAAGTCAACAATTTCGCGACCTTTGTGATCTGAGTGCTGGTTACCCCAGAAAATGTGGTGGGCGTTGAAGTCTCCGCATATTAAAAGACAGTTGTTTGGTGGAAGTTGATTGATAATGTGCTGTAGGTCCCCGGCACTATAGTAAGACCGAGGAGGAATGTATACACTTAGGATAGATATCCGCAGTGTGCCTAAGATTATTTCACAGGCAACGAGTTCTATTGAGGGGTTGCGAGTTTGAAGAGATAAATTTTTGTACTGCAGGCTGTCCTTTACGAGGAGAGCGACTCCACCTCAAGTTGAACAGCGGTCCTTCCTGGGCACATTGTAATTCTTGATATTGAATAGTTGAGATAGTTTAAGCCACGTTTCGTTAAGGCAAAAGACGTTAATGTTTAAGAAAAGAAACTTATATAGATCGTCTATTTTTTTTTAGATACTGCCTGGGTTCCATTGCACGATTATTGTACATGTGTTCATTCTGTACTTATTTCTAAGTCGGGATCCACCTGAGATGGTTGGATCGCTGGGAATTCCTTAGGGGGGGGGGCAGTATCCAGTAGGCGATGTATGGTTTCTTTTAATGCATGGCGGTTGTTATCCTTGTCCTCTTCTGTGAGGTTGTATGATCTATTTACATTAATATCTAAGATTTCTAGACAGACTTTTAGTGGACTACAGAATTTGTAATGTTTTTTTTTTTCTTTAAGCAGTGCATCCGAATGCTGGACATCAGAAAGTGAACGTCTGAGATGTAAAGTTACAGTTCTGAGCTCCGGTGAGCTAGATATTCGAATGTCAGGGAGAATGTTAGAGACCTGAAGAGAGGCTTTACGGAGGGAAGCTTCCTCACTCTGGGGGGTCACAGAAGTTGGAGACGTTGGCGAAAAATTTTACATAGGAACCTTACTCTTGATTGCACGAGAGCCTAGTCCTTGGAAGTTTACTTCTGAGAAAGAGAAATTATTTTCCCTGTAGGGATTATCTTGGAAGGAAATTGATGCAGGGAAAGGCTTTCTTACGATCTTTGAAGAATTGGTATGATTTCCTGGTAGCATCATGATCGCAACCGCAATTGGCACAATGAGGAGGAGAAATGTGGGAAGAGGGGTGAGACTCTGATTGCACCATTCCACATTCTATGCATCTGGTCTTGGATTTACACTTGGACTGCAAGTGCCCGAATCGCTAGCAGTGCATGCATTGAATGATTCTGTGTCTGTGGATAAATTGGGAAGATTACACCATCATGTTTCAGATAGGGTGGGAGGGTTTATCCTGAAAATGTGACGCATACTATGTCAAGCGCAGTTGTCGTATCATCGTTTATTCATAAACCTGATTTCTGAAATGTTTAGAAATTTCTTATATAGCTCTTTTTAGAGCCTGGTAAGTGGTAAGTTCTTCTCCGATAGGGATTGGATGAAGACCACCCATTCAGAAGTTGGAGGGCAATCTTGAAAGATCTTTAGTCGGGCGATTTTATGGTTAGGTGGACCCCTTTCATCCGTGGATCTAACAATGGTTTCCTCTGGGGAAACCATTGCAGGATCGTTAGACCGATAAGTTTTTATACGAGCCTGCTGAGGCCAGCAATAAATTGTTTGTCTATACAAATTTATAAGGAAAAAGAACTTTTATGAAACTCTTACTTGGAATGTAGATTGAATAATTCAACACCAAAAATTTTATTAATTTACTTATCTTTGTCTAATGCTTGAGAACTAGCTGGAAATAAGCTTACCAGTTGATTTTAGAATCGCAACCACTAGATTATATCACTTCGTTAAATCGATTATATTGTAACACCGCTATACAAATGGCGACAAGAAAGCGCGCCCTTACTGTATGAAAGATGGAAACAGAATATTCATCAGCTCCGCTATCGACGTATAATAATTTGTTACATGCTAGCATATATGAGTTCATCATGGCTGGTAATTTTCATATCGATACATTTTCTTTTGTACTTTAAATAGACGAAAGTACTGGCAGAAAATAACCTCCCCTGTTTGCGCAATTTTAATGCCTCTTGCAGAATTGAGTTGTGATGCAGGATCAAGCATCCAGATATGTGTACTGGGCCGGCTGAAGAGAAGCCGTCCGAAACGGATAGTTTGAAGCCCCGATCCTTGAGAAAAGCAGTCAGAAAAGCTTTCTGCTCAGCACAACATGAGAAATGGATGACAATTGGTGTACTTTGCCCTGGAGATTTAGGTTTGATACGGAAAGCATACATATGTACGATATCAAAAAGGGTTCAATAACAGCAGCAATGTTCTTAAATGCGTCGTGAGCATTCTCATTACTCAGGATCAGTATTCCTCTAAGAATTGCATCACTTAAGCGCTGAGTGCGACGACAGTCGAGAATTTGTGATTGCAGTAAATCCTGAGTTCGTTGAAGTTCGGAGTCAAGCTTATTACTGAAGTAACTAATGGAATCGTCGATCTTTTTCGTTAGACGGTTCTCAAATTGATTTAAAAGCAGGCCGATTTTGTTTGAGATGCGAGACTCTAATGACTCCAATAACCTTTTCAAAACAGCACCTATAGACCCCGGATCATCAATCAATGCCTTTGCCAGACTGCGAGTAACGACCTCTCCGCACTCTTTCCTTTGATTGTTCCCTGCCATAACATCAGTGTGCACAGTAACGACTCACAAATCCAAAGATAGCAGAGCACAGTTAAAAATACACCACAAGAAACTTGAATGCACAGTCAGAGAAATGCAAAATTTTTAGCAAAAATATTTCAACGAAAATACTATGCGGATCAAATAAATTAAAACGAAGCCAGATAGTAAAACAGCTAGCGGCCAAAAAATTGCCTATTTGAAGGAAATTTCTAATAAAAATTAGCACAACACCGGAACCGAAATGATGCACGTCTACGCGATAATGTCCCTACTACTACTACTACATTCTAACACAGTCACGTGAAACTAACCGGCAAGAATTTCATTAATTAATCCAAATATATATCTATAATACTGCCACTGCGACTAAGTACTAAGACTTGCTGATGCATTAACCTTTCAGTACCTATGGAGCCCACTTAACCTTGATTGATAACACCTGTGATGTATTTTTAGAGGACATGGGGGATGGGAATGCTCTTTCTAAATATTTAAGCCGTATGGGGACTAAAGCTTGGCAGATGCGGAAGACATATTCAGTTTATTTTTCGTTATCCACTACTCAAAAGCAGCGGGTGCCATTGTCGACCATTGCACATTGCCTAGTGGGTAGGATTTTTTGGAAACTTATTTCTGAAGTGATAAGTGTAAGAACTGCTTTTGTCCTTAAATGTATTCCATACTTCACACAACAAAATTGCATTTCCAAATGGGCCTTTCCACATAGGATCCTTTGTACCTACTGTATCCAAACCAATTAAACACCAGCCGTAGTTTCCTCATACAAACCTACTTGCAGCAGTCTTCTAGTCTTCTTCTTTAATTTATATTAAATAAATGGCTATTAGCGGGAGGTGGATTTTAAGTTAAGCTTTGATTTAATCTTAGCTTAAGTTTAACATTATCTACAAAGTTTAGTTATCTTCAGCTTTAACCAATGGGTGAAGTCGAACTATATTCTATACCGAGCTCAAATTAAGATAAGGCTAATAGCTCAAATTTAGTTTTACACTGTACCTCAAAGTTAGATATGAACTGTAGCTTAAATTGAGCTATTAACTATAGCTAGAGTAAATTACAACGTAAGTAATATAAGTAGTAGCTAATTGCCTTTTATCGAATGGGAGTAATGCCTTTCCACACCCCCACCGTGCAGAGGACATGCTCTGAAAATTCTACTACTACTATTTACAGAATCACCGCAGTTATCGTCTGTAGTTTTTGTGCCAGTAAACTTGAAGGTATTTAGTTTTTTTTTCAATTTTATTAATGTTTTAACATCAGAGAGTAGTTAATAAGATTTATAAATTTATCAGTAGTGCGAATCGGCACGCACACGAAGGGTTCCGTTCCATCGTACAAAATTTAACACTATGTATACGCCACAAAACACGTTTCTTGTATGGGTCTCCTTTAAGTTTTTATTTTTATTTTACTTTTATATATGTATATAGCGGCAATAGAAATACACACCCATGTGAAAATTCCAACTGTGTACTTATTACGGTTCATGAGATACAGTCCAGTGATGGACGGACGGACATCGGAGGCTTAGTAATAAGGGTTCCGTTTTTACCCTTTGGGTACGGAGTGCTAAAAAGCATATTGTTACCACCGTGGCCTTAGTTCGTCATTTAAAACACAATATTTATAGTTATCGCTAATACTGTACTTCTAATTATCGCAATCCAAATAGTTTACTTCGTTCACTTCACTGTCTGAAAGCAGACTTCCTTCTGGATGTGAGAAGCGCCGTATTTATACTCTACGAGTTTTCCTAGAACGTTCCTGAATATTCCATTTTCCGGACCCAAAATTTGACTAGGATGTCAGTAACCTAAGGTTGTTTCTATATCCTACAGATGTCGCTTGTGTCAATTTGTGGCGCGTAACACTGTCCCCTTCTTAAAATTGTTCGTCCCGAACAACAGGTGATCCACGGTCTTGATGCTCGCCGAATTGCGAGAAGCGATCCAGATGAACGATTTTTCTTTTGCATCTTGTACCGCGCTGAATCTTGTATACCATGTTAGCAATTCTGGTTTCAACTGCATACGGTCCCTGCCGGTATTATGGTAATTTTGGAGAGCGTCTCGTGGCCTCGTGCACATCACCTAATCGTTGTCTGAGCTTCGTTACGTAGTCTTCTGGTAGCTTTTGTTTGCCTCTGGGTATAACAAATCTAAGGCCGCTAGGTGAGCGCACTTCTTTTCCAAATGACCTTAGCTGGATCTTGTCCGGTGGTATTGTAAACAGTTGATATATAAGCCATTAAAAATATAGGAATATGTCGATCGCAATCACGCTGATTATAGTTGACTACTTTCCTGAGACGTTCGATTAATGTTATGTTGAAGCACTCTTCCATGCTTTGATTTTTCTTTCGTCTTTTATCATCTTCATCATCATTGTTTTTGATTCACTTAACCTCAATTTTATTGCCCCTTTTATCACCGTTATCATCCTTGTCATTGCCGCCTTTGCGTTTCTTATCATTATCTTCGGAACCTTTGTCTTAACCTTTTCCTACCTTCATCATACCCTCACCATAATCATTTTCAGCATCTTTAGACCCTTTGCTTTTCGTATTTTTCTTTCTTTCATTGTCCTCGTCTTTGGCTTTCTTTCCTGTCTCCTTTTTACTGTTATCATCGTAGTTATAATTGTCTTTGTCTTTCTTCCTTTCTTCTTTCGACTTTCGTCGTCGTCATTTTTTTCTTCCATCCGTCCGCAATGTTTCCATTCAGGATTGCATGGACGTTGTAAAAAGGCTTTGGCATTTCCGTGGATATGTCGTTTGCGGTGTGGGATTTCAAAGTCAAGAGGTTGCAGTCTGGTGTATCCACGAATAGCTTGCTCTCTAGCTCGCCATCTTTTCCCTCCTTCTCCTATTGACTGCACTCGTCCGCGTTTCCTGCAGTCATTTTGGAGGTGTTCTAATCTACTACATTTCCAGCATAAAAGGAGAACACGCGAAGGAGTGGTCTCTGATGACGCCATTATTCTGCGAGTCTGCTGCCGAGCTCGATATGTTTGCCCTTCTTCTGGCGCTTCTGTTTGTCGGCGTTTTCTGCAGTCCCTTTGGAGGTGTCCTGGTCTATTACAATTCCTGCATCGAAGAATACTACGTGATGGAGTGCTCAGTGATAACTGTATTCTGTTGCAAGTACATTCCTCCGTCGAGATTTCTCTCACTCGTACTGCACTCCGAGAAGCTTGTCTGACAGATTCATATGCCAATGCAGAGGCTATCGCTTCTGCTGTTGACTTCTTTCCTGCTAGCCTTAGCGCTTGTTATAAATGTTGGTCTGCAATAGCGTTCACAAATGCTTGTGTTGCAACTTCATTAAGGAAATCAGGGGTGGAATTCTATAAGGTGATTTTTGATAATCACCAATCATTTCACAAAGATTATCTTTCCGTAAGATGACAATCAATACAAATGTCACTTGAAGTTGACATTTTTGCGGTGACTGCAAAAGTGGTGTCATTTTGTCAGAAAACGAAGAGATATTTAAAAAAATGTAAGTATTTACGTTTTAAAAAATTACACAAATTTATTAATAAAAAACTTAGGACACAATCTACACAGCAGCAGATAATATTTCTTTCTGAATTTATGGAACAACATCCCGACCTTGCACGCAACAAATTAAAAACCGCAAACGCTAGGCAATCGTCGTTGTCATTATGGAAGGAAATACGAGCAAAATTGAATGCATGTGGTCCTCCAACAAAAACTGTAGCTGAATGGAAAAGGGTTAGTAAAATTATCAAACACACCAATTATATAAATTTATGTACTAATACGCAGGTTTGGACATGTCAAAAATATAAAGTGAAAAAAAAAGCTAGTAGATAATAAAAAGAGCTTAATTAAAACAGGGGGAGGTCCATTCATTGGAAAAAGGATTACGGATATTGAAGAAATAATAACGGAGGCATGCGGGCTCGAATCCACAGTATCTGGTATGCAGTGCAGAACATTTGGAGCTGCATCAAGCCCAGCTATTGAAGAATCCTCAGACCCTTTGGATAATTTATTACACTCAATCCTGAATGAACCACCGGATAATAATTTAAATACAATGGTTGCCAGTGGAAGTAAAATATATGTTGATAAATTCTGCCAAACTATTGAACTGCCACAGAACAATAAAAGGTCACTGCTACAAAAACAAATACAAGTACAGCAAGAATTTTCAACTCATCAAAAAACATTCAGTGATATGCAACAAGACTTCCAAAATAAAGTAATGGAATTATTGGAAAAAGTGAGCAACAAGTTTAACGAACTCGTAGAACGTTCAGAGGAGGAAAGAAAAGAGTATAGGAAACTAACGACTGAACATTTAAGACTTAAAGCTTTAAAACTTGAGATTTTAAAGACATCCAACGAAATAGAATTAAGAAAACTTAATGAAAACTGAATAAGTTTTCTATTTAAAACTGAAATGTTATTTTTCATTTTCTATTGCCTAAATATTACATTGCTACCTTAGCGGGAGTTTGAAATTAGAAACTTTGTTTTGTTTTTTATTGAAACATATTTTTTGTTATTTATTATAAATCACTCTATTATATAATTTATATAGTTGTATTCCAAGTTGGATTGAAAATGTATGAGTGTTTTCCTTAACACGGAAAAAATTTGCAGAATTTTTGGAGACTTCAATAATAATTTGAAAACTATGAACCTTCAACAAAGTGCACTTAAGAAAGGAAGAAATGAAGTGAATTCATATAAATAAACTCTAAAATGATAAAAATTTCGTTTCGTTTTTTATTATAATAGTATCAATGTGTGTTATAATAACCTTGCTATACTATCACGCAATTTTCCTGCAATTCTTTTGTTTGTTAAATTTGTTGAATAACTCTCACGCTCATTTATACCATGGGAATCATCATTTGCACTTGGATCGGACGGTACTCCTCTTTGCTGTTCCAATAGGGGTGTTTTATAACGTATACAAATGTTGTGCAATGCAGCGCATACATTCATAATCTGAGCAACTTTCGGAGGGCTGTAGCGGCATTTTCGCTCATCGAGCAAGATTCGCCATCGACCTAAAATGTAAATCTTTTAAATGTACATTATAAAATAGAAGTTCGGTACATTTATAGATTCCTATTGTCCTTTCTATGATAGACCTTGCTTTTGAATGAACTTTATTAAATTTAACTTTTACCGTGTCGATTTCTGGACATCTGTATGGTGTCATGAGCCATGGTTCTAGTGGATATCCTCTATCACCTGTTAAAAATAGATTTTAAATTAACATGTCGGCATTCAAATACTATATTATAGACCTAAGAGCCATGACTTTTCATTATGCTCACTTCGTAACCTTTCTAATAATCTTTTTTCGTTTGACTGCTGCCATACAAATGAGTCGTGTGCACATCCTCCAAATTCAGAATTTATGGCTGTAATTACTTTATTATGATTACATATCTATAAGAAAGTTTACTTGACATATGAATGCTAAATTCAATTTTTAACTTACTACCATCACGTTCAAGCTATGTCTCCCTTTTCTGTTATAGAACATGTGCTCGTCTTGTTGTGGCCCTAATAATGACACAAATGTACCATCAACGCATCCAATTACTGAAAATTTCTAAATATAAATTTCTTTCATTTAACTCTCTTACAGTTCTTACCTCCTGGGACTTATATTTCTCTAAAAACCATTGTTTTGGACTTATATCAGGTTCGAACGTTATCCAGGATGAGCACAGGACTTCTTCCATTTTGCTTAGAATCTCGACAAATATTTTGGACATAGTACTTTGTCCTATCGCTGCCATGAAATCGTTTGAATTCGCCCATTGGTAAGAGCCGCCCGATAAGACTTCCAAAGTTGTAGCTAAACGAATTATTGGTAGAACTCTTGTGCTTCTATTCCCATATGGCAAAGCAAGCACTTCTAAAATGTATTTCAATGCATCCTTATTTAGTCGAAATCGTTTGATAAAACTAGCAAATAAGATGATTAGATTATATATTTTTTTATTTCTTAAGATTTACTCAGTTTCTGGCAAATTCAGAGGATTCTCTCTATCCCTCAAAGTACGGCGATGTAGTCTTAAATTAATAGCTTCGTCTTCATTTTCACTGCTATCGCTATAATAAAATGCAACACTGGGAAACATTGTTCTTGAATTAAAAAAGAAACTGACATTTGAATTTGATAATTAAGTTTGAACAGACAATAACAGCGAAGTTGCTCGCATTTCACAAAACGATGATAACAAAAATGATCACGTTCAAGAAAGCCAATATTTTCGGTGATCGTTTTTAATAATCACCTCAGCGATTATCAAACATCACCTTACAGAATTCCACCCCAGTATTTATGCTAGAGCATGAAAGATAAGCTAATCTTTCCACATCAGCCTGCAGTTGTTGTAGTGATTCGCCATGCTCTTGAATCCTGTTGCGTATAACTGCAAGCGATAAACTTGCTGCATGTGTTCATATCCATAACGTAATTCTATCGCCTGTACTAATGACGTGTAATCACGTTGCCCGTCAATCGACATAGTTTCTAATAGCTCTGACGCGGGACCTCGAAGTGCTAATACCAGACCCGTAGCTTTGTCTGCATCATTCCATGCAGTTACTTCGGAAGTTGCCTCGAATTGTCTCTTGAAAATATTCCACGAATTTTGTCCACCAAATATTGGAGGTTTCATTCTACCTGCACCGGAAATTTTTCAGTTCCTTCTGGTGAGGTTGTCAATGCTTCATCCTCTCCAAATCTGCTTTATAGTTGTCAAGTTTCTCCGTAACATTTTGTTGCACTTCCGACACTTGTTGTTGAACTTCCAGCACTCCCTGCTGGATTGCATCAATTTTCGCATTTTGTTCGTCTAATGAATTTTTAAGAAAATTCTTCTGTTCCTCGAAACAGGGTTCTAGACAATTCGGCAAAGAACGCTTCTGCTCATCCAAATGGGCTTCTAGAGAAATCTTTTGTTCCTCTTTAGCATTCTTTTGTTCCTCCAAGAAAGATTGCTTTTGTTCCTCAAAATCATTCTTTTGTTCCTCCAAGAGAGATTGCTTTTGTTCCTCAAGAGCATTTGTTCTGCCCAATGAGAACACTCAAGAAAAATTTAAATAAGGATGTGGACTGTAAATAAGAACGCCGGGGAATATTTTAAAGTCAGTGATTTATTGGACACACACGTTAAACTTATGCATAAAATTCCAACTAAAACTAAATCCAATAGAATTCAATTTCACTTATATTAGATACACTTTATTTGGATAACGTCACTTAACAACTAAACTTCAATTAGGTAAATTGATTCAATAAAAACGCTTACTCACTAGTTTCACTTATGTCTCTATTTTCAATTTCTACACAATACTGTCAAAGCTGAGACAACTTTGAGCATGTATATATATATATATATATATATATATATATATATATAAATATGATAATCAGTATGAAATATAGTATATGATCAATAAAAAAAATGTACTCACCAATAGTTACTGCTTGTTCCAGTCGTTCCCGGAACAAAATACTTTACTTCAGTCGAGACCCAAAGCAAATGTGTAATTTGATTAGTAGAATTCTTGTTCTAGTCGTTCTCCGGAACAAGATACTTTACTTCAGTCGAGACCCAAAGCAAAGGTTATTAGTACTGTTTATTCTAGTCGGTATCCAGAATAACTATCTTTATCTCAGTCGCTACCCAAGATAAGGTTATTGAGTTAGTAAAATCTACTCCAGTCGAGACCCAGAATAAATGTCGTTATCTCAGTCGCTACCCAAGATAAAGTTGATTTGTTAATAACTCTATTTTATTACCACTAGCCAAGTCGATTTCAAAATGGGGCGCAATGTATGAAAGCTTGAATGCGAAAAGAGAAGGATTCAAGTTGGCCTGCGACTTATATTGCGTCTAAATTGCGCACGACACCAACAAATTATTTTACCTTGCGCATAGCAACCAAAGTACATTGACCATAGAAGCTGTGCGTAGGCAGCAACAGAAAAATCCGTTGACCTTAGCAGCTGTGCATAGGTCAGAAGAGTACATTGACCCTAGCAGCTGTGCAAAGCAACTGGAATTTTGAGTATTTTTATTGCCGTTCCTAATTTGGCCTAGCTAAAGTTATTAGGATTATAATTATACAATAAGTTACATATTAAAATATTGCTACTTTGCTACTTTAAATATACATTGAAATGTACAGATTACTTAATCTAATTCCATTTGATTCGCGCACTGTTATCGAAGGCAAGTTACTTTCCTCTTATTGGATTGTGTCCCGGATTTGTTTGTGTGGAATGTAGCCATGATGTATCGATTCTTGTCTCCACTAAACACTGCCTTATCGATGTACTTGGAGGTAGATATACATCGTTTCGTTCCCAACCTATTTTCAATGATTAGAAAAACTCTTTTGAACTATTTTACTTCCTAGTGGCTATTTAATGTTGGTTTGAACACCATTCTTCATCGACTGTTCATCGCAGGCTCTTCTACAGCTTCAGCTTCATCTACAAAAACAAATGTCTCAGGATTCTTTTCTTCCTCTATCAAGGCTTGTCTAAGTTGCTCGACTAGAATATTCTTTAGACCTGTCGGTTGCAATGACCGCTTCCCCAACTCCACTTTCAATTCCTGTATGCGAAGCTCCTCTAGTTTGCATCCCATTCTTGCGTCTTTTGGAATTTTCACACGCGATTTCACAAAATTAATCACTCTTTGAATTCCAAAGCCAAATGCCACCCCTTTTTTTCGCGAATTTATTTTACTGCTGACACCAGTTGTTACGAGCGTGGCCTTAGTTCGTTATTTAAAACACAATATTTCGGATATAATTCAAAAATTCTTTCTTTATTTAACTTTACTGTTTACTCTCACAAATTCACAAATAATTATCAAATCAAGTCTTTATAGTTGTCGCTAATACTGTACTTCTAATTATCGCAATCCAAATAGTTTACTTCACTGTCTGAAAGAAGACTTTGTTAAATACCTGTTTTACGCGTATTCCTGTCGGGCTTATCACTTAACTGAATGAATAACACTTGTTTCTTTCCTTTTTACAATTCTCTTTAATTTTTTCTCGTGGCTTATAATTTCACTAATTACACTTGGCACTTAGTCCACTTGGACCCCTTTTTCTCACTTTTAGCCCTGCCGAACCGCCGAACCACACCAGACCTTTTTTCTGGGATCTAACCTCTTTTTTTTTTGTTTTTCACTACTGTTAAATTCAACCAACTATTTTTTTTACTTTTCCGTTGCTTCTTCAGATCTCACTCCTTTTGTTCAGAGCACGCGCGGCCGTTCTACCAAAAAACCGACGTACAACCCTTTTCGTTCAAAAATCAACTTTTCGCTTTATAATTTAAAATTCAACCCGCTTTTTTGATAAAATTCGACTGCGTTTCCCTGTTAAAAATCGACTGCATTTTTACCCTGAGAAAGTTTTCATTTATTCTGGACTTCACTAAACAAGTCCAGAATATTTTTCGTTGGACGCAGGCTTGAAATTTGATGTTTTTGTAAACATCAGCCACCGTCCCGTCGATTGAAATTGCGGCGCGCGTATACATATAATGTAATTTCGCGGCACGCATTTCTGATCGTGAAAGCTGTTTTTTTATATGTATGTACGTTCGTATATACATATGTATGGTAATTATTACGACAAATCGCACTGAAGGTACGGTTTGCCTTTGGTTTAATTATTTTTTAATTAAATATTTCTACTGACAAATTTTGCTGAAGGCAAAATTTGTCATGGGAACTTTTTTGAAAACGAATTGGTATGTGAAGAAAATTGCTGACGCAATTTTCTTCACTGATTGAATTGATAAGCTAACCATGTTTTAGGCGTGGTTAGCTTACGTGAAAATTTTATGGATGAATTCTTTTAATATTTTAGAAATTTTTTGATATCCCTTTTTTTTTTAATATTTTTGGTATGCAGGATTTGGTACGTAACAACTTCCTCCTGGATGTGAGAAGCGCCGTATTTATACTCTACAAGTTTTCCTAGAACCTTCCTGAAGATTCCATTCTCCGAATCCAAAGTTTACTAGGATGTCACTAACCCAAAGTTGTTTCTATTTCCAATAGAAGTCGCTTGTGTGACTTTATGGCGCGTAATAATATATATCATTAAATTGAGCCGTAGCTCAAAGTCCAAACGTGAATTTTGGAATGAAAATAACCTTTTCAGGAGTTAGGAGATACTTAGAAGTTTTTCTCTCCAACCAAAGAACGGTAATGTTTTTTTGGAAATTAAATAAAACCCCATATAACTATAAAGATTTTTTCTATTAGTTACGAAAACTTATTTATAAAGCGATTGACAACTTAAAAAGCCTTTCAGTTGGATGTATTGTATTTTTTGTTAGTTAAAACTGTTGTAGTATTGTCAACAAACAGTGCTTACACATTAAACATTCTTTAGATTATATGAAAAATATAAAATAAAATTCTAAATTTTTTATTAATTTTATTACATTTTAGCAAAATAACGGCGCTCAACTTGATTCTATACACATTTGAAACTACTGCCTACATCATAAAGTCCTTAATAGAAACAAGAAAGGAATGGCAGCTACCATTGGAGATGCCCATTATTGGAATTCCGTAATATTACAAAAAAGAAAATGTCTTTCCAGTAATTAATATTAGTAAACAAACATTTTTTTATAGGTACCAAAATTATCTAGGCTATGCAATTAATTTAGTGTTTCAAGTACTTCTGTTTATTGTAGCTATTCCAGCAATGCTAGGTTTTGACTTGATTTTTATTTCGTATTGCCTTTTCATAGTCTCAAGGTTAGAGCTCTGTAGAAGTTACTGCATTTTCATAGGTGAAAAAACTGGCGAGTACGATACTGAGGAAAAACAAAAAGAACTACTGAAATCGCTGATTGCCATGCAGTCGGATGCTATAAATTTTCTGAATCAGTTTAAAACTATCTTCGAAACTTGCATTTTAGTACATTTGCTAACATTAATGGGAATGCTGATTCCGGCTCTCGTTCAACTCTTAAGAGTATGTATGTATGTTGTGTTGTATATCTAATTAGAAAATATCTTTATTATTTTGTTATTGTATAAGTACATATATGAGTGGTTTGGCTTCGGAAGTTTTAGCCTCTTTTACTTAGAACGTGAAGTATATTCCTTAGACCAATATCGTAGGAGCTTCAAAATGACCGTGCGTCTTGATGAAAACGTTGGTTGTTCGATGGAAAATTAGTTTGCTATTTCGAAATCTATTTAACTTTTAGTTAAAATGGATGTTCTTCTTTTTATAATCTATTGCAACACTCTTAAAACACCAGAAAATATAAAGAAGTTTTTTTTTCTATTTGAAACAATCTTATTGAAGGAAATTTCAGACAAAATATTTTTTTCATATTATGATCTTTGGATTACTTCATTATTGGAAATGAGAATTAGGAAACTGAGATTTTGCAATTTGACTCCTACGGCTTATGAAGATTTCTCAAAGCGACACTGATATAGGCATAAGTTCTTCAAGATTTTCATGACCCTAGAGAAGTATACTTATTTTCACTTTTACTGAATTTTTAATAAAACTATAGTTGGAAATTATTTAGAATTTTAATGTACTTTTGGTGTGCACGACGAAAATACCGCCGAATTTCTTTTTTTTTTTTAATTTGCTCGATCATTTTTTTTTTCAGAATTATTATTTAATTGAAAAAACACTACCTCATTTTTGACGATTATTTTCACCTTTGAATTAGCGATTGAATCTCAGTATTTATTTAATTCGTACAGATATTCTTACAATTTCGCGAAACGTTGTCGACTTAGTAAGAACCTCTGAAATTTCTTTATGTTACGTTCCTCAGTATGTACAATGAAGGAAACAATGCCTTAAAACTGGACTGCGAATAAACAATGACAGTTCCTTGGCTTTTCAAACAAAATAAAAAAACAATATCGCTCGCTACCGTACAACAGGACGAACAAATGGCCTGAAATTTTCCAAGTAGCAGTGAGCACAAAAATTGTGTTATTATAATCTTCACTAAAGAACCCTTATTTGCTAGCTCATCAATTCCTATCCTTGTTTTTAATTAAATCCAAGATAAGCGATGTTGAAGTATCAAACTTCTGATCGCATTTTGTACATTTATTATTCAGTGACTGTAAATAATTATTATTACTGATTTTTCAAATAAAACAATTATAAACCAAACGGAAGTTCTTCGAAGAGAGAATAAGTTAAGTCAATTAAGTTAATAGTAGCATATTTTCATGCAGTTTCATTATGATAAAAAATTAAAAATATATAACTTTTAAAATTAAAATACTTATAAACTATTTCTTTGGGTTTTTATTATATAAATCAAAAATAATTATTATTTTCAATTTTTATTTTTTATAGTCGAAGATAATAATTATTTTTTATTTTGTCAAAAATAAAAATCATCGCTATAATAAAAATAATAATAATTTGATGACTTTTATTATCGAAGTAAATAAATAAAAGTTATTGTTATTATAGATGTTTGGTTGGTTGCGATACGATCATCAATAAAAATGACGAGAACTTAATTATAGAATTTATTATTGCATTACTCGTTGTGAAATTCAAGCAAAATTGTTTTCTCAACGTTGATATGCGATAAATTACATCTAAGATAGACTATTAACTTTCACGCAGAAAAGCCCTTTCCATACTATAGCGTGTGTGTGGATCTTTAAGAAAGCTATGCATAGATTTGAACTGCAGGCTCACCGAAGAGAAACAAAAATAATTTATGCTATTCACCCTTAGATTAATCTATAAAATTTTTTTTCGCTGGATATGTTTACTTCTATCCATACATCTATCAATGCACACATAATCCATATACGTATCCGTATATACAATATGTTAATAATTCCAAATAGATACGAAATTAATAAATTCTCATTCTAGGAAATTCAACTCCTTCCTCTCCTTTCGGTCATAGTTGTTGCTGCTCAAGTATTAATTTACTCAATCTTTGGACAAATGATATATTCAAAAAGTGAGGAATTCTTTAAGGCAATATATGACAGTAATTGGTACGAATTAGAGGATATTTCTAACCGGAAAATGGTCCTCCTTATGCTCTTAAATGCCCAGCATTGTCAAGGATTTGTTATCAAAGGATTCTTTGATCTCTCTTTGGAGAGATGCACTGACGTAAGTTTTAATTTTAATAATTTTCTAACTGATAAAGAAATTTACGTACATATTTTCTTCTCGAAGATTTTAAAAGCATGCTACGTCTTTGCATCATTTTTGCGGAAAATAATATAAGAATGGATTGCTGGAGATTATGTACCCAGTTATCATGTGTTGCACTTGAGTAGTAAATGTTGTAGTTACATAGTTAATATTTTCAACACACTCAAAGTATTTATGGACTTGAAAATAGATGGAAACTGTCCATCTGATTATTTCTGGACAGGTTTAAGTGAATGCACTTTGTACCTATAGTTGTACTATCAATTTGTTGTATCGTTAATAAAAGTTTGAGTTATACAAATAAAAGAAGCTATTTGCAGTTTTTTTTCCCTTGATATTTTAAATGCCTGAAATGTCCACGTTTTCAATATTTCAAACAACAAAGCTACTAGATTCCACAGGATATTACAAGAATTATATAAATATTATCAGATGATATCGCGGTTGTTTGGTATGCTCTTTATGAGCTGCGCTTATAGAATGAGGAAAAAATTGAATAAAGGAAGAAAACGTTGATGACTATACTGTCAAATTATGCTAAACGAAAGAAGAAAAGTGTTTTTTTAACGCTTACATCTTTCGGAAGCAAGGCTGTCAATATCAACATGGAAAGAAGCTACAATTGGTCTAAGACTCGAAACTCTCTTCAGTGATGGTGAAATTAATGTAAGTATATCTCGATGTTTTGCCATTGATTATTTCATTCCTCAACATATAGAGCGAAGTTGAGATAAGCAAAATCAACAGTGGTAGTGATGCTAACCTTGAAGTAAACGACGAGTGACAATCATAATTTTTCTAAAAATTAAGTGCGACAATAGATCTTCCAATCTTGTTGTCGAAACCAAATCACCTCAACTCAGAAACATTTACGTACCTATCTTTACTTCAAGTTATTCGATTTGAAACTTTGGATATTTAATTTTGTACATAAGGATTTCTGCCGCCATACTGATGTACCTAAAATTTTATAGATATCGCGTATATAAATTAATTTTTGGGGTAAAAAAAATCGAAAAAGTTGTCGAAAATCTGAACATTTGATAAAGAGCGGACGTGATTTTTTATTTTATACATTTTTTTATTTTATATATACATATTTAATCGATTTATATATTTAATCGATAAATAATTTTGTTGTTTGTTTATGATCAATAGAAAAAAATTACAGAGGCAGCTATTTTCGATGTCACGCAAAAGACACCTGGAGGAACTACCCTACAACGCCACCATTAAAATGTTTTCTACACCTCAAATTTGAAGCAAAATAATGTTAAAAGTTTAAAATGGTGCGTTTATTTTATCACCTTTAGCAAAATTCATAAAAAATGCCTCATTTTCGGACTTCTAAAGGGTTTGCTCCCCTTAACTGATTCTGATGATTCTAATATCTTTATTTCGTGGCTTGTTTCCGCAAAATTATACCACTACAAAAAAAAACATATATTTTATATACTCGAACTAAAGGAAAAAAGGAAACCGATTGAATTTCAGTATTAGCTTTGGATAGAATGATCAAAAAAATTCTTATTTATAAGCTGTATGTTCTGAGGTTTCAAACTGTTTTTCTTCATTAGGTTTTTAATATTTGTCTTGCAGCATGTAGCCTGTCATGTTCCGAAAATCCATTTCAAACGAAATAAACACAACTTCTGGCATTCCTCAGGGTTGCCACCTACATAGGTTTTATTGCATTTTATGATTATGAGAAATTCAAGAAACGTATGTAATACCGATGAACCTGTAATCGTCTGCATTTGAAATTCCATCCTAGATATTTTCATAAATGGTTCTTTCACCACATAAGTATAATATACTTCTTGTTGCCCGTGTATTACGCTACGCGATAAGGGAGGAGGGTAAGTTAGTAAGGAGTTATGTATGACAGAAGGGTTAGCTATCATATGAAACAAGAATAAAAATAAAAGGGCAATAGGGAGTGAAGTTCTGAAGAAAAGTGCCGCTCCTATTTAACCAATAGTGATAATATCGTTGTATTTAATGGCCAACAACCCTCCTAATTTAAATAAATTTCTGCAGTACCCCAAAGTACAATACT